>QLNU02003225.1:93338664-93384655 GCA_006491805.2 Dysdera silvatica | reverse complement strand
ACAATTTATACTATAATTTTTGCCACCCACGTTTTAATTACAGCTCAAACTAGAGCTTGTGTAATTTTGGAGAAAAAGAGACGCTTTCCCCATCCTGGATTCGAACCAGGGTCCCTCCGTTTAGCCCGGAGTGTCTTGGACCGCTAGACGAATGAGGACAGGAAACAACGCTCTCTTTCTCCGTATGTAAAGATGTTAAGGTATTATTACCCTCCGCAGGGATAACACAATTGCCAAATATGGTCAACACAAGAAACACTTTCTTGTGTTGACCATATTTGGCAATTGTGTTATCCCTGCGGAGGGTAATAATACCTTAACACCTTTACATACGGAGAAAGAGAGCGTTATTACCTGTCCTCATTCGTCTAGCGGTCCAAGACACTCCGGGCTAAACGGAGGGACCCTGGTTCGAATCCAGGATGGGGAAAGCGTCTCTTTTTCTCCAAAATTACATAAGCTCTAGTTTGAGCTGTAATTAATACGTGGGTGGCAAAAATTATAGTATAATAAATTCCCCCACGAAAACTCACAAAATTCTCGCCCCGGAGGCTTTCTTGTGTTGACCATATTTGGCAATTGTGTTATCCCTGCGGAGGGTAATAATACCTTAAAACAATGAAACAATGAAAATACAATTGCAAAAATGCAATGCAAATAGTTGTATGGTTCTAAACCAATGCAACGTTGGGCGGAATGTTTCGGCCTATTCACTTAATTATGCAATTTGTGAACTTCAGTGACAACGATAGTGTATTCTCGTTTTTATTAGTGTGGTGTTGTAATTTGGTTTTCGCGTTCGATGAGGAACGTTGTTGATCTTTTCCTGGTGAGAACGTATGTCATGTTTATTGCTTAAATAAAATTATTTGTCGCATTGCTATGGTTTTGTTTTAAAGAACGTTGTAGATGCAATTTAGTGCACGTATTTAGTACGCCGCCACACGTTACAAAACACATTTTTTGATTAAGCTAAATGATATATATTATAAAATACGCTTATATACTTTAAAATATAATTATACAGGGTTTGTCCCAGAAGTTCCCGGAATGATTTTTTGTAGTTGGCAACGCTGGCTGACGGGGCGGAGAAGTTGGTGGGGGATCTGAGCTTGGAAACGAGACCGGTATCAGTCGCCTGCGGGCAGTTGTTGAGGCAGGGTCACGCTCCGCGCAGAGGTATCTACTGCACCCTCGTCGATCAAAAAATGGACCAGTTTTTGGAGCAGCGTTATGCAATCAAATTTTGTGTGAAACTGGGTAAAAACGGGGCGGAGACACTCGAAATGCTTCGGAAAGCCTACGGTGACGGGGCGATGAAAAAAAGCCAAACTTTCATGTGGCACAAGCGGTTCCGGGAAGGTCGGGAGTCCGTCAACGACGACGACCGCTCTGGACGCCCGTCGACATCACAAACGGACGACTCGGTGCAAAAAGTGCGTCAAGTTTTGGACAATGACCGACGATTAAGTGTTCGGGTGATTGCAGAGGAGTGTGGAATACCCAAAACAATCGTTCATCGCATTTTAACGGAGGATCTTCAAATGAGGAAAGTCTGCTCGAAAATGGTGCCAAAAGTCCTGACGAGTGAGATGAAGGAGCAGCGTTTGTTGAAGTGCCAGGAATTGCATGAACGCTACGAAACGGACCCAGAATTTTTGGACAGAGTGATCACAGGGGACGAGACGTGGATTTTTCAGTACGATCCCGAATCAAAGCGCCAGAGCAGCGAGTGGCACACCAAGGAGTCTCCTCGCCCGAAAAAAGCAAGGATGAGCAAATCGCGAATCAAGGCAATGCTCATTGTGTTTTTTGACAGAAAAGGTGTAGTTCACAGTGAATTCGTGCCACAAGGACAAACAGTCAACAAGGAGTTTTACTGTGAAGTGCTCAAACGGTTGCGCAACAGGGTTCGACGCGTCCGAAACGAAATTCGCGACAATTGGATCTTGCACCATGACAACGCGTCAACCCACACCGCGCTCATTGTCTCCGAGTTGCTGGCCAAAATGGGTGTGGCAACGCTGCCCCAGCCGCCGTACAGCCCCGATTTCTTTTTGTTCCCAAGGATCAAAAGAACCCTGAAAGGAACTCGGCATGGGACGCTGGAGGCGGTAAAAGCAGCCGCGACGACCTCACTGAAGGAGATTCCCGTTGACGACTTCCAGGGCGCCTTCAATGATTGGGTGAAGCGTTGGCAACGGTGCATCGAAGCAGGGGGAGAATACTTTGAAAAGTTCTGAAAAGATTGTAAACTGATATTGAATAAATGATTTTAAAAAAAATCATTCCGGGAACTTTTGGGACAAACCCTGTATACTATAAAATGAACTTATATACTACAAAATAAACTTATATAATATAAAATATAATTACACACCGTATACGATAAAATATACTTATATCTACCAAAGCAATATGAATTATACTTAAAAAATTAGAAAAGTTATTTTGATTTGGATCTTTCCGAAAGGATTATATTGCTATGTGGATTAAAATTTCTAGCTGCACAGCATCAATACATTTAGAAAGAGAACTTAAAGAATAAACACGATATATATATATATATATATATCATAGCCATGCTGAACTCCTCATAGCAGTCACTCGGTATTGTGGAGTGACAAGAGTTCCGTCTCAGCGGAAGACTTCGGCTGTGGTGACCGAAGTGCGAAACCTTCGTTAAACAGTAAGTCCAGTTTGGCAACCCGTCAGGACTATGTAATAAATTTAAGGCCGCTTCCTCCGTATTTTTTTCACCATACTATGTGCATGTGTGGATAGCAGAGAGACCTCCATCCTGCAGAGGACTGAAAATGGTTATTGTTGATGATTGATTGATTGATGATATACATAAATATATATAATTCTAGATTATTGTTGTAATTATTAAATTGAATGGAAAGTTTTTGCATTGAAATTTAGTATGGAAAAGGCAAAAACAGCAAAAGTTTTATAAGAAATTAGGTGGTTTCACATTTGATAAATAAATTGCAAATTTTGAAATTCAATTAATCATTAATTTGTGTATACGTGGAATAAAAACCATGTCATACGAGCTGACGCAACTTATATGGCATCAATTATAAGCCGATTCATATGTCATAAGTACTTACTTCATACTTTACGGATTCGTATGATACTTAATGCAACAAATGTATTTCGTTTGAAAATAGAACCACCACAGAATAACATATACTGAACTAAGCTGGCTCAAGGGGTGCGCCCCCCCCCCTTGGATCAGCCTTCGTTGATATTTTTTCCTTAAGTCTCTACATTATTTTGCGTACTCATCCAAAAACATTTTCAAGATCCGCCTTTGTGACTGTATATATGTATTATATCTTGCAAAAATTAGCAAAAGCATATATAAAATGAAAAATGCCAAAAAAAAAGCAAAAGCGTTTGAAAGAGTTAAATAAAAGAGGTTTGATAGAATTAAAGTAATAGGAAAAATATAAAAAATAACTATTCAATTAAAAAAAGATATAAATATACACTCAAAAATATATAATGTAACGTAAGCATACAGCCTTAGAACCATCGTCAGGGCCTTTTCCAAAACTACATGCTTGGCGCCTTTTCTGGAGGTATGTCGCAAAATACAAGCAAATCATATAAGTTAGATGTATAAAGCGAGATACCCAAGACCCAAAGGCGCCAAAAAACGGAACATGAAAAACTATAACTAACGCCAAATATCAAAAAGAAACCAGGAATGATTAACCATGTAAAGCATCTGACAATATTAATTGTATAAAAACATCTATTATTATAGCATATACAAAACGAATATATAAAACAAACACCTATCATAATTCATATTCAACAAAATAGTGCAATGCATGCAGCATCAAATTCAACAAAGCAGACATCCACTATAATACACAATCACTAGGGAAATATATAAACAAAATGCAAAGCAAGGAAGTACAATCACACTTTTCGAAGAAGGTAAAAAGAGCCGAATAGTTTTAAAATTTGATATGCGAAGTACGTGTCCTCTATTGTGGTATTGGCATGTAAAGAAAAAAGTACTTACGTAGGAATGAAGGAATTTCTTAAGTCACTGTTGTGTTGAGCACTATAGTGTAAGATGAAGTGAGCAGACAAATCTAAGAAATATGGCTGCTTGTTTAGTTTCGTATTGACCCACGCTCCGAGAAGCAGCACCTCTGTTTAGGGTTATAAGTTGGCTGCCTTTTGGCATGTTCTAATGGAAGGTGGCGGCGTGAAGAAACAAACATTCATATCTGAATATGCCTTAGGTGTATGTAAAAATTATTTTTTTTCGGCTATGTAGATGAGAAGTTTCTTTATTTGTCTATTGTGCAACGATTTTGCAAAACCATTATTTTTTAAGAGAAATATGACTTGTTGAAGACTATCAATTGTAATATTTCTATTATTACAAATTCTTGAAATTCTCGTTCCTATGGCAATTCCTATGGTATTCCTGAAGACGACGTTAGAAATATTAGAATAGAATTTGGAAAGGTAGTTGACTTTTATTTATCCATCCGACCGACCGACC
The DNA here is from genome assembly GCA_006491805.2 of Dysdera silvatica. Taxonomy (NCBI): domain Eukaryota; kingdom Metazoa; phylum Arthropoda; class Arachnida; order Araneae; family Dysderidae; genus Dysdera; species Dysdera silvatica. Next base: position 93,380,121 of record QLNU02003225.1, on the reverse strand, counting down.
GACCGACCGACCCACCCTCCTCCCTCCTCCCTACCTACCTACCTACCTACCTACCTACCTACCTACCTACCTACATATCTACACATATATACATACATAGACAGTAGCGCTCATAAGTATTTTGACAAAAAATTTTGTCTGCCAGCATACAATCTATATTAAAGCACTCACTTGCATAGTGATACGTCGTGATTCATTGCAGAGTTACATATTCTAAAATAACAACGAAGTAGCGCTACGTAATTACCTTCTCTTATAGTTCGACTAAGAAATCCGATGTTCAAAAGTGTTTTTACATGCTAATTAGTAATTTGTTTTCGTAGATATACTTAATTAAATTCTATGTTATGTTTAAAACATCCTTATATTAGTCATTTGATTGTGACGGCATGCCAAAAGAAAATAATATTCTAGAAGACTTCAAAAAGCTGTAATTGCAGCTTTAAGACAAAAATTGCTCCCAGGCAAATCTTAGCTCTCGATTTCAATCTATCCAGACAAATTGTAAGTGTGTGGAATAAAAAGTTTTCCGAAAGTAAAGGGAATGGAAATCTATCCAATAAATCTATGTCCAGACGGCTACGAAAAATGTTCAGGAGGAATGATAAAATACCCAGAAGGAAATCCGTAGCTATTCCCCGTCTAACTGCTGAAGACACAAAAGATGATTTACTGGAAATTATAAAATAGAAGTGGCCGCTCCACCATAAAAAGACGTCTAAATGAAGTAAATTTAAATGGCCGCCGGTCAAGCAAGAAGCCTCTTATATCTAAAAAGAATAGAAAGGCTCGACTTAGCTTTGCCCAAAAATATCGAAACTGGACTACTAAGAACTGGTCGTCTGTCCTCTGGAGTGATGAAATCAAGTTTAATCTTTTCTCATTTGATGGAATTTAGTACGTTCGGCGCCTTCCAAACAAAAGAAACGCTGTCAAATATCAAGTTCCAACCAAAAAGCATGGTGGAGGAAGGTTATGGTATGGGGTTGTTTCTCCCGCCACGTGGTAGGACCTCTAGTTTGTGTTAATGGAAACATGGATCGCTTCAAATATTGTGATATACTTAAAAATCATATGCTACCCCATACCTGGAGGAAAATTCACGCTCGTTGGATTTCCCAACATAACAATGACCCAAAACACACATCTCAACATGTCAAAAGTTTTTTGAAGCAGAAATAAATGCAAGTGTTTGATTGATTTTGTCAAAGCCCAGATTTAAACCCAATCGAGCACATGTGGTCAGAACTAGACAAACGTGTCAGACGCCAAAACTACAAAAACAAGGACACATTTTTTGATGCATTGTGCCGTGAGGGAAGAAACATTCCTCAAGAGCGCATTGTACATTTAATCGGTACAATTCCGAAAAGATGCACGGCTGTTATTGATTCCAGTGGCTATCCAACCAAATATTAAACACAAGAGTGTTTTTTACTTTTAAGTTATCAGTCAAAACAAGACTGAACTATAAAAATAACGTTTGTTAAAATACTTATGATCCACAAGATTTCGATTAAATCTAATTTCTTTTATTACAAACTTTGAAATAAATGCTTTTTTATACATTTTTAAATATATATTATTTCACTATTAAGGTATTTTGTATTCAGATAGAATGAAACACAGATGAAATAAAATAATTGAACAAAAACTGTTTGTCAAAATACTTATGAATGCTATATATTACAATGTAAAATATGTATGGAAGCAAAAAAACATTTACAATACTTTTAGTTATTAATATGTAAAGCGAAATCAAACCTTTTAGCGAGATTTTTGGCACTGCTTATTTTTAACAATCCTATCAATATCAGGTCTTATTTTTGATATTACAATCCTAAAAGTGTTTCCAAGGTGGACGTCAGTTATTCTGGGCCTTTGATTTTTATCAACTTCACTTTTGAAAACAGCGATTTTCAGACGCATCCACGTACACAGGGATGTTGGGTTAATAGGTGTTGTAATTCCCACTGCAATAAAATTTTGTGTATATACATATGAATATATGGAGTTATGGCCTGCAAAAGGGTTGCTGGTATCTAACTGGAAGGAGACCCACACGCTGAACGTATGTGACGATGTGTGGAACCGGCCAGGCCAGTAACCTAGTGTCCTACCCCGCCTTCAAGTGGTGCAGGCTGAGCTTTCTATTTATGTGGCAAATTAATATTTGCTGCACGGATAGAAAGGCGGAAGGGGAGGGCTAATTCACCAACCCGTCTAGCCAGCGTGGTGAAATTATGGCTAATTCCTCCATTATGTTGACACACCAGAAACCATGGCCCCTAGTCTCCAGGTGCTGGAGTGCTCCTGATCAAGGCAGCGGTCAGTGTGGCATGAAAGCAGGGGGTGCTAAGAATCACTGGAATGGCCCAGGCTGCCGTTTGTTATTGACCTTGGCAACGTATAATGGACGATCCCTTGCTTCTGAAGCAAAACTTCAGGAATTGGAAGAAGAACTTGACAAGATCAAATGGGACATTGTAGGACTCAGTGAAGTTAGAAGAAAAGGTGAAGAGTTGGTGGAACTTAAAAGTGGACATTTGTTTTATTATAGAGGAACGGAAACTGGAAGAACAAGTGGTGTTGGCTTCTTAATCAACAAAAGAATTAAAGACTACCTTCTTGAAGTCGAAAGCACGTCAGATCGAGCAGCGAGGCTCGTTGTTCAACTAACCCAGCGATACCAACTTCAGATAGTACAGGCATATGCACCAACATCAAGCCATACCGACGAGGAGGTTGAGGAATTCTATGAAGAAATCAAACAGCTACATACCAAGGGGAAACAACACATCAAGCTCATCATGGGAGATTTTAATGCAAGAATTGGACAACAGGAACAAGGAGAGACATCGGTTGGTAAATACGGATACGGGGAAAGGAATGAACGTGGCGATCAACTCATAGAATTTGCCGAAGCTGAAAATCTTAGCATCATGAATTCATTTTTTAAGAAGAAACCGCAAAGAAAATGGACATGGAAACACCCCAATGGAGGAACCAGCGAAATTGACTATATACTGGCAAACAAGAAATCAATTATTGAAGATTGCAGCGTACTGAACAGATTTAATACTGGAAGTGATCATCGAATGGTGAGATGTAAAATGCACTTAAATACTAAACTAGAAAGGCAGAAGCTCATTAGGAAACAAGTAAGTAAGAGGGTGGATTTAAAGAAATTAAAAGAAAATACCGAGGCATTCAAGTTGGAATTAAAAAATCGCTTTTCTGCACTGGAAGGACTTATTGAAGAAGTTGACATCTCAGAAGCAAATGAAAACATTGTTAAGACAATAGTTGAAACTGCTGGGGAAATTGGTGGTGTAACCTGTAAAAAGCACAATAGCAAATTATCTGAGAAGACGAAACAACTCATGAAAAGGCGAAGAGATATGAAGGTGGACAATCAAAATACCAGTCGCAAGATCGAGTATGTAGAACTTTGCAAAACTTTGCGCAAAAACATGAAAGAAGATATAAGAAAATTCAATTGTGAGTTAGTAAGGAAGGCCATTGAAAGCAACAAGAGCCTTAGGGTTGTTAAAGGGAGTTTGTCTATTGGGAAGAAACACATCATTGCATTAAAAGGAGAGGATGGCACTGTAACAAGAAATAGGGAAGAAATACTTAGAAGAGTTGAAGAATTCTACAGAAAGCTGTATGAGGGAAACAGTGGATTAAACGAAGACTCTGAGATAGTCGAAGGAACAGCTCCTAAAATCTTAAAAGAAGAAGTAGCATTTGCAATAAAAAGTATGAAGAAAGGAAGATCCCCTGGCGATGATGGTATTACATTAGATATCCTAAAAGAAGCTGGAGAATATGTAGAAGACATACTTGCAAAATTCTTTACCAAATGTCTTAACAGCGGTAACATACCAAACCAATGGGATTCTGCAACAGTAATTCTTTTGCATAAAAAAGGTGATAAAGAGGATTTGAAAAATTACCGACCAATTAGCTTGTTACCTGCTATTTATAAAATCTTCACAAAAGTGCTAACACATCGCCTGCAGAAAAAATTAGATGCAGCTCAACCAAGAGAACAAGCTGGATTTCGAAGTGGATTCAGTACAGTGGACCATATTCAAGTATTAAGAGAATTAATTGAAAGAACACATGAATATGAACTTCCATTGTGTGTTGCATTTATTGACTATGAGAAGGCCTTTGACTCTATTAAAACATCAGCAGTCATCAACTCTTTAAGATCAACAGACATTGAGGATGTGTACATTGACATGGTGAAACGTGTGTATAAAAATGCAAGTGCAAAATTTCGGTTACATAAAGATACCAAAACTATCAAACTTGGCAAAGGGGTGAGGCAGGGAGATACCATTTCTCCAAAACTTTTTACTTCAGCTTTACAGATGATTTTTCAGCTGATAAATTGGAATAACAAGGGAATAAAAATAAATGGTGAATATTTAAATCATTTGCGGTTTGCTGATGACATTGTTATTTTTTCAACGAACCCATCAGAACTCCAAGACATGGTACAGGAGCTCTCAACTAGAAGTAAAGAAGTTGGACTCAAGATGAACCTACAAAAAACTAAGATCATGTTCAATAATTTTGTAGAGGAAACAAAAATACAAGTTGACAACATTGAGCTAGAAATTGCTGATTCATATATTTACCTTGGCCAGCTGATTTCAATGGATGGCAACATTATGAAAGAACTCAACAGACGTATTAAACTTGGCTGGAGTGCATTTGGAAGAAACAGTTTTATCCTGAAGGGGAAATTGCCTTTGTGTCTAAAAAGAAAGGTCTTCAACCAGTGTGTATTGCCAGTCCTCTCTTATGGATCAGAGACATGGAGTCTAACAGTTGGAGCAATACGAAAGTTACAGACAACGCAAAGGAGCATGGAGAGGTGCATGCTTGGAATAACTAGGAGAGATCGAAAAAGAAACACTTGGGTGAGAGAGCAAACTAGAGTAGAGGACATCATTGTTAAAGTAAAAGGGCTGAAATGGCGATGGGCTGGGCATATTGCAAGAAGAACTGATCAACGATGGACAACAGAAATTCTGAACTGGATTCCAAGAGACCACCGAAGACCTAGAAAACGTCCTCAAACTAGATGGGTGGATGAAATAAGAAAACAGGTTGGGGTGACGTGGAAGCGAATTGCTCAGGATAGACTTGTGTGGAAAGCATTTGGAGAGACCTTCATCCAGCAGTGGATAGATAATGGTTGAATATGATGATGATGATGATATGGATTTGTGACTCTGTAATCCCACCAATAGTAAAGCAAATTGTAATTAAATTGTAATTGCAATAAGCAAATTGTAATAAGCAAATTGTAATTAAATTGTAATAAGCAAATTGTAATTAAATTGTAATTGCAATAAGCAAATTGTAATTAAATTGTAATTGTAAATTGGCGAAGTATAGCCCAGATGCTCTTGCACCATAAAACGTCCAAACAAACAAACAAACAAACAATTGTAAGCCTGTAACACCCCTGTGAACTTCCTACATCAGCCTATGCGCAATTGTAAGTGCTCCAGAATAATAACATTTTCAAAGCGTGCAGTCAAATGGTTGTGAAGATGTTCCTATTAAAATATTCAAAATAGAATTTGACGAGTCCTAACTTGAATTTTTTTTAAATCACTGTTGCACTGCAAATCGATAAAACTACACCTAGTGCCCATATACGCTAGAAAATTAAAGTAAAACATGATTGAGGGGAAACCTCGTGTTACTTTAGTTCTATAGTGTTTTAAGATATTTTTTATGAAATATGAAAATGACAACAGAATAAAATATATAGATTTCAGACTCCAAGGGAGCAGGGACGTTAATTTTATGTGAAACAATTTGCATTTTTTCGTGAGCCGGGGGGCCACATGAAACCTATCAGAGGGTCGCGGGTTGAAGATATCTGATATAAGCCAAAGAGATCTTCTTAACTAATTACATAGCAATATGTCGAGGAAAGTAATCATAACAACAATACACAAGCAGAAAAACATAAGAAGGTAAGCAGACAATATGATAAAAGAAGTCAAGCAGGAAAACATAATAAGAAATGACAAATATAAAACATATTAAGAGCAAACATGTAGAAAATACAATATAAAAAGGCAATCTGGAAAATGTAATACAGGAAAATAAGCAGAAAATTCTAATACAAAAAAATGAGTAGAAATACAGCAGAAAACAAACAAACATGACAAAGATCTCTATTTGACCGTATATGCTGTCAAGCTTTCGTTTAAAAGATTGACATAGCGAAGTGTGAAAAGTGTTATTATTATAAGTGTGCAATTTCAGAATTGATCCCTAAAATTTGTAAGTACCCTATGTGCAGATAGAGTCTTGCTAATTATCTGCTTAATACAAGTTCTATGTATGATAAAGTCCCAATAACTAATATAGATAATTCTTTCTGGAAAGAAAGAGAAGGAAAGGCTGGAATAAGTAAATGTATGTAAACTGATTGTTCCACGCCATGGTTAAACGCTTTAGTGGGCACAGCACATTTTTTGACGCATGACACTTTAAATATAATGTAACTTGTTGCATTAAATCGAAACATCTTGTAAATTTACAGCACGATTCAAGATCTAGAATTTCTTCTTGCCCAATCTGGTCCAGAGAGCGAGGATCTAGTGTGTGAAACACGTCAGCTTGTACACGCATTTGAAATTCTAACCTTGGTGTTCTGATCCCATGCCGAGATCTGCGCAGTGGAGAGAACTGTCTACAATTACTTCAGATCTGACAATGAACGATGATCCGTGCTGGTAGCTGTCTGCCTTAGTTTCACGCCTTGCATACTTAAATCTGTACACGTGTCCTCCCACTTTTATATTAACAGATTAATAGGTACCCAAGTGTAGGAATCATTTATTTAAAGGAGAAAGTTATTTATTGGAACAAGCTTTCTCCTAATCAGTCTCCTTTATTGATTTTCAAGGGGTTACAAGGTGTGAGAATAGCAGGAGAACGATGGAGATCAGAGAACATTCACTTCAGTATCTTTCTGGGAGGGCGGAGAAGATGGGGATTTGCAGGTACTTCTCTGAAAGATGATACATCGAACGTTTCCCGATACGGCGTGGATACGTTTTGAATTATGAGCGCAATTAGACAACATTGCTTTGTGTAAGCACACGAACGGCTCAATACCTCGATAGTTTCCTTCAAATAGTTTTCAGAAATGGTTACCATGAACGCCGTATTATGGGATCAATACAGCGAGGGTTCTTCAGTTTTAACCGCCAACGTTTTGCACTTAAATTTTACTTCACGATTAATAAATTAATCGAAACAAATTTAATAGAATTAAGAACGCAATCATGCACTTCGAAATAATTTCTGCGTAAGTTGTTACAAAATGGAAATCAATTTGTGTATAAATTGAGTACATGAATAAAAAAAAAATTTAAGTACTTTTTCTAATGGTTTTTGATTTAATAAAATGATAAAAAAATAAAAATGTTTGTGCTATTTAATACAACAAATACTTATTTAAAATTGTCTTAATAGACTTTATATTCAATGTAATACCATTAATCAAACAATAATCATAATATCAAGGAATAAAAGGCATTAATTTTCATGTGTGAGAACGACGCATTCTTCGAGAGAATAGAAGAAAAATGATGCTCCAAAAAGTGTAATCATTATTTTTATTCCTACGTTGTTTACTAATTTTAGTTTATGAGCAACTCATTATTAAAATTAAGTAATATTTTTATCTTATTGAAAGAAAGTTGTAAAAGAAAGAAGAGACTAGGGTTTCCTTTTTTTAGACACATACGTTTTGGGCGAACAAGAAGGGCACTTTATCTCAGAATTCAGGCACGTGGAGCTCACTTATATCAGAAAATAAAAAATTTCTTAAGTCAAACTTTCTTGGAAATTGGAAGAAAGTCTTATTCTCCAAAGTTCAAATCATCAAATAAGTTAATTTAATGCTTGCCTTTAATTTTTTTTCGCAACATTCCATAGCTTATTCAATAATGAATGTATGTTAATTGAGCATCAACTGAATATTATCAACACATTCATCAATCTCACCCACTCATAAAACCCTTTATATCGCAAAACTAGAGACTACATCGCCAACACAAAGAACCCTTAGCTAACATACACAAATTTGTAAATGGTGTTCAATGGGAACCCCGCTCAATACTGTTATATACCATATTATAATTAGTATAGAAAAAGGTCATCATGTTCCGATGAAGACAGTATATAGTTCTGGAATCACAGCTGCTAAAAAGTTTTTTTTGTATGTAACTGCGACAAATATTTTATTAAAATATTTTTGTATTAGATTAATTTAGCGTGATGTAAATTAAATATACATTAAATGTTAAACAATTACAATTTAAATGCAAATTTTAATATTGCTGATATATAGTAATGCTGTTATGTATTTTAAACTTCGTTGTATATAGACATGCAGAGCAGAATTCACCTTTATAACTTTTAAATTTAAAATTTTAAGTAAATATTTATATTTTAAAAAGAGGGGTTTGTGTATGTTTTAAATAATGTACTAAACCCTCTCTCCTTTGAGATTTAATTTTCAAATTCCATTCATGAATTTGAGGATGGGCATTTTAAATTTGTGAAACCAGTTGTATCAGTTGGTAAGTTGGTTGGTTGTATATTTATGGCGCAAGAATAGCCCCTTTAACTTTATGAAAACAAATTTATGTTTTTCTACATTCTTTAAAGAGAAATAATTTTGTTTACTATTTTAATATAGTACACACATGAAGGAAGTCGCAGAAAGCAATATTTTTGTAGTATATGTTAGGGCATCCATATTTTTTTCCCATTGTATGCTATGACGTTTATTGACTGGTCAATTCACACAGAAAAGATGTGTATAATATTTCCCTCATTATTTGTATGTTATGATTTAGTTTTTACTAATATCTTGAAATGGCTAAAAACAATAACATATGTGAGTTGTGTAATTTATTAATAAAAAGAAGTCTAATTTAAAAATATATATTATCTGTATATATATATCTGTAAATATTATATTTACAATGTTTATTGGCTAAAAGCCAATAAACATTGTAAATATAAATAAATACACCTTTTTTACAGTGAAGAAGTCGGTATTAAGTACTTGAATTCATATAATATTTTTAAACTATAATGAACTTAAAACATTTTATTTAAAGAAAACCCCCATTTATTAAATTAAAACTAAGTTCCGTCCCAATTTAGCAATATAGAATTTTCCATAGATATCATAATAAAACCGTACATAAAGGGAATTTTGAGGCTATACCTCATTTAAACAATATTACCAGCTGCAAAGTAAATTCCTTTTCGAGAGAAAGTTTTGTTTCTATCAAAACATTCCCTTTTCAACAACCCTCTTTTTGAAATTTTGTATATGAGTTTGATTATAAGATAATACATGTGAATAATCCGTAAATCCCATACGTCCAATATCCAGGTCTCCTGAGTTTTCATTTCAGAACGAAGCTACTTGCTTATAATAAAAATCGTTCTATACGGACACGGGCATTAGCAGGAGGGGCAGTGAATTGTAATTGTAATCCCCAGCATGTAAAAATATGTATTTTCCAATTCCGTATATGCATATATATGTATGCAGACGTTGAGTTGTATCCCGGCGATAACTCATTATAATCCTCTCCGCGTGTACGCCAGTGTATATAACAGTTCACCCGAAGAGTCGATCCATTTATCAGCTCTGCGACTTATCATTTAATTGGCAAACAGTGTTTTCAGATTGCATCAATGCAGTATCGCAAGCATTATTTACAGACTGTAGTGCTGCAGTATTTCAAGCAGTGTTTGCATGCTGCAACATTGAAAGCAGTGTTTACAGATTATAATACTGCAGTATTTCAAGCACTGTTTATAGACTATAGTACTGCAGTATTTCAAACATTGTTTACAGACTATAGTGCTGTAGTATTTCAAGCAGTGTTTACATATTGAAGCATCGAAAGCAGTGTTTAGATATTAAAGCATCGAAAGCAGTGTTTACATATTAAAGCATCGAAAACAGTGTTTACAGACTATAATACTACAGTATTTCAAGCAGTGTTTACATATTGGAGCATCGAAAGCAGTGTTTATAGTAGTAGAAGTGTAGTAGAAGTGTAGTGTGCATATAGAAGCGCATCATCATCATTTTAAATGCGTTAAAATAATGAATACGCCTTATTCCAGCATTACTCACCGTACTTGAAATATCATGCATGGTATACGAGGGAGGCAAGTGATAAATTCGTGGTCTACTTTGTTTCTCATTACTCGCTGTTTCCACAAACGCGTTGCTCACTGAATGCATCATCTCGTAGACAGTGCGTTCAGCATACTGCTTGGATAGAATTATTTATTAAAACGAGAGTTTGCGTTATTGATTTCTGCGCGGAAGGGCGGATCGGGTTCGTAGGTAATGTCCTTCTCTGAGAAAAATTTCCATTTCTGAATCTTTCCCAAATGTTCCAGGGTGTTTCTTCAGGGGTCATTACAGCCCGGAAGACGTATATGGAGATCTAATGGGGAACAGCACGCAAGCTCAGATTACTGCCCCTCACAACTTGTTAGAATGAAAAATATTTTAGAGATGCCTAGTTTTAATGGTTTTGCTCATTTTATCATCTAAGTTGGAGTTGTAAATTTGTGCTACTATTATCTGCTACGTGACTCTAATGTGGATTGTTGGATTTAAACCTGGCAAAGATAGTTTTTTATATTTTATGAAGGTCAGTGTGACGCTTTGATGATAACATCAGAATTGGTAGTCTTGGCCAGTAAAGGAGCTCTATTTCTTTATCAAAAGGACATGATGATTTTTTTTAAGCATTCTTAGGAACTTGAGAAAGGCAACTTTGCAACTCCTAGGAACTTTAAAAACACCATAGAAAGGAAAGTGATGAGCTTAACACGTAGTTTTATATCAGACCATGATACAGAAATAGTTTTTGAGAGTTTGAGAAACAGATGAAAAATCCGTCTCAAAATGTTTTTTTAAAACGAATGTGGTCTTTACGTTACTATCTAATGCAAATAATCATTATTGAAAGCTCATTATTCTAATGTTATAGAGCGTGATCATTGATATCTACTAAATAGTTTTCGTTGTCGAAAAACTGGGTTCTAAACTATAGATATTTATTTCCATTCGTGGAAAATCTTTCGATATTTGTTAAACACGGATATGTAGAATTAGTTTTTGCAAGTACCCACATTTTCTTAATAATGTATATAAGATTGTATCGTTTTCTGGGAATCGACATCCATTTTTGCATCCTTTTCCGTTGAGTGCAAATTTTGTTTGACTCGTTGTAATCTACGTATCTCAGTTATATTTACGGCATTGAATATATAGATCTTCCCCTTCTTATATTTTCTTTTTAGCAACTGCCAACTATTATTGCTTTTTTAACTATTTGATGTCCGTCAGTTTTTTAGCGGGTTTCAATAGATATTGAACCCGCTATTGCTTTTGGTTTTTCCGTCTTCCTGTCCGCAATATATAGGGTAAGGTAAAGGTCTTCCGTAAATGCAATAATGATGGCTATTGTTAACGTTGAAAACCTACCGAGTTACTTGAGAATTAGAGAGTTGCGAATTAGAGAGCCGAGCTAGAGAGGGCGGATCAGGAGAGTGACGAATTAGAGAGTTGCGGATTAGAGAGTTGCGAATTAATGTTAATTGAAACCCGCTAAATTTAAATATCGACCTTAGGCAATTTTCTTTAACTTGCTTTTTTTGAAAAATACCGGGTATAGGCAGCTAATTGTTGACCGTTTTGAAATAAAGCAGATTATTTTATTACACTTGGAGCGTGGCAGGTAACTGCCATCACTCCAAGGCATGTTTACAACGAACCAGTCTTACTTGAGAAGCGAACGCAAACTCAGCAGACCCGAAGGCAGCAGACGTAAGTACTGAGCAGCGTCATTTACTAGGTAGCAGAACGTATGACTAATTTAGAGGTCATGAATTATGATTAAAGACCATACACTGAATCTAGTCAGAATCTGAATAATTTTAACCTGCTGTCTTCATACTGGACGTCGCGGTTTTAGGGTAGGCGGTATATGTAGACTTTGTAAGATTTTATACTTAAAAAATAAACAGTTTTTAACGTTTGCGTAATTTTGATATAAGTATTTTTCTATACTTCTTTTCTTAGAAAATTTGTGTATAAAGAGATCCAGCTATTTTTATATTTTCCTTTTTGGGAAAAATTGGGTTTCAATTTGAAGTTGGTTTTCAATACGAAGTACGCTCTTAAGTAAATAGGTTCTTAAAAAGATAAAATTAATTTAGAGGTCAAAGGGGATGTTAGCTTAAAAAAGTTTAAAAATTATTGACTTACGAATAAAAATGCAATTTACAACGTATTTTTTGCGTAGAACACTAATTAAAACAACAGCATTTCGACCACTCAGTGGCGGGTCTTCATCGGAAGATAAACGACATTGTAACCAAGAGGCGTGTTGCCATTCTTCGGAATCTTCCATCTTAAGAGTTGCTGCGGTCACTGTTCTAAGGCTTTGTTTTTGGCTACGTTAAAAAGGCCGAATTCCAAAAGTCTTCCACTGCTGTCCAATGTTGGGAAAATAACCACAAATTTATCTTTTACAAATCCACTTTACTAAGTTAACTAAGGTCTCCACTCGAGTTGGATTTTTTTGGAAGCTTATTATATCAAAGTCAACTCTTCCACTATAGTTACCGAAAAAAAACAAAAAACAAAAACACGCCATTTTTCAGCCGGGCGTGGATCGCCCTACTATCGGAAACTGCGCCAAGAACAGAACCCTGGAGCAGTGACCGCAGCAAATCGTAAGATGACAGCTTCCGAAGAATGGTAATACGTCTCGTGGTTAAAATGTTGTTTACCACCTGATGAAGACCAGCGACCGACTTTTCAAAATGCCATTGAGTGTTTTTATTAGAGTTATACACAAAAAATACGTTGTAAATTGTATTTTTATTCAGCATCGAAAGCAGTGTTTACAGACTATAGTACTGCAGTATTTTAAGCAGTCAACAATATTATTATCATTACTAACTTGTTCTGTCTTTTGACTGCAAGGTGAAGGTGACTCCAAGTGCTCGTCATGCATGTGCATTTTGACGAATAACGTTTTGATACCCACGTCCAGGAAGCTTAAACCAAAGTTGCTTTGTAAAGAACTTAAACACCGTTCCGACCTAGAGTCGAACAGGGGACCCCTCCCTAAAAACGTAAGTGCTATAACCTACTAGACGACCGAAACATCTGAATGAAGATTTTTTTTTTGTATGTAAAGTTTATAGGATACTATTACCTTTCGCAGGGTTGACACAATTGCTAAATAGTGGTTGACTCATATAACTACTGGGTCAGGTGTTACTTTTAATTTTCGTGGGGGGATGAATTATCATCATATATAAAGTAAATTTTTCGCTCATCTGAAACTAGCTATATTCTAATTATGTTTTATACCCCACGCTCTACTTTTGCAATATGAAAACTTTTTTTTTGGGGTTATCCCTGTAAATCTGTTACATCAATGATGCAAATGCAATATGTATGGTATGTAATTAATGTAATGTAAATTACTAATAATGATTTGCATGAATACTTAATCTAATATAAGTAATTCGAATTGCATATCGATGCGCTCAAATATAATATAAATATTTTTAGATTTGAAAGTTGCAGGAAAGGCAAATGCAATCTCAGAAACAAATAACTTAATTTCAAGAATTCGAATAGCCCTAGGTCGAACAAGAAGCGGAGCAGCAACACGAAAAGTAAAATATGTACTCATTTCCATTTGATGTTTTCAGCGTCTCAAAACAAAAAGCAAAACAAAAAACAGAAAAAAAAACTATGGCCAAGCCACTTTTTTCTGTAGAAAGGAAGCAAACATCAAAAGAGGAATTTGTACATGAATCTAAAAAATATTTTCCACCCATTCTTTGAAGAAATTTGTTTCGGAGAAGAAGAAAAACCAAGTATTACAATTAAACTTAATTAGGTAGAGAGGGGCCTGAATAATGGATGTTTTCAACTTTCTCCTTTCACTTTTTTTTAGGATAAAGCAAATAGGCGCTTGATTACACAATATAATCAACATTAATTAACTCTAACAAACTAACATTCCTAAAATTCTTCTTCTTCTTAAATAATTCATTAGGAGGTTTTGAATATATATATATATATATATTTCTGAATCTTACTATATCCAGTAGCGTATGCACGGGGGGGGGGCAATTAAAGAAATTTTGCCTCCCAAATAAATAAAAATACTTTGGAAATACGTTACAACGAGTACTGACTATAACAACTAACCGCATAACGACGGAATTTTTACAAAAAGTTTGATTTCCTATTTTATTTATTTTTTTAAATTGATCATTATTTCAGGGTCTAAAATTTTTTTGCCCCCAAATCCCTTTCTGGATATGCCCCTGCTATACCTCGATCCTCGAATAAGCCGACACTCCGGATAATACGACTTTTCTCAAGACCTTGTTCGGTTAAATGTATTGTGCCATGGAGAAAAATTTATTAACTCGATATCGCAAAACGGATATCCCCTCAAGTCACTGAACATTCATCTCCTTTATTTATTCTATATATCCTAATTGTAAGATATTATTACCCTTCACAGGGATAACACAATTGCCAAATAGTGGTCAACACAGAAAAGCCTCCGGGGCGAGATTTTTTGTGTTTTTTCGTGGGGAATAATTATACGTGAAAATTCCGACGCACAAGTTTATTAGCTCATACTAGAGCTTTTTGTTTTTAGGAAAAAAAAAAAGGCGCCGTCTTTATCCTGGATTCGAAACCAGGGTCCGTCTAGCGGTCAAGATACTCCGGGCTCAATAGAGGGACCTAGGTTCAAATCCAGGATGAGGACGGCATACCCCTTTCTCCTAAAAACCATTTATTTGTTTATATTCAGTTGATTGTTTATATTCAGGCTGTTTATATTCAGTCGATTGTTTATATTAAGATTGTTTATATTCAGTTGATTGTTTATATTCAGTTGAGTGTTTATATTAAGATTGTTTATATTCAGTTGATCGTTTATATTAAGATTGTTTATATTCAGTTGATTGTTTATATTCAGTGATAAACAGAAACAAATTACAATTCAGGACTTCTTTACGCGCATTTAAAAACATCGTAACCAACACTGTAAACGAACTGAAACGTATGTATGAATTGTAGCGGGTATTGATTTAATATGTAATTTAGTATACACAAAAAATAAATCTATAAACGTTGTTAGGTTCTTTTTATATGCACACATACATTGAAACAAAATCTCAGACATTCAGTAAGTTCTCAACATCCGTTTCGAAGAAATATTTTTATTCTAATTCAAATAACGAATCAAACATTTAACATTTTACTCGCACGTGACGGCACTTCTGTTAACATACGTGAAACAAGTTCGGGAAGCCTCTACATACTAACACCAGATCCGCCATATCTTAATCTGTTCGATACATCTCTCTACATACAAAATTCCATTTCAGGGGGCCATCTTTAGACCAATCGGTGGGGGGGGGGGGGACGTTAAGATCTCTCGTTTTATTTCTTCCAGTAGTTAATATTAGTTTCAAAGCATGAGGCTACCACGTTCGTTTCACTTGAACATTATGCGTTGATCACGTGATGCTTGCTAGATATGTGGTGGGGCCTCTTATGATAGCTTTCGTTTCATTTTATATATTGTCTTTACTTCTACAATTTCTAACTATGACGTCCATATGAACAGTAAATTGACTTAATATTTAAATTATCTTCAATTAATAAAAATTCCTGACAAAAATCTTTATTTTAAAGTAAAAATAATTAGAAAATCATATTTCTACACTTTAGAAATTTAACTTGTTTCGAAGTAGGTTTTTTTTTCTAAATCTCCCCATCTGGATATTTGGACATACTTTGCTTAGCTTATGATGTGGGGACTTATTGAGACTACACTGCCTACAAGGTGTCCCGTTAAGACTGCAGAGACCCTGCACAGCGCGTTTCCTTGCAAAATTCTAAGCAAAAAATGTTAATATGCAAATGTTGAGAAATCCATATTTTTGAGCTATTAAGGTGCGAAATTTAACGAATCTCATGCCGTTTTCATTTGCTAATGCATTTCAGGCTGAGGTTGAAACGAATTGAAGAAATCTTGTTTTTGAAAAGGCGCGGAATAGATGTTTTTGATCGTTTATTTGGTAATTTTATTTCGAACGCCAAAGCGCATGCGAATTTTTTCTCCCAGCCAATATTATAGAAGTTACATCATATAATCGGTGATGATAGTATGGTAACATTCGAGATTTCATTCTTCGCCAAGTATTAGTAAGCAATGCAAAAAATAGATACATAAAAATAATCAGCAAATTTTTTTTAATTCTCATAGCAAACACACACAAGAATGTAACCTTAATATTTTAAAGGAATTAAAAAAGGCGCAACTTTAAAATTTACATTAATATTTTACACTAACGCTTAATTAAAGTAATGCTTAATAATGAACCATTATTTGGCAATTGTGTTATCCCTGTGAAGAGTAATAATATCTTACATTGACGCTTAAATCCACATTGATTGTAAAAAATAATTATTGTTTGTAATAAATATTTGCATAATAGACAACTTTTAACAAACAATGCAGAGGTAGGCAAGCATTCTAGAGTAAAGAGGTATTTTTTATCTAACACACGTACCTCCAGGGCCGACGCCTGGAGTGGGGGGGGACAAATAGGGCATTCGTCCTGAGCGGCAGATTTTTAGGGGCAGTAAAATGGAGTTATTATAAAAAATAAAGTTTTTTTGGGGCGGCAAAACATTCGTTCGCCAAAATACATAGTGCCGACCCTGCTTACCTCAGTAATCCAGCAGTGACCGTCCCTGTCTTCGAGTCCACTGGACTGGAGTCAACTTCCAAAAGTTTGATTGAATGAAAGCGTATTGCTTTTCCAAAGTCACATTAAGCTACTGTTCCATCAAAGAAAACACTTAGTATAGTTTAGAGACGTAAAATATGCAAACTTAATCAAATGCTTTAAAATTATGTAAATTCCTTTTACAGCTTGTTTTTTGTATCGTAGCATCTAATCACGTGATACTATTATGGCATACCTATTGAAATAATATAGTATTGATTATGAAGTTATTTGCTAAATCATAATATTGCAATAACCAATAATTGTCGTCTTAATTGTTATATGGCATAAAATAGAAAATGATGAACATGAAGTATTCTATGGTGTTGTGACTAATTATAGTGAAAATTCATTTTAAATGATGTTGCATGTAGTGTAAAAGGTGTGTGAATTATTTACGCGTAATAAATAAATAAATAAATAAATAAATAAATAAATAAATAAATAAATAAATAAATAAATAAAACGTTTTTCAAAATAAGCTAATTGTTACAGTTGGAAAAATTTCCAACTGTGGTAACTGTACTTAAAACTACGTAATAGGTCTCAAGTCACAATTCCAATTTTTCAGAAAAAGTGGGCTGTGCTAAAAAAAGGGAAATCATTTCGAAGCCCAATGAGGTTCTCGCTTTCTACGATAATGGACGGGGCCTAGTGATTTGTTTGGTAAGTGGTTCGCGCCAAGAAAAGAATGGTCAAATTTTGTTTTCATTGGCTGGTCTTCAAACATTAATAACTTGAA
Source organism: Dysdera silvatica (assembly GCA_006491805.2). Taxonomy (NCBI): domain Eukaryota; kingdom Metazoa; phylum Arthropoda; class Arachnida; order Araneae; family Dysderidae; genus Dysdera; species Dysdera silvatica. Next base: position 93,362,435 of record QLNU02003225.1, on the reverse strand, counting down.
CAATACGGACTTCCCAGCATTTTCGCACTAACATTTTTGTTTAGAATTTTGCGAGGAATCGAGCGGTGCGGAGTTCATGCAGTCTTGACGTGACACTCTGTATATGTATATAATATATTCACATATAAATCCGTATGTAGTTTATTCATGAACAAAATACATAATACCATTAGAAGTATAATTGATTTAATCTATTAGAAAAATAATAAAACTTACGTTGAAAGCTTATTTATATAAAGAATTCAATTTTAAAAGTATATATATATATGTGTAATATTAGAGTAGTCATCAGGGACCTTTTCTCGAATCGCATATTTAGTGCTTTCTATGGAGACATCATTACATTTAATAGCTTTAAAAGATGTTTTATTAATGTCTCAAACTGAGCCTTAAGAAATTTCATTTCAGGAAAACAAATTTATCTTAAATTTAAGTTTTTAGAATTTATCAGTTTATTTGAATGCAAATTTTTCAATCCGAAAATTACTCTCAATGGTCACATAACAGGTTTAATAAATAATTTGAATTCATTTCGAGTTTAACGTGTGGTTTACACTTAAATTTTGTTTTTTAACTTTGTTCTGAAATTAAATGATCCATTGGGGAATCATTGACGTTGCGGCTGCTTTCGAATTATTCTACATAAAAATTACTGTCTGTTATTTCTGCATTTACTATTAAATTATATATATATTTATTATTATATTATATTTTATTGTGCATCGAGAGAACAGAGGAGTATGTATATATTTACGGTTTTTATGATCAATACTTTAATAAATATATCTGAAGGAGATTATAATTTTAAAAAGAATTCATGAAAAATAATATGAGCTTGATTAATATATGTTTTTAAATTAGACTTCAGAGCTTTATATACAATTGGTTTCTGGCTCAAGAAGAAATGGTCGTAGAATCAAAACGTGAACGAATAATTATTTGAAGAATATTCATTTTTCGTTTATTATTTTTAACATTGATTTTATCGTTGCTCACCTTTTAATAACGCAGAATTACCTTTGTTTTTCTTGTGACATAAAACTCATTCACCCAATTTCATTCAAATAAAGTAATTAATTAATAATTAATTCATTTAATTACTCATTAATATATGCAATCGATAATTAATTAATCAATTTAATCAACTATTAACTAATTTACTTTATCAATCATTTAATTCATATTTCAATCATTAATTAATTAATTTTATCAATCACTAATTAATTAATTAATTTTATCAATCATTAATTAATTTATTTATTTTATCAATCCTTAATGAATTAATTTTACCAATCGTTAATTAATTCATTTCATAAATCAGTCAATCCAAATTAAAGCGACAAACAAAATATTTTCGTATTTTAATGATTTTTATTTGCATTGGTTGTCAATATTATCGATTGCATATTGTGCTGTTGTGTAATATTTGTGTGTGTACTACAATTATATTATTTTTTTGTATTGTACAGTTATATTATTTAGTGTGTAGTACTACTATGTTATTTGTGTGCATGGGGTATAATCTTATTTATGTGTGGTATTATTATTTTCTTGTGTATGATATACTTATTTATTAATGACATTTTTGTGTTTGCTGCCCTAACTCTAGGTACAAGCATTATCAGCAATCACACCAATTAAGAAATAAAAAATAGTGAATCGGAATGTAAATTACATATAAGTATGAAATAAGTAAACATACATTTTATATATATATATATATAGAGAGAGAGAGAGAGATTATATATGTAGATAATTTTGAATGGAAAATATAGGAGAAATAAATGTAAAATTATCTAAGTATAGTGGGCTTTGAGCTGCTGCTATATAGTAAATAAGATATATTGCAAAAATTAGCAAAAGAATATATAAAATGAAAAATTAAAAAAAAAGTGTTTGAGAGAGTTAAGTAAAAGATGTTTGATAGAATTAAAGTAAGAGGAAAAATATAAAAAATAACAATTCAATTAAAAAAAGTATACAAGGGGTATACGAAATGGCTGGAAAAAGTTCACTACACGATTCCTTGTGAAAAAAGGAATAAAAAATGTCCTATACAATTTTTGCTTAAAATCCTTATTTAATAAGTTATTTCAAATCATAGTTAAACCAATAATAAGGCAAAGCCAGCCCATTTAACATCGCTTTAATACAACGACACATGCGTTTGCGCATGTACGGCCCTTCTACGAAGAAAGATGAGAAGCTAAGATTTCACAGGTTTTTAAAAACTTGCTTAGGTCACGTGTTACTTGAAATTCAAGAGATTGAAACTCCGCCCGTGAGTTAGCTTGTTTACGTCATAATCAACAGCAGACACCAGATTTGGTGATTTCTCGTGCAAAACCACTCATACCACGCATGGGAAGTATACGTATGGAAATTTGCCGTTCGCAAATAGATTTAACCTTCTTTCTTCTTTGTTGTGAGAAAAATATTACAATTAATAATATTCTTTTTCAAGGGCAGACACAGGGGGGGAGTTCCCAGGGGTCATGACCCCCAAATATATTTTTTCACTGTAAAAAATTCCAACTTTCATGATAAATGAAGGGTGTTATTCCAAGACCATGGCAAATTCAGTCTGTGACCCTCCCCAAATAGAAGTCTGCGTTCGCCGTCGATTTTTTCTTATTTTGTAAGCAGTCGCGTCTCAGTCTGGCAGGCTTGCGACGTATTTGCTATCCACGGTATAGTAAAGTGAACTGCCAACGCGCACCTCGGCCCCCTGAATTGCATAATCCGCCACTGTCAGCGACGAGAACACATTTCAATATTTTAAACAGAACGTAGTACATCTATGAAGCAACGTTTTCCACAGGAGGGCCTTAGCGCAAATCACATATCATATAACTTCGAAACTAGTTCATAATTTACAATCCTTGGGTATTCAGTTTCGAAGGAAATGAAACGAGTTAAAGCAGATACTTGTTGATTCGGCTTTAATAGTAGTATTTTAGCTCGATGTTCATAACTGTAAAAACTTTACACAAAAACAGATGTTGGGGGAATGGAAAATCTTCCCTGAATAGGATCAACTTCCTATTAAAATCAACTGTTTACTTAAGGCTACCCAGAAGAGAAGAAAAAAAAAATTTTTTTTTTAAATTTTAAAATTTTTCTTTTCAATAATACCAAATTTATTTGTCCGGGAGAATTAGAAGTTCGTTAAATATTTTTTGCACTAATAGACGCCTAAAGAAATGTATGCAAGAACATTTAGCGTTTGTGGTTTTCCCCGAAACGGTGTTTTTCCAGATTCAGGTACCTTTTCCAGAAAACTGGAAGTATGTTCTTGAGATTTATACATATTATGTGTTATGTCTTTCTACATATACTGTAGCAGAAGTTCGTTAATACGGTGATAAAATAAATTTTTATAATTTTTTTAGTAATCAAAATCCCGCGAAATTCAGTGAGTTTTGTTTTAAAAAAAAAATTTTAAAAATATTTTTTATACCCTAATCACTATGTTTGAGGTACAATACGTGCAAGAATGTGCGTTTTACATGCGTAGCGAATTTTATAGTGCCCTGCGGTGGCGCAGTGTGGTAACGCGTTCTCGTGTGGTAACGCGTTCTCCTAGTGCGCCGCTAATCCGGGTTCGACTCCCAGCAGTGCAAAAAGAACGCTTACTCAGAGATCTCATAAAGATCGCACTGCTCACTGTAGTCCGGGGTTTGGTTCCCTAGGCCTTAAGAGGTTCGGATTCCTCGGAAAACAGTAGGTCCCGGCGCAGCATGACCACTGTAGTCTTTGAGCCGTAAAACCAAAAAGAAAGCGAAACCGAATTTTATAGCGGTAGATGGCATAGTTACTGAGAAAAGGGTATCTAAATTTGGTCAATTAAACATTAGTGATATAAGGAGTTCTGGATAGCCTTAAAAAGTTGGAATTCATTTGGTTTACCAAATTCATTGGCGGCACCGACTTGTTAATGACCTCCTCATCACCACATGTGGTGTAGATTCATGCTGCTTCTGAGTTTGCCATAGGCTATTTCCTTCTATTTGGAAACTGATGATTTTTATTTCATTTTTAAAGAAAATTTCATACGATTAATTTTTTGCCTTATTAACTGCAAAATAATAATTTCTATAGTCTCTTTCTATCATTTCTATTACATAGATAAGTTCTTCGTTTCAAATGCTAAGGGCAACATTAAGAGGAAATAACCTGCCACCAGCCATCACGAACACAACATGAAACTTGCCAGGTAGAGGAAGAGAGAGAGAGAGAGAGAGAGAATACTGAGACCTTTGTTCAAAAAAATATCCCTTTGCTTCCGTATTGAAAAAGAAAACGCCTTTATGCTTAGATCTATGCAAGATTTATTTGATTGACATGCCCTCAAAGGAAGGCTAAAAAATAAGGAATTTTCCCTTTTTGAAAGGGTCGATATATACATACCCCCCTACATATCTCCCACTTTTGCCGTTTCAGGTAAAATTCTGATTTCTATTTTCTTTGAAAAGAAAGATAAAAAGGACCTGGAATTTATCCTGGAAAAGAGCTGTCACACCCAGCCCATTCGGAAATATTTCGACCTGTCCAAAAAATTTTTTATTCCTTTTGATGTTTTGGATTCGAAATTTTTTTTTGGCTATCAGATATTGTTTCCAACCATTTTTGTAAGTCTTCAGAAATTTCGAAATATCGCTCTTTAAATTCCCAGCTCAATATCAAAGCCAGATGGATATTTTTATCTTATACTCCAGATATCAAGATCCTTCTGCGTTTTGAAACGAGATCCGGTTTTCTCTAAGATTAAATTTGTTGATATAAAATTTCTGTAGTCCTCTGATATTTGACATCGTAAGATGTTTACAGAAATCCAAAGAAATCGCTTAAAAACATTGCACTCCATGTAAGTGCAATTCCTTCAGCGCAAGAAGATGAAAGATTTATTGTGAATTAAAACCTTATCTCTTAGCTTGATGCTCACAGTCTTCGATTAGTTGGCAAACGTTTAAAATTCTGAGCAACACCAAGGAGAAAATTTCACTAAACCCTTTGAGAGAATACGTTTGTTGTTTGGTATGCAAAAAATAATAATAAGTAATTGAATAATCTGGAAATGTGTGTGTGTAGGCCGAGAAAGCTGTACTACGTTTCCAGAAGAGGGACGGACATAGTCCAAAAACTGAGGAAAGAAATAAGAGGTAGAATCTCCATTTGGGAATCAGAGTCCAGGGCTAAATGTAGCGCCTAGCACCGGAAAGAAAACTGAAGACAGCTCGAAGAAGAAAGGCTCACAGAGTCTGTGGGGAGGCGTGAGTCCCAAAATGGTCCTTAAAATCCGGCGAACAAGAACAAGTCCGAGTGGCTACGAATGAAGACCAGGTTACAGCACAGACGTTTATTATACAGATAATAATACAAAATCCAATTCAAATTCAGCAGTAAAAATCAAGTCTACTAACTAGTCCAGATTAACAGTATTCAATATAAGTTTATCTCACCCAACTAGACAGCTTACTGCGTTTCTAGAAAAACATTTACATGGATTACTTAAGAATACTGACTGTAAATTATAAACTAGTTGACAAAATATTTAAACTAAACAAATGTTATCTAAATCTAAACCCATTGCTTTCCTACTCTAAATACATCCTGGAGTTCGCCGGTTTTTACTCCTTATTCAAGGATAACAACAAGGTTCTACTTGCGGCAACCAAAACCCGCAAGAACATATATAACACAGTAACAGGAACGCACAACTATTTAATGTAATCTACTTTTACAACCAAGACTACTTAACAGTTGATCTTACACCAGTCTTTGCGCCCTACCAGCGTAGAACCGCCACTCACAGGACTATTACCGATTAACAATATAACTTCTACATTTGTAAGTAAGATATAAGGTCAAACACGAATGCTTAATACATCACCAGTTAGTTGTCACTTGCTCAATCCCGCACAGTCTTTGACTGGTAATAGGTTCCAGTCGCAAATCGTACCGGATGGGGAACACCCGTCGCTTTCTGTAATCCACGTCTAGGATAACTGATTCAATCCATCGAGAACACATCCAGCCACTCAGTACCAGTTCGCATCGCCAGTCTCTTAGGCTTCCACTTACAATCAGTACAGCTACGCAGTTCAGCGAAATGCTTCCATCACCAGCGTACTCGGAACTTCAATCTATGCTATTTGCCATGGCTTTCAGACAATCATTCAACGGCGTGTAAAAACATCGTTCCTAACCAAAAACTATTACAACGGGCTCTACTTAACCCCATAACCCACAGAGCACTGTTCTCGCCAGCGCTTCAGCCGCTAACACCACTCGATGTTAGATATCAGCGTCCATGCTTGCGTATGAGCGAGCGCCAATAAGCGAGCCAGACTTTACCCTTAAGTAGCATTACACAATCAGCATAGTCAGCTAATAGTGACGTAAGCTGTTGCTCGCGGTTGCTTCTTGAGCCAAACAAGCACAACCTCCGGCCCGGTTGGTTTCAATTTTAATTGTGATTACGCAATACCTGTTACAACGCAAAATTAACTTTGTGGACTTGCATTAAGCAAAGGAAAAAAGATGGCCAAGTTTCACAATGATACAAAAAATTACATCGAAAAAATCCCTTACAAAAATTTACCGAAAACATGATAATAATAAAGAATTAAAGACACCATCAAGCCACAGTAAAGATTTGAAATGGGCTGATATAATGAATGTATTACGATAACCAGCCATAGAGGAAAAATTGTGATTCTTAATTGAACAAGTATTGTCTTCATTTATAAGTTAATACGAAAATTATAAAATAAAATAACACGTATTGGATAATTGATTATCAACTTATTCTTTAATTTAATGTTAATTTTCAATCATCACTTATTTGTAGGCCCTTTCACATATTTCACATCATTGACAGTATTACCAACTTGGGATTACAGCCCCTCCTTCCCATTTCCCCCTTCTTGAATACCACGTCACACACAGTACTGTGGACAGTATTATGGAGTGTGCAAGATGATTTGTCAATGCTGCTAGAATAATGAAAAATTGAAAGAGTATGTCCTATTTTTACAGTATTATTGTACAGAAGAAGGAGCATAACAGTATTTTCTTTAGCATTGTATCAGTATATACGTAATTTTTAAATTGGGCTGTCGTTTCAACATTGGAAAGATGCACACTGATAAACAGACAGACCTTAATATTGACAGAATAACATCAACATCAGATGAATCTGAGAAATATTGAAAATATTAACTAATCTTATTATTGCTATTGTGCCAAACTCTAAATACACTCTGTTGCAATAAAATATGTGCACCCAGAAAGAATTGAGCCACAACTATAAAACTCGGCAGGTGTATAGCGTTCGAGTAGATGAATAAAGATCAAAACATTGAAACAAAATACCCTTGTATTGACGTGCAGCAATACAAAGAATGGCAGACATACAAGCCGATATTCGGTGTGACATGGAGTCAATTAAATGACCGATGTTCCACTGCGGTAGATCCTGCCACAAATGCAGCAACTGCTGAACGAATTCGGAAGTATTCCGAGACTGCTGAAGTTGCCTACATAACATGTCCCAAACAAGTTCGATAGGCGAAAGGTCTGGAAACCTGGCATGCTATTCGAGGGCATTAACACCTCGAAGGCATCGTTGCGACAGCCGAGCAGTATGTGGCTGAGTGTTGTCCTGCTGATAAACAGAAATTGGCCGGCCAGATACCATAAGCAGTACCACCGGCTTCAAGATATCGTCGACATACTTGCGAGCGGTGAGAGCACTTCGTAGCACGAATAAAGGTGACCGGCTATCTAAGGAGATCATTCCTCAGACTGTCACACCAGGTGTAATGACTGTGTGCCGCTCCGTAACGAATGTTCCATTCGACCGCTGACCTTGTTTCGACACACGTGTACGACGGCCATCAGCATCGAGTAAAATGAGGGATTCGTCACTAAATATAACATTCCTCCAATCTTACACTGTCCAGCCTGAGCCCAGCGTCAGCCAATCATCGCCAAATGATTCCCTTGATATCAATGGACCCCTACGAGTTGGCAAATGGAGTCGAATTATTGATAGCGTCAGTGTTGGTGCTGACATGGCTGCTCTCCTGCTTGCGCGATACTCTCACACATTGGTGACCCGGGATGGTCCAGAGCCACTGCGACGGCTGACTGTGCTTTCTCTGAGCCACTAGTTCCAACACCGGGCATCTACCATATGGCTTCGTCCAATATGCCGACCGATCTCTCTGAGGCTTATAATCCGCCCCCTCTCAAAGTCGGACAAATGTTTGTAATGCCGTAGGGAACGTCTGTAAAGCATCTTTCGTGTCAATATCGTGTATCTGAGCTGCTAATCCAGTTGTAAATGCCCATCACTGAGCGCACCGGCCCTTTTAAATTCTACTCGCGTCGCAGTTCATACACGCGTTACATACCTCCACAATGCTCATTGGTGCTGTACGTTTGATCATTTGCAAAACCTGCCAAACCACATTTGCTTGCTGAGTTTCGTAGTTGTGGCTCAATTATTTCTGGGTTCATATATTTTATCGCAACAGAGTGTATTTCTGACTCAGAAGCCTACTAAGGTGATTTTTTAAATACACTATTTCTCCAGATGTTCATTAAATCTTCAACAGTACATTTAAAAGCACACATTTCTTATAATGCACATAATAATTTAATTTTATAGTTAACCACTTCACCATTAGGCCCACCACGTATGGTGAGATGTTTTACTGTTCACTACCATATATGGTGCGATGCCCACTTTGCTTTGCTATGAGAAAGCTTTTAGCTTAGTGTTGGCTCCTATAGTTCCACATCAGTATTGTGTTTCCTTTCTTTTAGAAGGATCATCCAACTTTCCCTAGAAAAAAAAATTTAATGTCGCCCTTAGGGATTACTTTTCCTGCATATAGTCATGCATGCACGGAAAATATCGCCCCTACGTGATACTCTCCCACATGCATATATGTATACAGGAGAAGTAGCCCGTAGGGGCGACATTAATTTCTTTTTTCAAATGGCACAAAAAACGTGTGTTAGTGCCTATATGCTAGCTTTATGATAAGATTTGTTGCATTTATGGGTCCACATATTGTGTATAAATGTAATGACATAGCCTAAAAAATAAATGTTCAAAAGCTACAATAAAAATATAATTTCTGAAAAAAATTAAAAATGTGGCATTGCTCCGCATATACCTCCTTTATGGCTGGTAGCGAAGTGGTTAAGATTGCTTTAGAACGATTATAAAATTATAAATTTCTAATCGAATACAAATTTTGAATGATTAAATCACTGAATGGAGTTTTCACATGGCTTATTTCGTTTTGAAACTACGGAACATCTCTCAAATGTCAAACATTAGCTATTCTTCCTTTTGTACTTCAGGATTATATTTCCTTATTTTAAATAGCTATTTCCAAGAACTCTACATTCTCCGCTACAGAATTTTAACTTAAAAACCCTAATCTCTATTTCCTAAACGGAAGTCTAAATTTGTCCGATAGCTTGTCAGAATTAAAAAAGATGAATAGAAATTTGTGCTCCTTAAAGAGCAGTTTTGTTAGAAAATTCTGTTCTTTTACTGGACCTATTCATTTCGTGTATTCTAGTATGTAAGCTCTTCAAAAATTTTATTGTAAAAGTTAATTTATGCGTGTTCGACATATTTGCTGTGAGTTTATTTGATTGTCTTGTGCACAAAAGGACGTGTAGCTTATCATAAAAAACAGAAACTGTTACTTGGATTTTCTCACAAAAACAGATTTAATTCGATTTTCGGTGCACCCACTGTTTGTAATTTAAATTATAACTATTTATGTGACTCTCAAGTGTTAGAACAGGAACCCAGAATTCCCTAGTGTGCACTCTAAGTCACTAAGCAACTGAACACAGTCATACGTTACCTACTTTCTGCATTCACTTTGCCGAAGTTTAAGTATTCTTTATCAGAGAGCAGAGAGTGATTATTTTTTTGGATCAAGCTAGAACCTTAATTTGATTTAGAGAAGTAAAAAAACAAAAACAAAAACAAAAAAACCGTAACCGTGATCCATTCAGAATTTAAAACAGCGACATTTGTGTTAGTATTTCTAACATATATTTACTAGATTCTAAGCTATGCATCTACTATATTATAAGCTATATATTTACTAGATTCTAAGCTATATATCTAATAGATTCTAAGCTATATATTTAATATATTCAAGCATTATATTTTTACGAGACAATAATATAAACTATATATTTACTATGTTCAAGCATTTATACTTTTATGAGACTGTAGTATACACTATATATTTACTATGTTCAAGCATTTATACTTTTATGAGACTGTAATATACACTATATATTTACTATGTTCAAGCATTTATACTGTTACGAGACTGTAATATACACTATATATCTACTAAACATAAACGTTCGGCTACGAGAAATATATATATACATACACACACACACCAAACACATATATTTATTAATTCAAGTGTATATCTACCAGTAATATATTTTTAATTGCTCCATAAAAATTAATCCAGAAAATTAAATTTCAACCAATAGCCGCATAAATGTGTAATTAGTTTTCTCTACACGTTGCAAATTATGAATAAGTTGCCCTTTTCTTAATAATAACTTCAAATGGGCAAATAATATGAAAAATAACCAAATTTAGGCTGCCGCGTACTCGTTCGTACTGATTGGTTTGGAATTAATTACAATGAGGAAAAGAACGGGAGATACAAGCCGCTTAGAAATCACGAAATTGATCGCTATTTCATTTGTTAATTTGCATTGGACGTGACGTGTCTGGAAAACCTCCAATGGCTACCACTTGGAATTGACAAGTCATGGTGCGTATTGCACGTTTCTCTGATCTATTTAATATGACCAATTCCTAATTGATGTATCAGTTTACATAGCTGATGCTAATGGTGCCTCCAAGCGGAGGTTTTTGGCTTATTTATCGAAGTTTTGTTTCATATACATTAATATTTATTTTCATCATTATGAATAAGGGATTTCATTTCATTATGCAAATAATGAAACATTGTTTGCATTTCTGCCGATGATTTATATATGTCGCCTTAGATTTTCTAGCTATACGCATGATTGTTTTACCATATTACCCGATTTATTTATTTGATTCAGTAAAGGCAATAAAAGAAGCAAGTGAAATAAAATTGCCTAAGGACGATATTTAAATTTAGCGGGCTTCAATTAACATTAATTCGTTACCCTCTAATTTAGGACCTTTTAATTTGCGACCCTCCAATTCGGGACCTTCTATTTCTCGAGCCTCTAATTTGCGATCCTCTAATTCGGTACCCTCTAATTGGCGGCCCTGTAATTCGAGATTATCTAATTTAGAACCATCGAATTCGCGATCCCTTAATTTGTGATCCTCTAATTCCCAACTCTCTAGTTCGTGACTCTCTAATTCGCGACCCTCTAATTCGCGACTCTCTAATTCTCAAGTAACTTGGTAGGTTTCCAACCACAGGCGTAGAGTTTCCAAAATTATTGGGGGACTTGGGGCTCCAATAGTTACCAAGTAATTTATTAAAAAATAAGTAAACTAATTAATTCATAATTAACAACTAACAATTTTCAGCAATGATTAATTAATGCATGTACGCAAACACATAAATTAGGACCTATTTATAACAAGCTCGCATTTAGGGAGGAAAATATAAAATTTGTTTAGTATAATGATTAAATGCAGAATACAATTTAATCGTGTTTAACGAAAAAAACTTTTCGGACCCTGGATTTACTGAGTAAGAGTGGCGAGACTTTTTAAAGAAAATTGAACTCAACATTTTTTTAAAAAAAAGTACTGATCGATGATTTTTTTTTAACTGAAGCGAACCTGAGAGAGGAAATAAGCATTCCACCCTTGAAACCATCAAAGAATTTCTGAGACGTCTCATCCAGTTTACAATATATTGTAAAATATTCTATTATAAATCGATAGATTACATTGATGAATATATATATATTAAAATAAAATAAAATCTCTCTCTTTCTCTCTAAAAAGCTCTGTATAAATTCCACCTTTTAGAAAGTGTCTAGATGGGAAAAAAACGGTGTTTTGATCACATCTCTTTCAAAACTAGAGGTTCAAACTCTTATTAAATTCTCTTTTATGTAGATTTTTAACCTCATTAGAAAAAGCAAAATCGGAAGTCAATAAATTGTATCGAAGAAAATTTAAAACACTATACCATTCATTTATAATTCATATCATTTTTTATCTGTTTAATTACAATTAAAACAAAACTAATTATGTGATATATACATATATGTGTATATATATGTACATTTCTTTTTTTAATTGATTAATTAATATGATTAAATTTAAATGTTGCGAAAAGCTAAAAATAAAATGAATAAATAATAGCTATTATGTGCCTTTGCGCTTAATCTACAGAATTGACAGCATAACAATGTAAATAGTAATTCATATAAAATAATGATGAAAAAAAATAAAACACAAACTTAAACAAGAATTAACCTTTTATGTGTAACATGAACTGGATAGTAATAATTAAGGCCTGGATTTTCATGCATAAAATTTAGCCCAAATAATACGCAAATATTCTCCAAATTATTGCAAACTATGCATGGAAATATGCAAAAATATGCAAGTGCATAGAAATCTGTACCCTTCTCAAAAAAGATGTTTCGAAATGTATAAAATGACAATTTATTGGCACAATGCCAATGTTTATGAAAGTAATGCATAATATTTATTGACAAGGGCAGCTTAAGGGTCGGGCGACATGGGCGGCCACAGGGCCCCGTTTGGATGAGGACACCGAACTGAAGTCAAGTTCAAATTTTTTTTAATTGACCAAACAATAGAAAATCTCTCTAAAAAGAGAAGTTTAGAGAAATCCTTTCAGAGACTTTTCGCCACTTTTATAGGGTATATGGCTCACTGTGATTTGTAAAAATCCCCGGTTTCAGCCGGAGGGGCGCAAAAAGCAATCCATGCCAGGCCGCCTGGGTTCAAAATAAACCTCAAGCCGCTCCTGTGTGCTGTAATGCATAAAAAATATCACTTTGTTACGTCCTCGAATATGAGTATGCACAAAATTAACACAAAATACACACCACAATGTATGAAATACGTACAGAGATACGTTTGAAAATATGGCATGATAAGCATTGGCTTGGCCCCAAGGACGCCGGTAGGGTGAATTTTGGGTGCGGGGAGCAAAGGCCTTAAGAAAGTGGAAATTTCTACCTTACCTTTTTAATTTTGCTTTTTTGTTTAAAAAAAATCTAAATAGGGAAAGGGGGGCAATTACCCTCCCTTTCCTATACCTATGGCTTGCACTGGAAAATATTACTCTTTGTCTTGACTTCGAAAGTGTTAAGTACGCATATATTGAGAAATATCCCCCACGAAAACATAAAAAGGCTTAAAATAATTTATTTCTAACCTTAATGTTACTATCTAATTACATTATTTAAAATGGAAACATATGCAGTAGCATTTTTTAAGAAAGGCATATAAAAAAAAAAAGAAACGTCGAATTAATCTAATTGATAGAATTACAATCGGATTAAAGAAATACACACTTTTGAAAATTTTGCAGAAATATGTAAAATATGCAGAAATATCCAAAATATGAAAAATATGCGCATAAAGGCGAAATATACAAAAATATGCAGAAAACAGTCAAGCGCATAGAAATCCGGGCCCAAGTAATAAAATAGTCATATAATACACACACACACACATTAAAACCCATCATTATCGCAGGGTTTAAGCTGCAGTCGCATTTTTCGCAAAATGCGAAGAAAAAATTATTGCCCATCGCGAAAATGCGACAGGCATTTTTAACCACAGTTTATTCTCTGAAAACAGGATTCCCCGATTCCAGAATATCCGTTTTGCACTTCAGCGATCTTTTCTTGTTCCTTTTTGTTTCCTCTTCAAAATTCTTAACAGCACCTGTTAAGCATCGTTGATATAAATAATTTCATTGATACGATTTTTCGAGCAACGAAAGCTACTAATATTTTTTAGCATTTTGCTACAACTTTTTTCCCATTTTAGCATTTTTGCGACAGCATGTTTTGAGCCAGCTTAAACCCTGGTCACCGTACAGAAAAATTTGTCATTGAAGGTGGGATAACCGTAAAAGAGTATTATTATGGCGGAAGTTTCTTGCCGAGAATTTTTTACCTAACCGTAAAAACAAATTGACCGTTTTTGGTGACTTCAGGTTTATTTTTAGTTTTTTAATTTTATTTTACAAAATTATCCTATGAAAATTAATCTTTAATTAAAGTCATATTTCATGATGATGAGAAATCTTTTATACGTTACATTTACGTGGAAATTTTATGCAATATTAAGAAATAAATAATAATTCCGTTATAATGAAAATTTATTTACAAAAAAATATTTTAGCGGGCTCCGTGTATTTGGTTGATAGTAATGAGAATCTACTGTACAACATAATAAGTTATAATAAACAAACATTATTATAAACTATAAATCATATATAATTTATAATATAGTTTATATATAATTAATATAATAAAAGTTTAAATACAATTTATAATATAGTTTATATATAATTAATATAATAAAAGTTTAAATACAATTTATAATATAGTTTATATATAATTAATATAATAAAAGTTTATATACAATTTATAATATAGTTTATATATAATTAATATAATAAAGTTTATATACAATTTATAATATAGTTTATATATAATTAATATAATAATAGTTATATATAATTAATATAATAATAGTTATATATAATTAATATAACAATAGTTTATATATAATTAATATAACAATAGTTTATATATAATTAATATAACAATAGTTTATATATAATTTATAATACCAATATATTATTATTATAAACTATAAATTGTTATAATAAACAACTGTAAGGATTATTACAAAATTTTTATTATTAGAAAATATAATTATTATGAACTTTTTGATTAGGAAACGTAACAATATAACTCCATATATAAGAATTATGGCTTCATTAAGCTAGTTAAATAAGAAAAAAGT
This sequence comes from Dysdera silvatica, assembly GCA_006491805.2. Classification (NCBI taxonomy): domain Eukaryota; kingdom Metazoa; phylum Arthropoda; class Arachnida; order Araneae; family Dysderidae; genus Dysdera; species Dysdera silvatica. Next base: position 93,347,386 of record QLNU02003225.1, on the reverse strand, counting down.
GTTATAAATTAAAATCATTAATTATTTAACATAATAATGTTATTGAAATCATCGAAAATTAAAACAAAAAGTGCTCTTACCGTTTATTACTGGGATCGTTGCACACTGGAGTAATATTAGATTGCCTTGTCGGAGTTCGTTGAAGTTTAATTAAATATTTCTCCATAAATACACATTTAGGAATTCAGGAACATTATAATATTCATACTTTGTAAATTTTTGATACACATTAAATAAATTAAATAAATTATATATTAAGGAAAGACTTGTGGTTAAAAGGAAATTAAAAATGGATTTTTTAAAAAATGACATTTTACTCGCTGCAATAAAATCGGAACTTCCACTACAAAATATTTAATTGAACTAAGTTTCGTGAACAACTGAAGTATTTTCCAGAAGGCGGCAGATATATATACATATCCCACGGTACACATTTGGAGATTTTTCGTCCTCATTTTCAGATTGTTGTTCTGTCTGTAGAAATACTGACAGGTTGAAAAAAGGAAAATGACCAGTTGGTCTTGGGCTATAATAGCTTTCCTTGAGGCGTTTCCTTTACACAGGACCCACACTGATGCGCTATATTTCGGTATATCTTCAAAAGAAATATTTAGTGGTGGCGGCTTAAGCAGCATCCGCAGAAAGACATGCCCCAGGGCCTCCAACAAAACAGAGCTGGACAATGGACAAGCGTTTCAAACTGATCCGTAACCGCATTCCCTCAAGCAAAAAGTCATTCTATGACGGAAGTGTTATATCTCTAATCTTCAACAAAAGTGAAATCAATAACATTCCTTAAAATATTCGTAAAACCCAATAAAAGTTGCTCGTAGCGTCTCTAGGTTTTTTCACTTGCATTGAAGTTTCAGAAAAATGTTAGGTCCAACTACAAAAAAATGTTTAAATACTACTTGTGAATACATTTTTTCCTCAACAGAACCGTGATAATCGCAGTATAAAGCCTCCACACACTCCAGTGGTTTTCTTCTCCCTAATTCACTAACAATAACAGAAAAATGTGTCCGAATTGGGGCCGTTCAAGTATTACTTAAGCATCTTTAGGGGGAAGCGGGATTGAGATATGCTTATTTTTTTTCACAACGAGGAGAGGGGAGGCTGAGCCATGCTTAGGTAGGACACAGAAAATAATAAAACTAACACAAAGTAATAATCGCCCTGATTGAACTGCAGTTTCTGGATCTATGACAGACACATTGGAGTGAAAGATATAAAATATAAAATACACGTAATCGCAGTTAAATATTTAATTATTTAAATCAGCGGCTCTCACCCTTTTTTTTTTCGCTCGGGGCTCCTTCTAGGCTCCCTTGGACTCACTGAAATTTTTAAATTATAATAAATGTGTTATTTTTAATGAACGTATTTTATCAAGCACACTTATTTATTATACACCATTTGCTTACAACATAGGAAATATTAATAATAAAAATATAACAAAATACTTTATAATACCACCAAAATATCTATTAACAGCTTATTAAAACTTTTTTAAATGCGATATTGTTTGCTGTGATTACTCTGTATTTATGAAAAAGCATTTCATATTATAACAAACTTATAAATAAGTGCTTAATATGTATTGCAGTAGAATGTAAACACGTATTATAATTTTTAATCACACGTTGCATTCTTATTTTGAAAACTTAAAATCAATTCTCAGGTTGCAAAATAACTGGAAAGTTTGGTTAAGGTAAGACTGTAAGAAACCATTAAACATGTCATATAAATGCATATATGTAAATCTATAATGTGGCAACATGTGAATTGTAAAATATTCAGTTAATTGTCGATGAAGGTTTCGGTTAGTGGCTGCTCGGTATTTAATCAGATAGCCGCAGGAAGTTTCAATTAAAAAAATCCCTACTTCGAGTTTTCAACAAAATTAGTAAACATGCAAAAGTAAAGTTGTACCAAAGAATCCCGGTTGCAGGATCGAATATGTAGAACTTGGCAAAACTTTGCGCAAAAACATGAAAGAAAGTAGAAGAAAATTCAATCGTGAGTTAGTAAGGAAGGCCATTCAAAGCAACAAGAGCCTTAGGGTTGTTAAAGGAAGTTTGTTAAATAGATATCCTCCTCCATCGTAACTTCTATATCGAAACCATTCTCGCTTGGTTTACAAGTGACTGCTAGAAAATTAAGATTCAGTTATAAAGTGAAACGTTATGCTAGGAAATGCAAGAAAACTGTCATTTACGTGTATAATATAATATTTTACTATTCTATGATTTTTTTTCTTTTCTTTACTATTGCCTTCAAATATGAGGAAACACTTCCACGTCTAATCTCAATAGACTTACCAGACTGCATAAAAAATTCCCCTGCCTCCTAAATTATCAATCTCATACTTCTAGAACTATTGAACTAGCTTACGATAGTCAGATATTATTAATTGAAAATGATTTACGTAAAAAATTTCCATCTTCACGTTTAACGCTATACGAAATGGCATTCATTCTGATCTCATTTCATTGCGCTCTCTTGATTAAACCCACTTAACAAGAAATCTTAGCGATCTAAAACCAGAATATTTACGAAAAAACCTGGACATTCCCGCATCTGTTGCTAGGGCCCTAGGATGGGGAATCTTCTTCCTAATATACTTAAATCTATTTATTCCTTTGCTCAATATAAAAAACTCATCCGCAGACATCTATTGGATAGAGAATTATAATATCACTACATCTTTCTCTATTTATACCTTCCATACTTTTGCTAAACAACCAACTCTTTTATCTTATTGTATTTAGTTTATTTATTGTATGTTTAGTTTGTATATTGTATTTATGACTTCCGCTTATTATATCCAATCCTGGGCAGCGGGGGCTTTGTCAGACCCTAAAGTCTTTACCCTTTGCTGTCAAGACGGATTAACCTAGCTGATAAATTATAAATAATTATCACTGTACGCAAAATTTGTTTTGAATCCGTCTGAATAAAATTTTATTTGATTTGATAATATATGTGCTAGCGATTAATGAAGCAGAAAGGCCCAGAAGAAAAGGATCGGCTAACATAAAATATCAATAAATCAATCATATTAATTTGTCAGTGTTACAAATAACAATCAGCCATGAATTGCAAAAAAAATAAAAATATGCCATATAAAAAATTAACTACATGAGCATAGCCGAAGATGCTAATGCAAACAAATGACGGGTCCCCAGTAAAAAATAAATTTTAACCTGCCGGAGGGATAAGTTTTATAAAACGCAATACGTAAACATTTAAAGTTAGTGTATGAAAATAACTATATAAAGAAGAGTAAAGAGTGTACCACAAGATTCTATTTGGAATCCGTATGTTGTTTAATCTGGTTATGACGAGCTCTCCTATAGCCACAACTGGGCTGTTACATCAAAATTCTGAAGTCCCTTCATGGATTGTTTGTATATAATTACGTGTTAATTATTTGTGTATAATTATATACAGGTTATGGAGTCAAAATTTCGGTAGTTCTTAAAATGTCTTCATAACCGTGTTCCAGTGTATTTTGATCCCACAATGCTCTGCAGTTCAGACGCTGTGATAAAAGGTGTTGTCCGTATTATAGGCCGTTGTTCCACGAAATATCTGCTGACGCTTGGCAATGTCTGATTGCTTATTAATGCTTTGCACTAAGCTCCAACATACAGTATTGTTTAATCCATCTTCAACACTTGATTTACGGCGTAGCGATTTTCTCGTCGAACGGGGCATTCATTTTTTAAAAGTTTATCTCAGACTGTGATATCCACATGCGGAAATTATTTCTGGCCGTCCGCTTTTAAGTTTGGATCTTTCTCCGGGGACGAAACATTACATTCAATTATCTATAATAATTTCTAATACTAATTATTTACTAACTGCTAATACTGTTTGTTAATTGTTAATACTATTTACTAACTGCTAATATTAATTGTTTGTTAACTGTTAATACTAATTATTTATTAATTGTTAATACTAATTATTTATTAACTGATAATACTAATTATTTTTTTAACTGTTAATACTAATTATTTACTAATTGATAGCACTAATTATTTGTTAACTGTTAATACTAATTATTTACTAACTGATAATACTGATTATTTGTTAACCGTTTATACTAATTATTTACTAATAATACTATTTGTTAACTGTTAATATTAATGCTTTACTAACTGATAATACTAATTATTTGTTAACTGTTAATACTAATTGTTTTCTAACTGATAACATCAATTATTTACTAACCGATAATACTAATTATTTGTTAAATGATAACACTAATTATTTGTTAACTGTTAATACTAATTATTTACTGATTGATAATAATAGCAAATTATTAACTGCTGATACTAATTATTTACTAACTACATAAAAAGGTTAAACACTGGTAAAATAGCAATGAAAAAGATCACAAGCTTTCGGACGCATCAGCAGCAGTCCTTCATCAGGAGTAATGGTTATGTTTCTGTCTCTTTTTATACTTGAAATTTCTGGAAAAACCCTTCATCAGAGTAGTCCCGCAGAATGGGAAAACCCAATGAGAACCAATGGGAGGCCTCCAATAGAATCATGGAAGAACCCCAATAGGGACCAATGAGAAACCCACACTGCGGGTTACCTAATTTGGGGATGTCTCATACATTTCAGAGTAAGAGTTGTTTATAAGTTTCTGGAAGTGGTTGTGATGTATTAATGGCTTTCCCGTGTAGTTTGTAAGTTTCCCAAGATTCTAAGAAGAGTCTACTATTCTTGTTTGTGATGTGACGGTGTAGTATTTTTGTTGAGTCCCAGTCGGGTTCGTGTCCGTGTTGTAAAGCGTGTTCTGCCAGACGTGAGGCTATGTCTCCTTTCGCGAGTGCTTGTTTGTGTTCTTTTCTTCTTGTTTTGATCATTCTTTTTGTTTGTCCTATGTAATGTTTGTTGCAGTCTTTGCATGGTATTTGGTATATGGCGCCTGTGAGATCTTCTGGTGAAACTGAATCTTTAACTTTTGTAAGTTGTTTGCGAAGTGTTGTGACAGGGGAATAGAATGTTTTGATATTTGCCTCTTTAAGGATGCGAGAGATTGTTTCGGAAATGCCGTGAATATATGGAATGGATATGCGGGTGTGAGATGTATTGTTTAAAGATGTACTATTGGGTCTACAGTTTCTGAGAATGAATCGTTTAGGGTATCCATTATTTTTAAGTGCCGTGTGTATGTGTTTTGTTTCTGTGTTTGAAAGTGTTTCATTACTGCAGTGAGAATTCGCTCTAAGACTTAATGTTTTAACAACGGAAGCTTTGTGGCATGTTGGATGATGCGATTTAAAATCGAGATATCTGTCTGTATGTGTGGATTTACGGAAGAAAAGAAACGTTTAGAAATACATACACCCGCATCACAAAAGACCCTACACAAACAATTCAATCCAAAATGAACTCTCTCCTTCTAAAACTCTATAAATCTAAAAAACTTACATTTAATCTCTACGACTCTTTAAAATGCACTTCCGGCCGCTTACCATCCTTCTACGGATTACCTAAAATTCATAAACAAAATATTCCTCTTAAAACTATAGTTAGTTTTTGCAGCTCTCCTACATATAACCTATCAAAATATATTGCACGTCTACTCTCTCCTATAATCGGTAATAACGACTACACTGTTTCTACTAGCCAATCCTTCTGCACCTCTTTAAATAACCTACAACTTGACGACGACGACCTCATGGTCTCATTCGATGTAATTTCTCTCTTCACTTGCATTCCCACATCACTTGCAATCGACACCGCACTTACACGCCTCCAAAATGACACAACACTACATGAACGCACTTCACTAACACCTCACGACATCTGCACATTGTTGAAATTTTGTCTGGACTCTGCTGTGTTCTCCTCAAATGGTTCTATCTATAGACAAGTTTTTGGCACTGCCATGGGATCTCCGGTCTCAAGTGTTGTAGCTAACTTGGTTATGGAGTCATTTGAGGAAACTGCTTTATCTTCACCGAATTTTAACATTAAATTCTGGAAAAGATACGTCGACGACACGTTTGTTGTACTTAAAACTAATACACTCCAAAGCTTCTTCCATTACCTTAATAACTTAAACTCACATATAAAATTCACATACGAAACAGAACAGAACAATAAACTCCCTTTCCTAGACGTTCTTGTACACAGATCTCACGATAACTCAATCTTCACCTCAGTTTACCGTAAACCCACACATACAGACAGATATCTCGATTTTAAATCGCATCATCCAACATGCCACAAAGCTTCCGTTGTTAAAACATTAAGTCTTAGAGCGAATTCTCACTGCAGTAATGAAACACTTTCAAACACAGAAACAAAACACATACACACGGCACTTAAAAATAATGGATACCCTAAACGATTCATTCTCAGAAACTGTAGACCCAATAGTACATCTTTAAACAATACATCTCACACCCGCATATCTATTCCATATATTCACGGCATTTCCGAAACAATCTCTCGCATCCTTAAAGAGGCAAATATCAAAACATTCTATTCCCCTGTCACAACACTTCGCAAACAACTTACAAAAGTTAAAGACCCAGTTCCACCAGAAGATCTCACAGGCGCCATATACCAAATACCATGCAAAGACTGCAACAAACATTACATAGGACAAACAAAAAGAATGATCAAAACAAGAAAAAAAGAACACAAACAAGCACTCGCGAAAGGAGACATAGCCTCACGTCTGGCAGAACACGCTTTACAACACGGACACGAACCCGACTGGGACTCAACAAAAATACTACACCGGCACATCACAAACAAGAATAGTAGACTCTTCTTAGAATCTTGGGAAACTTACAAACTACATGGGAAAGCCATTAATACATCACAACCACTTCCAGAAACTTATAAACAACTCTTACTCTGAAATGTATGGGACCTCCAAATTAGGTAGCCCGCAGTATGGGTTTCTCATTGGTCCCTATTGGGGTTCTTCCATGATTCTATTGGAGGCCTCCCATTGGTTCTCATTGGGTTTTTCCATTCTGCGGGACTACTCTGATGAAGGGTTTTCCAGAAATTTCAAGTATAAAAAAGAGACAGAAACATAACATCGTCATTACTCCTGATGAAGGACTGCTGCTGATGCGTCCGAAAGCTTGAGTGATCTTTTTCATTGCTATTTTACCAGTGTTTAACCTTTTTATGTAATTTCCTCCCTGGTACCCTGTATTTTATTTCTATGTTAGAGAAATGCTTAAAAGTACTAATTGGTATTAATGTAGTTTTTGAATATATTATTATAAAGGTGCCGGGTATTGCTTCTGCATCATTGAAACCTATAAAACTCTCTTAATCCATCAATGACTTTCGTTTTCACTTAGTGGCGGAAACACTGTAGAAATGTTCTGTCTGTTTTACACGGTAAGCCACGCTGATATAACTTGGCGTCAGAGCGATAAGTTGCCGTAACTTGGAAACAAAATAAACTCCTGTCCTTGTACTTAGAGACCACAGAGAAATCGAGCATGCTTACACACCCGACGCTATCTATCAATAGAATTTAGTCGGTACAAAAGCAAAATAAAACGCCAACTTTTTCAAATATATCTTAATCTAAACTGTGTATAAATAATTATCGCCCATATTAATTTGTAGGGTTACCAATTGCGGTTTCTACATTTATAGATTTGGTTATCGTTCTATGACGGATTGCAGAACGATGGAGCGGTGATAGGCTCCATAATATCACCGATAGATTATAAGTTATATCAGAAGGGTTTTAGCTCGTGCATCAACTCACGTGGATCGTTACCCTGGAACCTTATCTCAATTGAGTCAGAAATACCAAGATACAGATGAACTATTTAGACAGCATGTCTCTACGTTACACAAATTATTTACAATCACATAGCAAAATAACTTAAATTGTTACGATTAAGAATTGACATTATTATTGTAAGACATTATGAATGTCCATCATGGGCAGCGTGACCATCTCGCTAAGAGTCCTACCGAAAGAATGTCTTTTATTGGTGTTCGCCTCATCGTCTCTACACTCGCAATCACTCTTATTGGCTGTTCACCCTTTTCATACGCAAATGTTCATTGGTTACCCCTTTAACACTAATTGATGATTTGCTGTTCCACTCAAGGGTTCGTGGTGTCACACTCGGAGGGTCGTAATCATCATGTCCAGTAGGGGTACTTATAAACAAGAAATGTCTGCCAAGGAGTTTGACGAAATACGATCAAGTTATCTTTGCGTCGTACCGTGTTGTACACTAAACTCAATCGTCGCCTGCAGCCAATGTCTTTTCCGTCGCCGGGAACAGAGCGAACCGCTGATGAGTCGGTCCATCTGGATTCTGGATGGGAAAAGCGTATGTGCGGGGAAACAAAATGGTGAACATTAAATCATGATTAAACCTTTTGGAAATGTGGGTTGGTGTATCAATGATCGTTGATTCGTGAGTCCCTAAAAATTCATTACTGATTTTCAAGGTAGAGTACAAAACCGTTATTAAAAAATTTGGTAATTAAAAAAATCGTTAATTAGTGCATCGTCCTTTGAAGCATTCATTAAAAAATTCAGATTACTTCGTTAATTAAAGTGACACGTTATTGAGAAAGATTACAGGATGCATTATTTGAGCCAACGTATTTGCAGACACAAAATAAACAGGTAGATTTCAGCCAATTTTTAAATTCGTAAGTAATTACTGAACTCAGTGATAGTCAATAAAAATTGATC
>QLNU02003225.1:93312632-93325019 GCA_006491805.2 Dysdera silvatica | reverse complement strand
ATATATATGTGTGTGTGTGTGTGTGTGTGTGTGTGTGTGTGTGTGTAAACATTAACATTTCCTCATGGGTATTTAGGAATGTTTAAATAGATCCACAAGGTCTGGGCATAAGAGCGCCATAGGTAAAATTCTTCCTCTTCTATCCAATTATACCTCTATAAATTTAAAATACAAACTTTGATATATATTAATATTACAGTATTTGTAATTGTAATAAACTAAAAAAAAATCATCAGAGAAGCGTTAAATTTATTTGGGGTTATAGTGACATAATGCCTAAATTCGCTATCGCTATTGACAATTATTTTATACTAATGAGTCCCCAGATACCCTGTGCTCCATATTTTTTGCGTTGTCCCAGTTCCTCTGTGTCCCATACACCCTCCGCATTGTCCCAGTTCCTCTGTGTCCCATACACCCTCCGCATTGTCCCAATTGCCCCTTCATCCTTGCTACAAGCCTGATTAGTGCAATAACTGATACGATAAATAATCGGGCTTGATCATAATCGTTATCAATGAGAACGGAAACTGATTAATGTAAAGAATATTTCGACTTAAGTTCAAATAGTTATTTTCGAAGTTTTTTTTTTTATCTGTCTTCATTTTTGACCCAATTTTCGCTTTTATAAAATATAAGAGGTGCTTATATAATTCCTAAGAGGACATAATTATAAGTTTATTTGGGACTTAAAGGGCAAACTGGGACGGCTAATTAGTGAATAGCATGTGAATTGCAGAGGAACATTCATTGGTGAAAGCCAAGTCAGAATAAGATTACGTGACATATAAAAGTAGCTACTTTATTTTATATATCCATCGTATATCACATGGGACTTTGTCCAAGTCTTGGTTTGGAAATATAACCCCATCTCTTTTTCCTTTAAAATTTTTCTAGTTGATATAAATTCAACATTTTACCGACTTAATATACGTGCTTGCGGTTTTTAAAAGCATTCGCTTTATTTTACTTCTCTTTTCCCTATTTTTTCATAATTCGTTTACAATGATATGTCGCGCTTTTCCATTATTATTACGTTCTACACTGTTATTTATTACAATGATTCTCTACGCTCCTATGAGAATGTAAGAATCGAATAAAGATAATATGTCTTACGCCTTCCCCCCTCCACGAAATGAATTCCCGAAAAATATAAAACTAAATAAAAAAAAGCCATAATTCGAAATTATGCATTGATACCGACATATGACCACCATGACGTTACTGGAATAATGAGTATGAATGGAATGTTAAGTGACGCACCTGATGAGCTTGAAAGTAATGTTACATGATCAATGATTGTGGTCGTGACATTACTCGAGGGAATTGAACGTGACGTTGCATAGCGAATTTTGTAGATGCATATTCTCAATATGCATATTCATACCCTTATAGCTGAGAAGAAATTTCGCAAAGATCTGATGCCATAGTAAAAGATTCATTTAGCAACTTTTTTAGCACAATACAACTTAAAAAAGTAAAAAATTGATGATCGTTTTGGACGATCAATAGTGGTCCTCCTTCTTCTAGGACTGTAAAATGTCCAATAACACCAAGTGCGTGTTGCCAATTTCAGGCTGGTTGAGTTGCCACAAAAAATAACAAAAATAGAAACGATTAATCGAAAAGTGTTATAGAGAGCTGTTGAAGGCCAACTTTTTTCTTACGTGAAGCGTGAAGGGAAACTTTTCTTTATGGTAAGAGAAGAGGCATAATTGCGGAGGTGAATCAAAAACACGAGGAGGGTCTGATGAAGAAAATTGTGAGGTGTAGACACAGTCTCAGTTTTCTTCACCAGACCCTCCTCTTGATTTGGATTCGCCTCCGCAATTATACTGCCTCTTCTTTTACCATAAAGAAAAGTTGGCCTCCACGCTTCTCATAAGAAAAAAGTTGGCCTTCACACAGCTCTCTTTAACACTTTACGATTAATCGTTTCTATATTTGTTAATTTTTGTGGCAACTTAACAAGCCCGAAATCGGCAACACGCCCTTGCTGCTATTCGACATTTTACAATGCTAGAAGAAGGACGACCATTAATCGTCCGAAACTATCGTCGATTTTTTAAATTTTTAGTTATATTGTGCTAAAAAACGTTGCTAAATGAACCTTTTACTATCTGTGAACAATGAATGTCATTTCTTCGTCTATATCTGATGCCATGTACATGTGCTGACCATGGACGCCTTCAGAATTATATGCAAAGCGGGGGTATCCAGGAAAAATTCCAATTGAATAATGTTGTTGGACAATAGTTTCTTGTAGATTCAGTCTTTTTTACCCCTTTTTTCATAACGCAAGGGGGTGCAAGTACACCCCTTGCACCCCATTGGGGCGCCTATAGTGCTAACAGAAAATGTTTCTAAAATAAAATTCCTCATGTTCAGTGGTTAGTATTGCTTTGTTTGCGGTTCATAAAGCTTGAATGATGTTGAGGTTAGTCAATGAAACCTATTTCACGTTTATTTATCTGCACTTTTCGTTTTGAAGATAAATAATCGATAAGGTCAGTTTTCCCTTGGAAGGAAAGTTTACAAAAAAAAAAATTGAAGGAAAAGATGGGTATATATATATATAAAGTTATTTAGACAGGCTCATTCATTTAATTCTGTTTTGAAAGTAATGGGTCTCTATAACTTATCTAATCCAAAATTTGCCACACGTCATAATGGTGATGATATATTCTCTTTAAATGCCGAAATGGCAGTTTTTTAGGCTACGACGAAGGTTTCCAGCTTCAGCGATAATTTTCCCAAACAGGACGGTTTTGAAACCTACATATTGACACGAATGTGCCTTTTTATGCAAGGCTGCGAAATGTACCCTGGAGTCAAAATGAATTCAGGATCGATTTCACCGAACACCAGGCACTTAAGACGAAACAACGGAGAACACATTTTGCTCCATTCCTCAAAAAGATATTTAGGGAAAATATGTGGCCCTCAGGAAACCGCTGTGTTGTAATAAACTATGTTGGAACCTTCCTTCTCAAGGTCGAAAAACTAAAAACCCTACTGATATTTTCAAAGGAAAATCAAAGCAGGAATCAAAAGGAAAATCAAAGCAGCGTTCCTACTTTTCATGAGGCGTAGTAATAAGGGACTGGTCCCGCAAAATGCGATTTCTCTATTTGTATTTACGATTGTACCGTTCGATGCTTTCACCTATATTAAGCTAGAATTTACTGCCGTTATTTTATCCGTACAAAAGCCGGAGGCACGATTGTTCCTTGCTTTGTTTTTTATCTAAATCTAGCTTACATTTTCTTAGAACAACTTCGAACTGCCCCAAAAAAATTCATTTTTTGCAATAGAATTCCTATATTTAAATAAATTGCCTAATTTACTTATAAGGATAATATAGAAATATAAATGTAGAGTGAAAGTTGGAAGAAGTATAGTTATAGTATTTTCCGCACTTCGACAGAAAATATTATTATCGGTTCAACTCGTAACACTTTTGCCACAGATTCCATTACGAGAGTATGTTATTGTATTCTGGTCCATATTCGGTTTTTTTTCGTGGAGCAAAGAGTCCAACATTTTTGTTCATGGACCACAATGCTCGTCCACACAGAACAGCTCGGGTATTTGAGCTATTGAGAAGTGAACATATTGAGAGTATAACATGATCTGCTTACTCTCCAGACTTAAATCCTATAGAGCAGGGTTTTTTCAACCGCCAGAACGCGGCCCGGTACCTGTCCATGGCATCAGTTATACCAGGACAGAAGAGATTATCCCGAAATTTGTCATTTTAGTTTTTAAACATTTTTCATGAACAGAAATATTCGGAGGAGGTAAAATAGTAATTACGAACGTGTTAGGAAGCTCGGAGCCAGAATTCCTAACTAACACATATCGTGAACAGTTATTCACGATATGACAGTGGGAAGCGATAAAATGGAAATGAATACAGGAATAAAATTTATATTAAAGGAATCTTGGATAAAAATGACCGTTGGAGGTTGGAGGATGAATCAGGCTTGGGTATAGGGAATAGGATGGTGGTGAAGGTCAGCTTGCGGTCCAGACAGAAGTTATTTCAAAAAGGGCGCCATGAAAAAAGTTATTGAGCAATAACGGGGCGATATAAATGTAGATGGTATGCCGGAGTCATATATCGTTAGGCTGTAAAACTCGAAAAGGAAATTTAAGGAAGGCGGGACGAAGAAGGAGGCTCCGTAAGGTCGAACGGGCAAATGAAACCGCAGGTCGAGTGGTCGGTGAGATAGGAGGAAAGGACGTGATTGGAAGGGAGAATTGATCAAACCTGAGATTTTTTAGAAATAGGTTGATGGACATGAAGGTCGTTTATGGATGAGGAAGGTGATGGGAGATTTTTAGAGAGGATAAGAGATCTGATCCCTATTGAGAAAGGTCAGAGGGAGAAGAGGGTCTGATCTCCATTAGAGGTGGTCGGAAAAGGAGCGGATCTGCACTTCGAGGTGAAGGGTCGTGATAGAAGCCGTTGATGAGAGAGAATTGGTCGGTTACGAGTAAGATTGTTTAAACGAGCGAGGGCCCTAAAGTCGCAGTTAGAAGTGGGGAAACGTTGTTCCCAGACCCAGCGTACGAAGAGCTGCGAGAGCTGGAGCAGTAGCACCCGAGCCGTTTTTTCCGGGCGCATAGGATCAAGCAGACGATTGCATGGAGTCACATTTTCCGGACCAGTACCCGAGGAGATTTTCTGGAGTCGGACCAATTTCCGAGGCGATTTCCTGGAGTCGCATTTGCAGGAACAGTTCCTAAGATGCTTCCTGGAGTCACATTTGCCGGGCCAGTTTTTCCCGAGAAGATTTCCTGGAATCATAATTACCGGACCAACTCCCGAAGCGATTTTTCGGAACCACGTCTTCCCGAACCGGTCACCCTCACGTATTCCCTGAGTGACGGACGGACGTAGATGGATGGTGGACGGAAATCGTGTAACGTGAGTTTGTTTCTCTCTTTACCTTTGATATGAGGTGTACCGCGGTTCTGTAGGAAAGGGATAGTTTGTAGAGTCAGGCCTCGAGTAAGATAAGCGCGAATCAGGGAAGATAGTGTTAGAGTTTTTTTTTTAAATAGTACAGAAAACCCTTTTATTTGTGTAAATATTTGTATTGCATTTTGATATTGCAACAATATGGCATATATCCATTAGGTGAAATTGGTGTTTTACAGTAGGTGTTTATCTTAACTGTATCGATTTTAACGAGCAATCACGGCTCAAACCCATAAGAACCGTACTGCCATGAAATGAGCGTGAAAGCCTTCGTATATTGTAATTACAGCTCCTGGTACTGGCGTAGTATAGCCCAGATGCCTTTGTACCATAAAAAATCTAAATAAATAAACAGTTCCTGATATATAAAATATATCAGACGCAGTTCATTATTGTGTCCCAATGTTTATTTGTATGCAATACGATCATGCTGGCCTTTTAATAGTAAGATTACATTAAAGATTGTTATTGTTTTCAAGTAGCCTTATGTCTATCTTAGCGCCTGGTTATTCACTGGTTGTTTACAGGTAAAACGCCAGCTAATAGTATAATCGTTTATACCACAGTCGTTTAATGACTAGAGTGAACTAGTCATTCGCGATACATACAGTGCCTACAAAAAACATTTGCACAAAATGCTTTTCGCTGTAACGTGGCATAAAATGACAGCACGTGATGACGAAGGGCATTATTCGACGTGTCATCATAATTGTATCAACATAGCATGTAATTAGCACTAGAATTAAACGCGAAGATTTAATACAGAAAATGAAAAAATAAAATTGCTACCAAAAAAATGTTTAAACACTTCGTATATATCAACGAAATATAATTATAAATTCATTTTATACTGCTTGCAAAAAAGCAAAGTGATATAAGATTATATGTGGCAAATGCCAGTGACCAATCAGCAAGGAAGTGCATCAGCAAAGTGTATATTAATAGATAGAGTGTACTTATACTCTTTATGATTATGCCATTATTAATTATCCATACTTATGATATTAGTTTAATGTAGAACTTTTAAAATAATGGAAGGGTATCGACGACTAAAATTATTGGAACCAAGCCCTCGTCTTATAGGAAAGGAATTCACCACACCGCAGCCTCTTTAATGTCGAGAAACACTACCATAGAACATGTCTGTGACGCTCTCAGTAGACGTGTGGCTCAAAGCAGCTTTCCACCCCCAAACTCTACTGGACTTGAAAATGGTCTTGAAAGACGAATGAAATCATATCCGAACAGCTCCCTTCAACAGATCATTTCGTGGAAAGTATGCCAATGAGATGCAGAACGTGCATTAGTGTCCATGAAAGGCATACTTTTTACTGATACACCCAAATCTAAGGTAATTTACGTAAGAAGGGGAGTTTGCTGTGAGTGTTCGAAGACGCTCCAAGATTGGTTTTTGTTGTCCTATTTCTTTTATCCGGCGCAACTGCACCATTTTGCTTAATGATGGTAATACAATATCTTTGCTAAACATTTGGTGTTTCATTTCTCATAATGGTGCTCATTCTTAGTTGTAGCGATAAATGTCACTTTTCGTTGGCAATTGTCGAGCATTGTACAAACCTCATGGAATAACCAACGACGTTCAGTTCAGTTTACAGGGCTTTTCCCCAGTTAGGGTACCCTCCACCGTGCAGTGCATTTCTTCCATTGTTCCTCCAAGTGTCTATATCAATATTCCTTTTTTCCATTGCCTCCTTTATCCCTAACATCCGTGTTTTACATGGTCTTCCTCTTTTTCTTCTCCCTACTGGCACATACTGCTGCATCTTTTTTTTTTTTGGCCATCTTTCATCGCTCATTTTCATTACGTGTCCAGACCATCTAAAGACATTTTGTTGGATCTTTTATTCAATGCTTTTATTCCTTTCCACTAAACCAACAATTTGCCGAATGATATTTGACATTTAAATTTCCAAAAGGCTTATCAAGATTTGGAGCTTTCATCTTCTTGAAATTATACCAGTAATTAAGCGTCAGAATCGAACTACAAAACTCTACGTGATTTACTTTTTCGTAATAAAGCAGAATTTCGTTCAAAACATTTTCTAAAATCGCCAAATTTTCTATTCTACTCACGTTGCAGAAAGCAATCAATTGATGTAACATTTCTGAGTTTTAAACGCAAATTCTGGAGAGCTGTTAGATGACACATTTTTACAGATGACAGAGAACAAAAGAGTTGGAAATGAGTTTCTGTTGTTTCATCACAAATTACAGGAATACCTTACCTTTATTTAAAAGCGAGATACGTTTTATTAAATATGCTCGACCAGCGTTTTCACTAATTAGTTCCACTTTAATTAATTGGATTCTTAATTAATTTTATAAAATTCGGGAAAAATGAAACTGCTGACTTCACAAAATATTGCATTTTGCTATCTTTGCCTTTAACCTATGCAACAATTCATTTTCTCTATATGGCAGATTTTATTTACTATTCCAATTAAAAACAAGAATGTCATACAAGCTTGTGTTTAAAATGGCGGAAATTTAAAAAACTTTCTTTATTTTTGAGATTATGTTTACTAATTATATTTTCGTTTGTTCTCTAAACCAGACCGTAATAATTTTTTGTGTATTGCATATAAATTTTGCATGTGATATATATTTACAATTTTGCAATCACATTTTCAATGTAGCGCCACTGTTTATATCACGCATTTATGAACATATTCAGTGTTTCCTAAAAATATATTGACATCTTTCGTTTGAAGGTGTTTAGGGTATTTTGAAACAAAATATTCCTTGACATTGATTTTCGGTCTTCGGAGATCGAAATGATTTCGGGGTTTCTTTTAAAAGAACGGTATAATCCTATTCACGAACTGAGCCCAAAATCAACCTGAATAAAATTGCTTGTTTTTTTTTTATTTGATTGCGGTTCCTTAGAGATGGTCATTTGCAATTCTAATGATGTTTTTAGTATCAGAGACTCTTCGAAAGTTTTTAAGACTCCTCAACTGATTCTTTTCCTTTCTGCGTTGATGATTGCTTTTTATTTTCAGTTCTTAGTTTCGTGATTAATGAAATCCGTAATTCTTTGGAGGTTTGCGGATTTTCTCTCCTAACCGCCGCTAAATTATATCGATGACCAAACGATAGTCTTTAAAATAACGCTTAAGGCTCATCGATGAAAGTACATTCTATAAATCGATACATGCCTTATAATTTAAACTAACAAGTGTGCTTCATATCGCTTTACATAATTAATATACTCTCTTATGTAATATACTGACAAGGTTAGCATTATATCGATTACGTGTCCATGTTAGGAGAGCTCAAATTATAATTGAATTAAGAAAATGGAATTTGGGACTTAATATGACATATTTAATGATATATCTGTTAGTTTGCATTGAATTAATGAAATAATAAAAACAATATAAATGTATGGGGATTATAATAATGATGACTAGCAGACGCTGCGTAAATCACTGGATATTATGAGAATAGAAATTGATTAGTGAAGAGGATATCGTAAATAAGATTCTTATAACTCTATAAAAACTATGGTCGAAGTTACTTTTCCGTTCCGTTGGTGTTAAATGAGAAGTCCAGATACTACCCAGACACACTCACTTTATTTAAAATATCATCAGAATGTTTAAAATCATGATGGATAAAAATCACTCTTCGATTATACACCGCAGAAACAAAAAGAAAAGAAAAAGATTAGCTATAACATGTCTCGGCCATTTTGTAATAGCTCTCTAGTATCTGTATTGAAATGCGTCGTTACCAGGTGTTTTATAATCTCTGTTGTTGGCTTATTTTTGCCAGTGGAGGCGCCTCGCCATCCGCGCCACCACCGCCAAGTGTCGCGTTTTTTTTTCAGTATTTTCTAAAAGATATTGACATGCCGGACTTAAGATATATACTGGGTTTAAATTACAAATATTCTTTCTACTACAAAAGATTTCTATTGCCTCCCGCCACCTTAATTCATTTTCTCTTTTAGGTACTTTTACAATTATCTTAGTTTCATTAAACGCTGGGATAAGATTGTATGCTTGGCACCATTGGGACAATGCTGTCGTTTTTCGTTTTAGTCTTATATTTGCCTCATGTTCTTTTAAGTGTATTTTTAAAGGTCTTTTTGTTGATCCTACAGGACCAACAAAAATCTGTGGCGTCAGCTCCCTTGAATTCTAACAGGACTGGCCGATAATTTTCCGCGAACGGACTATACATACTGTAGTAGGAAATGGCTTCTGGGCAACTAAGGTCTGATTTTGTACAATTTTTTTGTTTCCAAACCACAGTCACTAATTTGTCATAATGACATAAAAACCCATGTAACAGTGGGATTTATTTATTTACCCAATAGGGAATGAAGTCTAATTTCTGGGACATATATGACCATTAGAGCCGAAAGGGTTAAACAACTTAAGCGAAGGACCCACACATTTTATAAACAACACTGAAGACAGTGTTGTAATTTTAAGGTGGTTTCTCAAGTCAGAATGTGTCATATTCATGGAACTGAATATTCTTTTACATCCTGTGGTCGAAACAACAAGAGTTTTAATAGCAGCAATTAGTGGCTGCAAAGCAATAGGTGATTCACTGTTGTCTTCTAACTACTCACGAAAACCACTTACACAATATTCTTTATCTAGTTTAAAACGTTTACTCAGATTTCTGACTTCTGTTTCCCCGTATCTAACGATGAGGTCTTCAGACCACTGTTGCGAATCAAACACTTCTAAAGACTTAAAACATCATATTCACTCAAATTTGATGCTGTTTTTGACATATGAGACGACGAAAAATGTAAATAGGCGGGAACGTAGGTTTTCTGATAAGCTTCGGAAAAATTATTCCCTTCAATGACTTGCAACTTCCTTGCATCATGCAGTTCAACGTCATAAAATATAAGGTCACTAAAAGCTTTCTGTGAAAATGTATTCAACATTGGCTTGAATAAACAAATATTATTATTTCTCTGTTTCTGCATAATTTGGTTCTGGGGCTTCTACCCTATACTCCAGAACACGAATTCGACGTGTGATTAATTTATGGGCTTTAGGAATCGTTTCACCGCGTTTTTGAAGTTCAAATGATGAGTGGGAACATTCTGATAAAACATCAAATAATAAACCCAAATTGAGAACAAAAGCCTTTTCTGTTAGTCTTCCTTTTAGACCAGAATATTTTGCGTGCTCTAAAATCAGTCTCAAATTGTCGTTTGAAGCATGCTCAAAATACTTATAGAGAGAGTTGTATAGTTTTTCTATACTGCTTTTATTGTTCTGAAACTTGATGCAACACACCGAGTATTTAAAAAAATTTCAATAAAAAATACTTCAACATCCAACTCTGCCGCGCCTGCTTTAAGTTCATTTTGGTTTTTTGGAGAGGCACTATACAAACTATAGAGTTTATCGAAAAATATCTTAAAGTGGTTGATGCTAGCTATTTCATTCACAACATCTTCGACGGCTAATTCCAAACGGTGGTTTGAGCAGCGCCGCACAATTTTGTCTGGATGCTTCCTACTTAAGAGCGTCGCTACGTCTGATTTTCTCCCAATCATGTTAAAAGCCCATCACTTGGAAAGCATACAAAGTTTTGAGTCAGATAATCATTAGTAAAACCATGTTTTTCCAAACAAGACAATAAACTATTGAGTATATTTGAAGATGATGTATTTTCCAATTCAGTCAAATCAAAAAAAAAAAAAAGTTGTAGGTGTGATTGTGGAATTGTATTTTATATTACTGCATTTTCATTTGTATTTATTATAAATGCTCTAATACTTACAACCAAGATAGCACATTTACTCACTGAAGTGAATTCATCTATTAATAAAGCAAGCTTAGACTGGTTTTCCACGATTTTTTTAAGAATTGTTTTTCTCACCTCGTTTGCCACATGACATGCGATGTTTGCGCAGGAATGATCACTCTCAAGTGTGAGTCTTATGTTTACCCTATTTAGCATATGTAAGTCTGTATCCAAAGGCATATCAGTGAAAGGCCTGCCTTTTTAACACAGTCCTAAAGATGTTATGTGCTTTCGTTTTTATCGAAATCTTGTTTAAGAATTGCAGTTTTTGTCTTGTTCTTTTTCACCGTCCAATACCATTTTTCAGCGCATTTATGAGCCTCACTCTTTTTATGTTTAAATATTTTTTTCGCAGAGATTGGCGTTGTACCTTCTCCGTTGTCCCATTAGAATCAATGCTGAAACTTATCCATTCTTGAGGCAACTGAACACCTTTTGTTCTAAAAGGGTCTACTAATTTCTTTACATCTTTACACACACACTGCAACCAATCCTTTTGCTTTTGCGAACAGCCACTTGCATTCACTGCATTTTGAAACACACATTCCACTTGTCCAACAGTCAGGGTAGTTCGGCCCTGGCGGATTGCAACTATGTTTTCATTTCTTATTATGAACGGGTTCTGGATCATCGTCACTTGTAGTTTCAATGTCACTCTCACTCGTGTTACTATTTTCAGTTGCATTGCTCGACTCCAATTTGGAATTATCATTAAAATTAGTCGAAATAGAAGGCTGGCATTCGAGACTTTAACAATCGATTTCATTGTTACTAGACGAGGCTTTATACTCACTACTCAAAATTTTTGCTTTATTTAACCACGACAGCAAGCTCATTTTATAGGTTTGTACTCACAAAATCAAAACAAACTACACCACAAATTAACACTGATAATTGCATATGAACAGCAGCCACTTGAATATACCACCACATATCAATACATGATAAATCAACACTGGACTAGCCTTTCCTTAAGAAACAATTTTTATCAACGTTCTTTAGGCGTAGTAATAGTAACTTCGATTCGACTTGTATAAATATATCTGCTGCAACGGGCTTTTCGATGAATTTAATACCGATCTCTTCTCAATTTCGCTTAAAAAGCAGTTCATGTACTGCCCCATTTCGCGAAATACCCGGCTTCCAAAAATATGCTTTAAATACGTTCGTAAGGAATTGTTTGTCTTATGTAGCTCAGTTTGTCCTTCTCGGATAGCAGAAGCTCATGAGATCGTGCTCCACTAGATTCAGAAAAACATTTCTTTTCTTTACGAACGTTTCACCATCTAACCATGCCATAACATCGGCGTTACTATTACTACGCCTAAAAAA
Source organism: Dysdera silvatica (assembly GCA_006491805.2). Classification (NCBI taxonomy): domain Eukaryota; kingdom Metazoa; phylum Arthropoda; class Arachnida; order Araneae; family Dysderidae; genus Dysdera; species Dysdera silvatica. The sequence continues at coordinate 93,312,895 of QLNU02003225.1, read as the reverse complement.
CGTTGATAAAAATTGTTCCTTAGTTTAATTTGCGTAGTGTTCAACTTGTATAAATAGCCTTTTCTGCTTGTTCTTACATTCGGTGATTTTTAGTACGTTCCAGACCTGTCCAACGTGTATCAATGATGCCAATTTAGTGATTTTCTGCAAAAATTACTATGAAATTATTGAAATATACGGCTTTGCTCTTTTTCATAATTTCTGTCGATGTCACCTATCCACACATTGTTTACTATTTTCTTTTTTTTACATATATATATATA
>QLNU02003225.1:93301178-93312532 GCA_006491805.2 Dysdera silvatica | reverse complement strand
CATCTATAATGAAATGGGCTATTAAATTTGAGAGTGGAAATTTTATAATCTGAGGGAAAGATACTCTCAGAACAATACGCACAGTGGAAACAAGTACAGATTGAAATAAAATACTGATACAGATACATCAATGACATTGGGTGACCTAATTGACGGTAGATAAATAAAACACAATACTTTTGCAGTTAGAAATTACATAATTTAATGTCGTAACAGCTTTTTCAGTAGCTTCTTCATACTTTTTTCAAACGAAATATACAAACCAAACAAACTGTTGATTGGTAATGCTTGTCAAGGTTGCCACTATACGAGTTGTAAAAATAACCGGTTTTTAGTGGGATAGGAGAAACGTCTCTGGATACAACGCCGATCCACGAGACGGCGGAAATGTTCAGAAAAGCAGTCAAAATTAAACTGATGTAATTTCTAACAGTGACAGTATTGTGTTTTATTTATCTAATATTTTTGCGCAGTGTATCATACCAATCGCAATTCTAATGGACGGTGTTAGACGTAACATGTTGTGACTATAACATACACTTAAGCAATTTCTGCAGCTGAGCGTAACGTGAACACTTGTAGTGACGTGATTGACACACTTGTACGTAGCGGACTTGAAGTGACGTATTTGAAAAGTTTGGACTGGTGAATATTTACTATCTTCACTAGCGTATGCAGAAGGGGGTTGATGAGGGTTGAAAACCCCCCATTGAGATGAAATTTTGTATATATATATATATATATAAGAATATAAAGTTGTAGCTCAATACACTCTACGAAATTTCTACCTACGTCTATGACTATATTGCTTGACGCCACGTAACCGATGTGTTTGTACTAAGACACTTAAAGAAAGATGGCCCATTTACCTTTTGATGCCGTTGTATCACGTGATCCTATTCACTGCTTTGTTAAAGTTTAGTGATTTACAAGTGTGTAATTTTTAACAAAGTAGTGAGAAATGGGTGGGTGTGCCGCTGCAAATTGTTCAAATCACTAGAGGATTAAACGTACAATGTTTAGATTTACAACAGATCCTGTAAGAGGAAGAAAATGGATTATTAATTTTCCAATGATAAACGTTGTGTTATGAAACCGGAAGTGTACAACAAAATGGCGGCTGATGCGTCAGCCTAGAATTCTAGGGCTCTAATTTGTACATAACGTCAGTTGACTGTGGTAATCGTTACGTTTCACAGTGACTTTTATGAATTCAGCAACTTCCATAGTAAAGGCATTTCTAACTTGAACGATGTCTAATTAAGAAGAAATTCTGGCGAGAAAAGGTCTCATTCGAACGTGTCATTAGTGAAAATTTCTTAAGTATAATAGATCGCCTTGGTTTGAAAATGAAATTAGAATTGATGTTAAAAAGGGTTAAAAGTGTGGGATGTAAAAAATAGAACATGCTGGGCGCTTTTATCTGAAGATTATTTTATGCATTTTTATTTTAGGGGATAAATACAGGATGTTTCGAAAACACCGGATTAAAAGTATATAGCCATGATCTTTGTACAAAATGGACCATAGCGACCCTTTACATGGGGGGTCGGAAATAAATAACCACGGAGTTATGGCTATAAACAAATAACAAAGCATGATTGGATAAAAAAAAAGGAATTTACACCTATAACCAACGTATTTGTCCAATAGACTGCATCTGGGATGAAAAAACAGGTTTCTTATTCGCCACGCACGCATCTCCAGAATGTGGAAGTTAACAATTTCGAGCCAATGAAAATTGTGATTGAAAGTTTGGCTCGCCCCTTGAATTTAGTTTCCTAAGTTTTGCCGTCGCCAATTTTTGGCGCGAATGGCGAATTTTTGGCAAGCTATTTAAGAATCAAACCATTGACTTTTTGGCCATTTTATTCCCCCCCCCAGGTAAGCAAAAATTAGCAAAATTAACATTGGAAATAAACTAACATAGAAAAATAAGCACAGTGTCAACACCCCCCTCCCCCACCACGAAGGAGCTTACATAATGCTTGAACGCTGCCTATTACAGTATTTCTACGGTAAATGGAAATACAAGTCCTGCGACCCGGCCACCATGCTGGCGCCTATAGTCGTCATTATTCAGAATCGATCAAGACATAAGCGTACGGGAGAGGGATTCATGTGGGCCATAATCTCCCGCAATTGGGAGAATATTAACACTAGGTGCAGGGGCGGACTGGGTTCTCTCAAAGGGCGCATACCTTGGATTATCGGAGGGCGCGAGTCCTATAGCCCATGAGGGCGCGTCCTATAGCCCATGAGGTCGCACCGGACCGGAGATAGGTTGGCCGCCAGCCCAGTCCGCCCCTGAATAGATCTACCGAAAGCTATGATATAGAGGTAAACCTTCTCATTCGAACCAACCCCTTTTAGGAATTTTCTGCGTACGTTACTGGATCAAGGGTAATTTTTCGATACTAACTTTTATTATCAAGCTATTTATTATTTACCTGCAGCACAGACTTTTGATTTCTTCGACGGTAAAACATGAACGAAAAGAAAAGAATCTTCGGAGCATAAAAGTTTATGATTGGCAGGTGGAGGGCATTGGCGGATCCGGTACGAATCCCAGAGGTGGGGAGGGTGCAGTGGCGTAAACAGAAAGTTCATAAGAGGAGGGTTATAGGCTTAATGGGAGGGGTTACAGAGCTACAACTCATATATTCCTATGTTAAATATACAAAATTTCATTGCGATGTCTTGGGTCGCAATCACAAAACATCCCCCTGGCTACGTCTCCGGGATTTGTATGTCTATTTGTATGTCTATTTGTATGAAAGAATGGAAAGTAATTTTAAACTGCAGGGGGGAGGGGGCGTCCCATTAACTCAGTTGTTAAAGCGTCCGTCTACGGACTCTTCCTAACATATACTGAGTGGAGGGTTTATTCCTTTTAGTACCGGGCTCCCTTGGCCGCACCGGGTCCCTGTGCAATTCACCCTTCCCCCTATGGCCTGCCCTGCCCTTCGTAGCAAAAATTGAAACATTCCTTAGGTAAACTTCTTTAATCGGTGTTGCGAGTCTCGAGATATTTATTTTTCAAACTAAACTTCTTGCTTTAGAACTAAGAATGGCTCCCACGGATCTTGGGGCCATCCTATGTTTGTACTGCACCTCTGAGGGAAGTTTCCAGCCCTACGTAGGAGCCCTAAAATCTTTATGAAATTGCGCTAATTATAAAATCAAGTCGCCAATCTCAGCAACCACAAAAAATGCCAACACGCCTGGAAACCTGTTTGAGGATGCAATGTAGCAACCCCGCGCTGGAGTTGAAATTTTCGGGGGAGACAACTTCTTGGTTTGTAAGCGCCATTGGTCATTATAGATCCCGCCTCTGTGAAATAAAAGTATGCATAACTCCGTTGATATTCATTTCCGACCCTCCGACCCCCCATGTACAGGGCCGTTATGGTCCATTTTGCACAAGGATCACGACTATATACTTTTAATCCGGTGTTTTCGGAACACCCTGTATGTAAAAAATCTAGTTATACTTCTGGGGGGAAAGAATTCATGCTTACATTAAAGAAAAATTTAGTAAATAAAAATGCATGCCGCAAAGTCACGTTATTTGCTTTCAGTTTTTAAAGTGATAGAAAAATGGTTTTTGCAACTTATCTAGTTCAAATCTTGTCAGTTAAACTTCCGTGATAATATTATTTTCCCTCGCATGGGTAAAAGCGCTTTTAGCTTCATCACAGGATTTCAATTTTAGCGAGATTGTTTCCAGAACTTCAAATAAAACACAACTTTGAAATTTACACATTGATATGTATATGTACCTTTCTATGCAAGGAACCTAAACACACCCTAAGGCGAAAACAAATTCAGAATCGATTCTTCCATACGTGATGAACTCAGGGTAAAACAATTGGGGGAAAGCCATTCTGCTCCATCGCTTGGAAAGCATAAATTTGGTAATGATATGTTGTTTCCCTGGAAACTTGTATTGTAATAAACCAGATCGAAACCTTTCTTTGCAAATGGGGAGAAACTGAAAGCCCCGCTTCTATTCTTCGGAGGACATCAGAGCAGAAAATACATATATTCCACATTTTATTTTAAAATACGAAGTACAGTAATAGGGAACTGGTCCCGTAGAAAGCGATTTCTCTATCTATATTTATGATTGTATTCTCCAAACCACTTTCTCCTATGAAGCTGAAATTTACTGCCGGTATTTTATCGGTACAAAGGCCTCGAGCACGTTTGTCTCTTCTCTCCTTTTTATCTCAAAATAGCTTAAATTTGCTTAAAGCAGTTTCAAACTCTCCGAAACTATACATTATTCTTACAACGAGAAATCTCGTATTCAAATAAATGTTTTTTTTTACTGATTAGAATGATATGGCAAAATAAAAGGGATGCGGATGAAACACACAAATATACAGTCGAATCTGTTTCTAGCGATGCTCTGTTACAGCGCGAGGAAATGCGACACGATTGGTTGCTTTCAAAATACGCTGGAAGGAAATCCTTTATATCGAGAAAACACTTTAGTAAATTTTCCCTTTAATTGCGTAGTTCTCCCCCCCACTCTCTTCGAGTATCCCGTGCGTTTTCCCTCTTTCTAAGATAAAAAGGAAAGAAATTCTACTTTTGACTGAAATTGACACCCGATAGTCCTACTTCTGAAAAAACTATTGCTACTAAGATACAAGCAGTAAATAATTCTGAATCGGACAATTATTGTAATAAGAACTTTCCTGTCGTCCCGCCACCAACTTATATAATGGCACTGACGCTAAGTAACTGTATTCATTTCACGTACCTCCACGCTTAATCTTATGAACTCTTCTCCGAAGATGGCTGAAGAGCATCGAAAAAAGTTTAAAGCTTAATTAAATTTTTACAACTGTGCTTATTCTATTTATCAATGCATTATTTATTGATTTAATGTGGACACTGGTCAATATGTGACAAAATCATGAGAAGTTATGATAATTAAACAAATGGCATGTAATGTGCTTAAGTGATGATATTCATTTCCCCTTTTCTGTCAGTTTATACTTACTTACAACTTATTTGAATGGCAACCCGGTTTTAACGAGGATTCGCATATAACGACCCGAAATTCAATTCCCTTCATACTGGTTATAATCGTGTACATAGTACCTGTATTTTTTATTCTATAAAAGTACCCTTTAATTAGGAAACTTAATCGGTACTAACAAACTAAATGAACAACTTTTTTCTTCTGGTTCAAATTTTTCTTTCAATTTAAATGTTCCTTCCTTCCTTCCTTCCTTCCTTCCTTCCTTCCTTCCTTCCTTCCTTCCTTCTTCTTCTTCTTTTAATGCATTAAACGTACTCTTTATTTCATCCTAAGGTACTAAATATGGTATATATATATATATATATATATATATTGTACCCTAAGGGGCTTTCTTCTTGCTATGTGTTTCAAAATGACTGGAAAAGTTCTTTGTATTTAATGCTTCAACCCAGCTACTCACAAAGGATTCACTGCACTTAGAATTATCAAAAGCCATGACCAGTGGAAAACTGGAATATGATCAATAACGTAGAAAAGGGGGTGCTCAAACAATGGGCACCCATACGAGTACTTGTAGAGGGGGCTGAGAAACAATAAGAGCATATTTAATAGGTACTGAGAAAATTTATTACCTCTTTCCCAAAGCTCGGGTGAATTTTAGTGAATGTACAAGATACCAAAAGGCTACAAAAATAATTGATACTGCTTGACAATTAGTAATGAGCTAAAAAGTACCTTATTTTAAAATGTGACTAAATTTTTTTAAAGTAAATGCGTAGCAGGTTCGGGCGAATCAAATTTTTAAACGGCTAGGAGGGGCTCGAGCACCCCCTAGATGGGCGCCCATGGCTCAAGCCCCTTCACCCCCCATTAGATGTCAAAACACATCAATTTCTCTAACGCAGCATAACATAATCTTATTTGAATTTACTTGAGATCCATAATTTCCAATTGCTGCGCCACTGAATCGGATTATACTGTAAATGAAGACTGATTATCAGTAAATGATTGATTACTGTAAGATCTGATTATACTGTAAATTAAGAGTTCTAAACAACTATAATTTATGGGAATAAAAATAGATTTTGTAGCATTGCTGCTCGTCTGTCTAACATCAAAAAGCATAATGATATTACCTACTTCAATGAATATTTGTACCATTTACTACAACACATACTCGCGCTTTATATAATATTGTAATATAATTGTTATGTTAGATTATTATTAATTATATAATACTCGTAATTCATATCACTTCAATTTATATTTGTGATGCTTATTTCGGAGAGAGAGAGAGGAAGAGGGGGGGAGACTATAAATAATGACAGTTTCCTTGTATTGTAACATTCGTAATATCAATATGCATTAGGATATTATTCGCTTTAATATGTGGCGGTAGCATTTATTTGAATATAAAGTGACATTGTTTATCAGCAGGCATATAAATATTGATCGTGGTTCTTTTCGGTATCTCTCTATGTACCACATGAAAGCACTTATAATCCATAGCTGTTTGATTATGCTATTAGAAATATTTCGAAAAATTAGTTGAAGTACGTCAAGTATTGTGCAGTAACTGATACAAGATTTAGTTGCATGAGGAACACTCATTTGTTTTTTGTTCTGATTCCCTTGAAAGATTTTTTACCATAATCGATTTATTTTGTCTTTATTTTAAGTTCTTATGTACGGCCCCGCCTTTTTTGACGAAGAATAACCCTTACTGTCCTTGCGTCATAAAAATGTAGCCAACCAACCAACCTCGAGAGAGGAGAACAGCTCGCACTGTATGTTTCGGCGTCACGTTAAACCATTGGTCCTGTCTCTAATGAACATGATATCTTCGAAGTTTAAATATTTGAAATGGTAAGACAATTTTCTCATCTAAAAAAGTGCTTAATTTTTTGTGATTTTACGGCGCAAGGACGACAAAGGTCAGGCTGCGCGGGGATGTACAGTTTTACGTGGAACCCGAACCTCCGCTTCCATGGAAACGGAACCCTGGACAATTGCGGGAAGAAAATCGGGGCGGGTTCCGCACCCCCATTGGAAATCGAACCCGGGTTAATAGCACCATGGAAAAATGTGCCACATCTACGTCACGGTGGGTCAGTGATCCTATGGTACATCCCATAGAATTCTAAGTTGACGCATCAGCCGCCATTTTGTTGTAGAATTCCGGTTTCATTTACCTTGGCGATAAAGGTTTTACGCATTGGCGCAATGATCGCTATTTTGGCATAAAAATAATCAAAAATCCGCGATTATCCGACGAACGTAAACATTGGCGCAACTTTCAAAATGTCGCCAATAAATACAATTTGCAACCACGATCACGTGATAAAATGGCAACAAAATGGCGGATACGCGCCCGCTCCCTTTTTTATGAGCCTCAGCATTTGGTGTGCCAAGGAACCTGAGCCTCGTAAGACTTGGGCAGCCAATATCGGGCCACAGTGGACAACAGGTGTTTGGTAAGAGTGGTATTATTTTTGCCATTGTTGGGAGTCGGATTAACGCCAGGTGAGGGCGCTACTATTGAACCATCGAAGAGCATAAAGAAATGATGATTAGTCATTCCAGCTATGAGAATTTTATATGCTTGTTTATGAAGTAACATAACACATATCAGGAAATGCAAAACCATATGCAAAACCATATGCAAAATATGGACATGTTATCTCTCTCTCTTTCCCTCTGAAGCGAAACATGATTTCTGCCTTTTCAAAAATTCCTTTTAGAAAGCGAATACTGAAAAAAAATCTCTCGTTCGTTTTTAGATTACGAATACGTATGGCATATCAAAATTTCCAAACACTAAAACCCTTTCCTCGGACACAGAAATACTGAAATGCGATCGTCGTATAAGACTAACAGTTGAAAAAAAAGACTCTATAAAACAAAAAAGATATCCATTTCGGAAGAAAAAGTATTAGGGGAAAAGATTCAGTCCGAGAGAAATAAAAGATATAGCTACGAGACGTGGGCAAAAGGACTTGAGAGGGTAAGAGGAAAAAAAAAAGGGGGGAAAAAATAGGAGGACAGGACACCTATATTGGATTTTGTCTCGAAGGAAGGGGTTAACCGTTCTCTTCCGCCGAGTTACTGAAAGGACAGGGGGAAATGGAGGGTAGGGAATAACCCGCCATTTTTTAGCTGCCGGGAAAGACGAAGAAGAAGAAAAGGCAAAATTGATTTCGTTTTTCCCCTCCTGGGATTGGACAAAAAAAAAAAGCATTCTTAGAGAACTCTGAGACAGCTTTGCTGACGAAACAAATTGTCAAAGTTGCTTAAAATTTCAGCGTCTCTTTTATTCGTAACTTTCTAAAATTTCAGATAATTGACATTTACTAATCACAGAATGTGATTAAAATTTAAGATAAACTGATTAATACATTTTAAATAATAAATTCTGGAAGATAAATTGTACGATGTATTGTATGTCATGACGAACTATCTTGACAAGAGGAATACTCGTTGAGGAACATATTTAATTTTGTTTAATTTATTATATTGACTGCTATTGAATATTGTGAGTCATTATCAGCGGTGGATTTACCAAGGGACTAAGTAGGCTAAAGCCTAAGTTGGTAAATTTTCGACGAAAAGTGCATTGCGGAAGTTTTCAAAGGCGGGGTTGGATGTTTTGACCAATTGAATTATTAATTTCTAAAAAATGTCTTCTATTTATCTAAATACGGCACGATTCCTCCATCCGCTAAATCACCTATTTAAATAAATCTAGGCGACGAATAGACTAGTTTTCCTTCTGCCGAAACAACTCAACAAGCCAAAAATAAAGAAATGAAGATGCATGCAGAGTCCGAAATTTAACTATGGATCGAATGTAAATAGGGTTTTAAAAAGTATTAAGAGTATAATAATTCTTGATCTGAAATATTGTTTCCTTGTTTGCAACGAATAAAAAATTATATGAGATCTATATGTCAGAAAGTCGATTAAACGAGTTAACAATTTTATCAATCAAATCGGGTATGTTGCAAAAAATTTCTTTGGACCCTGTTGTCAAAAATTTTGTAGACAACAAACGTAAACGGCAGTATTTTCAAGTTCCTATGGTTTATCAAATACACACCTAATTATAAAACTTTAGTTACGAGTTTTAAAAGCTGTGTTATTAATTTGTAGTAAAAAACGTAATATGTTTTTCTGATTGAAACTGTTAGTTTTTTTACAATACGTGCGATTTTTAAATTACGTTATTAAAATACAGTGTGTGATATTTGTTTTATAGTATAGATTTCTGTTTATTATATTAAGCATTGCTTTGCTCCCTTTTATTAGATTTTACGTTTTTCTATCCACTTATCTTTTACAGCTAGTTTTGGATATTACATACAGAGATTTTACTAAGCTTTGACAAACAGAGAGCTGCCATGGACACCGCCTTGAGAAAAGCTCAAAGGGCGCCAAATTCGTGAATACTTTCAAAAAAGACGAATTTTAAATAAACACTAGGGGCGTCAAATAAAGAATTTGACAGAAGTGACAAAATTTTTGTTAAGCCTTTAGTTTACGCTTGCTAAGATGAGGCGTCAAAATTTGTCGGCCTGTAGGCGATAAAATCGCAAATACGCCTCTGGCATTACAGAACAAATAGATATCACAATTTTAAATATTTTATATCTTCTAGAACAAAATAAATTTTTTGAAAAACTACTTTATTTGATAATTGTTGCTTTTCAAAAAGAAGTATAAGTTCTATGTTTCCTTCCCTAGAAGGTTTTTTTTTCATCTCTCGTGAATATTATTAAATGTACATATCTTTAAACATATTAGATTGTATTTATTTCCCTAAAGGTGTGCTTTCCTATGTATATTTATAAATGTGTGATGTCTTTAGTATACCTTTAATTGTGTGATGTCGTATGAGTGTATCTTTACTGTGTGATGTCTTATGAGTGTATCTTTAACTGTGTAATGTCGTATATCTTTAAATATATGAATTCGTCTGTATATAATGATGATGTATATCTTTTAATGTATTACCTAATATGCACATCTTTAAATGTTATTTTTAATAGTAAAATAATAATATATAAATTATATTATATAACGCAATTCAACTTTGAAATGTAAAGACTTTTCCATTTTCTTCTCTTTCTCTCCAGGTCATCATTGGCGATATTAAAGATTTTATTTTCTTAGATTGTAGATTGCGTTATCTTATTGTTTAGTTGCGTAGTCCAAAGAAAGACTTCGGAGAATTGAAATTCCAGATATTAGTCACATGAAATTTTGGAAACTATCAGCAGTGTTAACTTTTCTTTCTTCTTTCCCACACTTCCATTGAATTTATTTCAGTAAGTGAATTACAATACACTTACAGGAAATTCGAACTTGCCATGATTTTCTTGTTACTGGATTACTTTTTAATGTGATTTACATTGTGGTGACATACATAATTACGTAAGTGACATCGTTTATGTCAGAGGTGAATTTAAAATCAAATGTTATGAATTCATAGACAGTACTCTAAATAACATGAGTGAGACTTATTTGAAATCTAACAAATCACACTAAATAAGTTAAATTTTAACACCTGTATAAATTATTCCACTTTAAGTTATTTTATCATAAGGAGAAACTGCGCCTTCAAATTTAAATTCAAGTGGCTTATTTGGCTATTTTTCCACATAAATAGTTTAATTCGTAATTGCTTCTAATTCTGAAATCATAAAACTCATCAGCTTACAACGCAATATTCGACAGAATTACGGAATATACATTCTCATCATCCTCAAATGCTGTCTATCTACACAATGGATAGGGATCATCACGTGACCGCAAACATCTTTCATTGTGCAATATTTAAGTCATTAACATACCGAGGGTCCTTGTTCAACTCCAGGACACGGCCGCGTCTCTTTTCCTCCCTTACGGGCTAGCTGTAATTTGAACTTATATGGTCGTCATTGTGAATTCTGCAATTTAAATTACTTTCAATATTATGATAAATTTTGATAAAAAATTCAATGGCTTAATTTGTACTCAGGCATACATGCTCCTATGCCACGATAGGGTTCTTGATCCAGGATTGTCCTAAAATTTACGCAGTGCGATTTGGACGGAGCCCCTGTATCGGTGAGCTTGTGTCAGAACACGCCATGAGAGGCAATAATTCTCACAGGGAATTTAGGCTTTTTAAACGCCAGCGAACTTGACATCTCTCTAAAAGCCCCAAAACCTTTTCCTTTTTTTGTTGTTGTTGCTTCTCCTTTTCCGATTTTGATAAAGAAAAAAAAAAAATAGATACCTGCAAAATAAAACGAGGAAAAAAAAAAACCTTCAGGGGAAGAGCGTCCTTAGGTTTTTACTCTTCACTGCTCACGAATTG
>QLNU02003225.1:93267249-93301078 GCA_006491805.2 Dysdera silvatica | reverse complement strand
ACCTCTTTCAAACTCTGACATATGCTCGTAATGAGCACGAATCTTTCGGCGAGGCATTGTTACAGTCGACGTAAGATATCCGCAGTCAAAATGCAACAGAAATTTTGACCACATATTGAGAATCGCTCCTTATATACACCTGCTGAATGCGCAGTTCCGATGCGCTGGAGTTCCCGCTATTCATTCATTGGACACCAAATTTTAATCATTTGCATGTTCGGTCAAAAAGTCGTTCTAAACGAAATTTCATTACAATCGAAAAATTCCTTCTTGGTGCGTGGATTTTTTTTGTTATAGAGTGTAACTCGCATATTAAAGTGAATGATTGGGATAGAATTCATTTCGTTGTACGTTATTCTCGCAATGAAATTCTTTCAAAACCTCGCCTTCAATGTGCAAGTTATAAAAATGAGAATTTTCAGAGCACAGCGACCTGGTCGTTAACATTTTGACAGCTCATCGCTGCACATAAATTACCCATGCATGATGTTTTCAGCGCTGGGAGTAACAAAGAAATATAAATACCTCAACCAAGTTTACCATAAGTTGGAAATTAGATGTTTTTCTTTAATTTATAAAACCGAGTTACAAAGTGCCAAAGAAGTTAGGCCATTCTGCCTTTTCACACGCATTCCAAGAGCGAAACGCATTGTATTCGCTGTTTAAAAATCTAAACCCGTAACCTTCCAAAACTTGAAAAATCCTACGAAAATGGCTTTTTATGTTTTTATTAACCTGTGTTTCACCTTGAAGGGTTTTACAAAAAAATTCTTACCTTATATAAATGTTAATATTGAGAATATGTGAACTCAGCGATATGTTAGATTCCCCATAACTTCTATAAAAAGTATGCTGCAATGGTTATAATATGTTTAGTCAAAGCAATATTTACGTTCAGTTATAATATTCTTCATCCATTCATGCTACTTTTGAATATTAGATTTCTGACACATCCATTCATTAGATTATATTTTGACCCGTTCCACTGTCTATAAAGAGTTAGTGTCGATGAAAGTACATCCAATCGATTAATTTACGTAGCGTATCGAAAATTTTATTCGATTACGCTTATTGAATCTATTTATTTATATTTAATTGTTATAACTGCAAAAACCGATGATGGAAATTGCTTTTTATATTGTAAATGCAAACGTAATTTAGGACGCTGCTTAGAAAGACAATACTGTGAATGGAAAACATTATTACATAGTCCTGTAGTAATAAGTTCGCGTAGCGTGCCGATAACCCAATTTCAATTCCCAACGGTGCGAAAAAAAGCTTATCAATTAATTTACTACTGTGATCCGGGTGTTGTTTCTCTAGTCTTCACGAGGTTCAATTCCTCGGAAACCCTGAAAATGGAAATTGTTCTTTGATGTTAAAAATATATTCAAAATATATTTCTCGGGTAACTCTTGTGTACATCATGTTTTATAAAGGGATTTGATTCTTCATCTACTCCATAATAAGGCGAATATTAAAAATTATATTAATTTTTCATACCTCTATAAATTTTCAATGCAAAATTTTCGACAAGAAATTTATTCATTAATGTTAAATATATTAGTTTACTTAAATACTTCGTATTTAAGTAGAATAATATATTTACTACTACTAGTTGATAAAATACATCAAAATATTCACGAATTTTAAGCCCTCTCTGAGAGACCCCCCTAGAATATGCGCCTTGCTACAGGCCTGCATCTGGTCATTTTTTATGTTCTTCTCATGTTCTTAGAATTGTAACACATTTTTTTATTTTAGTTTATAATTTCAGTTCTTGACTACCGATAAATAAGTATATAATATTGTATTACAGTAGAATAGGCAGATATTATTATTGTAATATTTAAATTCTAAGTTGTGCAGCTTTAATGTTCTTACGCATAAAGCTTTTTTATTGCATTAAAGTTTGTTTTAGCATAGTTATTTTTATCGTCAATTTTTTTGTCGCTATTTTAGCAAAAATATTTTTCTCAATAGCAGAATATGTATATCTGTTCCGTGATCCCGTTTTTGCAATGGACACTGAGGTGTGTGTTATTCCTGCTAATGCATATTTTCTTATATTATATTTTATTACTGACCCGCAAATAAAGAACCTTCTTTCTTAAATCTTTAAAATGTAACTGAAACGGCACTGAATGGACAAAGGATAGTTAGGTTTAACGCACCGTTTGAACAAAGAGAGATAGGAAAGAGAGATTACACTTTAGAGTGCATCACTTAAACTTTAAAACTAGTTCAAGGAAATTTTCTCGCGTTAACTCTTTAGTAAACGGAGCAGGTAATCGATAATCAATACAACCACAGTTCATACACACATACAAACACAGAAAAAGAAAAACAGTTCTTTTTGATCCGATCTTACAAACCTTTATGGTCCGTCGCTTTTAAACCTCCTCATCCATCTAAAATGATTATTTTTTTTCCCGTTTTACGAGTCTCCCGGCGGAAATTAACAATGAACATATTATCCGCTCTGGTAAATGATGGAAAACTATCGATATTGCCATGAAATATGGCTCGGGAAGGAGACTAGCTCCTTTGTTCTCTAGAACAAAGCGGAGCATCGGCATGAGGAATATGTTCAACTACTCAGATAAGGATTATATTAACGGGGTTAGCATTAATACTGGAAAATAGGAAATGGATATCGGTATAAAGGGATTTTAAATTTTTTTATTGTTCTAGGCTGGATATTCGTTACAAAAAAGCACAAGTATTTTTCAAATTAAATAACACCAAGTGTGTATTAAATTAAGTTAGTTTCTATGGTATTATTTTAAAGAATGTTATTTTTTTTAGAAATAAAATATCTGAGTCCGAAAATAGCTAAGGTGGCAGAAGATATTTAATTTATTTGTTTTATTTTTCTAAGTAATATCATTAAATATCTTCTGCCACCTTGGCTATTTTCGGACTCAGATAATTTATTTCTAAAAAAATAACATTCTTTAAAATAGTATCATAGAAACTAACTTAATTTAATACACACTTGGTGTTATTTAATTTGAAAAATACTTGTCTTTTTTTGTAACGAATATCCAGCCTAAAACAATAAAGAGATTTAAAATCCCTTTATACCGATATCCATTTCCTATTTTCCAGTATTAATGCTAACTCCGTTAATATAATCCTTATCTGAGTAGTTGAACATATTCCTTGGAAGGAGGATCTTGCTTGTTTGTGTTTGTAAATTTAAAATTTTTAAAAATAGTTATGCGTATATATAATAAATTAATTACATAAAAGGCCTTATGACCACTGGGATGTTTAATATATAATTTTTTTGATTCAATCATCATGACGCTCGTAAATACATAAAGTGTTTCTTAGAATAAATTAATTTTTCTTAATTTAATGTAATGAATCAAGAAATAACCTTAAATACCATTCAGTTCTAGTTTTCTAGGTACCATGTGTATGACTTAACACTTGGCAAATGGCGCGCCTTCTGGTCCTTGGGTAATAAGGTGCACTTGAACGTTTTACTTTTCAATAATAATATTAATTAATTTTTAATAATAGTAGAAAAAATTTTCACTAAAAATATACAAAAATAGCTTAGATATTTAATAATATTGTAAAACTTACCACGAAACATAAAATAATTTTATTCGTAATTACACATGACAATATGTGTACATTAATAAAGACTTCATCATGCGATACTCTGTTAATATATTTTTCGGTTTATGCTATAAGAAAAGAATACCGGTGATAATATAATATATTTATTCTGTTATTAAAAAAAATAAGCTTTAGCAGGTATTTTTAATGAAACAAATGTTACTGTATATAAAAAGAGAGTGTGAAATATTTTACTGTTCGCGCTTCAATATCTTTGTGAGGAATATTTCATTTTAAGAATTATCAAAATGAGTAAATGAAATTTGCCACGTGCAGCAGGCATTCACCAAATTCTGTTTTTTTTGTAAATGAGACCACAGAGTACAGAATTTTCATTACATGAAACAAATCCGGCTTGTTGCTTTAGCAGAAACAAATGACCGTGGCACTTCCAATGGCTGGTGGACCTAAAAGCTCTTGCTACTACAAAAATCTTATCAAAGCCATGGATCAAAATGAGACCTGGGTTCACCTACCTTTAAAACATATTTTAGATTTAGTGCAGCAAAAATCGGTGAATTTGTTTTTATTGGACAATAAATACTTTATCTTAGGAAAGGTGAAGCCTTTGACGAAATGCTTTAAAGCTTTTGGGACAGCAACTTGGAAGATTAGTAAGCTTTCAATAGAGAACTTTTGGGTAAACTTCATGGCCAATAACCATTGAAAGCTTGTGGGTAACACAATGAAGAGTTACTCAAAACTAAATTGTAGCACACTACTCAAAACATTAACTTCTTTCTTTTGCACGGATTTTTTCAAGATAGCTTTGGTTCTCTGAGCATTGGCATGCTCAGGAAGTGTTGATAGGTGTTATAACCAGGGAGTAATCTGCAAAACATGTTTTTGTAGTTTTTCGGATAACTTTTACCTAAAAGTTTTAACCGACTTGGAAAAGTTGTAGACGAATCAGAAAAGGTGTTTTCAAGCGATTTTGGTCAGAAACAATCAACTCCATGCAATAGCATTTAATTATTTTTATACTTTAACATTATTCTTTGATGCCGGTGCGCATATGATGTACAATGTGCAGCCTTAAAATTAAATATTTTTTCTTCGACCCACTAATTGATATGTGGCTAAAATTGGAGATGTGGAGTCAATTACGAATATCTGTTTTTATGTTCATTTCAGTAAATTTCCTCTCAAAATCTACAGTATGTACTAGAATTTACAATTCAAATTTACATATTATAGATATAGCAGTGTTCTCACATAGTAAACTTTATTCAGCAGCACAGTACACTTTTGTAATGTGTTACTTGGAGTTACTGGTAACTGGGATTGAATGAGAGTTACCATTACTACGGGTCGGCTCGTTTTGTCTCCTGAGTGTACAATATTTCTGGGAGTTTCAAGAATCTCGGTTTTCCCAGTAAGCGTACGTTTCAACTCCGATGAGGAGGGAGGGAGGCATGATGACCGTACCGTTCATCACCGTTCATCATCGTACCGTTTGTCACCCTGACCGTACCGTTCCATGCAGTCAGGTGACCTCTCCATCACCACATTTCCAATTTTATTTGGAGATTTTTGGCGAATTACTCAGCAGTTGTTCTAGACGAATTTTGGTTAACGTCGCCTTCTGGCGAAAAGGCTGGCGACAGGTTAATCCCCAGTTTTAACTCCCCATTAGGATAAAAATTTGCATATTTACATATGAATATATGGAGTTGTGGATCTGTAAATCCCCGTTGAGCCTATAACCCAACTTACCAGCTCTCTGCATACGCCTATAATACTGAGCGATAAGTAGGGTGTTTCTACCAGAATGTTACTGCAATGACGAACAGCTATTAAGGGAAATATGTGACTATACTCTTTATTGCCAGACTATTAGCGGATTCTAATAATGGATTCCAGAGTTATAACGCAGAAGAGGCAGTCAAAAAGGGACACAAAATGTGAGACACTCCATAAGATTATTGGTCAAAGAGTAATCACGCTATTTCTTTCTATAAGAGGAATATATATTATGAGAAAATGTACAATAGTTTGAGAACTACTTACTTTTAAATAGATGTCATTATTTATTAAGGTCAACAGTTGTCATCATAGCCGCTGCTGTTTGGGACCCGAATCCACAACCTTTTGACAACAGATCAAGTGTTTACTTAGGCTGTGGGTTAGGGTCCCACCAGGCACGGAGAAATCCTTCTTTTCTTTATAAGTAATTTACCAACTAGATATCATTAGTTAAATATCTTTACTATAAAATTATGTAGTGATTTTTCAATTAATTTCTCTCCCCACCCGCATATTATACAGCATAATTTATAAAATATAGGAGAATGAGTTTTATTTCATGACTAGAGCTAGGTATGTGCGTAATGCTATTTTTAAACTTTTTAAGTGTAAACAAATAAAACTTAACCATAGTCATCAAAAAATAATGTTTAAAACTTGTTGTCTAATACTGAGTTTTTGCATCGAAACTTTTGTTAATGTTGTTCACATTGTAATAATCGTTAGCCTATTTTAATCCCTAATTAATAAGGTAATCAAAGGTTAATATACTGCAAATCAATCTATAGGAACCCTTTTATAACGAGCACAAAGGCACCGGCACTATTGTTCGTTATACTCGAGTTCTTGTTTAAATCAGGTAACATTAAAATAAGATATGAAAGTAAAAACGTAATAGAAAGACAAAAAAGGACATCATCATTGTATATTTAAATATCAGAATTTGACATACCTTTCAGGTATAACTCATCTATATAATCATCCTTCACGTATATCTCTCTCTAATGCCATTATACAAATTGCCAGCAGGTTTACAGGTAAGTTCTTATTGCTATCTCTGTTTGATTGAGGACTGTCGGCAGCTTATATCTGAGTAACATTATCTTAGGTCCAAGAGTAAGATTATTTGTTGTTGTTTAGAAATAGATTTTTTTAGTAAAAGGGTGCAGATCTCTTTCTCTGAACTCGACATACTCAACGTTACTTGACTGTTTCTGGCTGTAACTGGTGTTTACTTGTTATAAAAAGGGTTTTCGTTCTGTATATTTTAAATATAACTGAACATATATTTATTTTTTCTGGCTAATGCAGTGTTCAACTCTGAGGAACCCGAAGTAATACTGGATAAAGTAATCCCATAAGAATCCATATATTCGGTCTCTGAGTACGTAATTCATATCTAAATCTTCATCGTGAATGATATCGATGAAATAGAGAAAGATTTCTTATCGATGTGTTAATCAGAACTTAGCGATAGAATATACCGAAAATAAGAACAGGCTTTGGGATTTGAATTGGTAACCATGTTTTGGCAATGCTTTGAAGCTACCAGTAACGTAAGTGTGAATCTAGATTGCTAGTGAGTCTCTGGAGACACTTTATGGGTGGTTCGCAAACCATTTTCCGGGGCTGTCGTTGAAAAAAGAAGAAGAAGAATGGGGAGATATGGTTATTGCTTGTTGAGTTGGCCATCAATGCTTTAGGAACAAGTTTGTGGTTGGTAATCACGCAAAAGCGAGAGCATTTAACGAGCTATCGGATAGGTTTATGTAACAATGTAGGATATCGTTTCCTGCTATGTTCAAATTGTTCGCTTTAGGGAACAATATTTATTGGCTTTGTTAACGTAACCTTTAAATAAAAATTATTTTAGGTTAATTTTTAGTGCTAATCATTCACTTCGAATAGGGATGATTTTTTCATTGATGTAAAGGAAAATAAATCAGCTTTCTTAATTTCTTTATCTCAATTGAAATTACATTTGATATAAATGAACATTAGGAAATCACTCCATTAGCATTTTGACGCGCTACTTGATGGTAATTTAAATACTACGCTATTTAATCTATAGAAACTAAACACTACTATTCGATATATTAATAGTACGTCAGTAAAGTATAGAGCTCAGTATTACATCTGCTATAAAGGTAGATATATCTTTAGATGACACAGTGATTATTTGATAGCATCTGGAAACGACTTTACGAAATCCTACGAACACGCCTTTCCGAAAACAAAGAAAAAAATAATTCATAAGTAGGAATTTGTTAATTAATTTTTAATAATTATATATATTATATAATAATAATTTTTTAATATTAAGTAGGAATTAATTTTTAAGTAGGAGTACAATTTTCCCTTTTTTAGGGACGTGCGAAAGAAGAGTAAAAATAAAAATGTAAAAACTTTAGTATATCCATACAAACTACTACCAATATCCTTTGATTTTTTTTTTTTGAAAATTCTCAGGAATGTTTCGTTTGTTCCTTTTTAACAGTTCTTATGTATATGAGACCTTTTTCGCTTAATTTCTGAACTTGCTCCAATGATGTGAACCAGTTGTAGCTGTAATATTACGATTAGTGCTCTCCAAAGGTTTGACCAAACTAAGAACTGATTTTGTAAGTATGCTAAAATTTTGTTCTTCTTGAAGGAGACTAGCACCATCAGAATCTTTGCCACAATATATATCATCATCATATTCAACCATTATCTATCCACTGCTGGATGAAGGTCTCTCCAAATGCTTTCCACACAAGTCTATCCTGGGCCATTCGTTTCCACGTCACCCCAACCTGTTTTCTTATTTCATCCACCCATCTAGTTTGAGGACGTTTTCTAGGTCTTCGGTGGTCTCTTGGAATCCAGTTCAGAATTTCTGTTGTCCATCGTTGATCAGTTCTTCTTGCAATATGCCCAGCCCATCGCCATTTCAGCCCTTTTACTTTAACAATGATGTCCTCTACTCTAGTTTGCTCTCTCACCCAAGTGTTTCTTTTTCGATCTCTCCTAGTTATTCCAAGCATGCACCTCTCCATGCTCCTTTGCGTTGTCTGTAACTTTCGTATTGCTCCAACTGTTAGACTCCATGTCTCTGATCCATAAGAGAGGACTGGCAATACACACTGGTTGAAGACCTTTCTTTTTAGACACAAAGGCAATTTCCCCTTCAGGATAAAACTGTTTCTTCCAAATGCACTCCAGCCAAGTTTAATACGTCTGTTGAGTTCTTTCATAATGTTGCCATCCATTGAAATCAGCTGGCCAAGGTAAATATATGAATCAGCAATTTCTAGCTCAATGTTGTCAACTTGTATTTTTGTTTCCTCTACAAAATTATTGAACATGATCTTAGTTTTTTGTAGGTTCATCTTGAGTCCAACTTCTTTACTTCTAGTTGAGAGCTCCTGTACCATGTCTTGGAGTTCTAATGGGTCCGTTGAAAAAATAACAATGTCATCAGCAAACCGCAAATGATTTAAGTATTTCAATTACATTTATTTTATTCCCTTTGTTATTCCTAATTTTTATCTTCTGGAAAATCATTTGTATGTGAAGTAAAAAGTTTTGGAGAAATGGTATCTCCCTGCCTCACACCTTTACCAATTTTGATAGTTTTGGTATCTTTATGTAACCGAAATTTTGCACTTGCATTTTTATACACACGTTTCACCATGTCAATGTACACATCCTCAATGTCTGTTGATCTTAAAGAGTTGATGACTGCTGATGTTTTAATAGAGTCAAAGGCCTTCTCATAGTCAATAAATGCCACACACAATGGAAGTTCATATTCATGTGTTCTTTCAATTAATTCTCTTAATACTTGAATATGGTCCACTGTACTGAATCCACTTCGAAATCCAGCTTGTTCTCTTGGTTGAGCTGCATCTAATTTTTTCTGCAGGCGATGTGTTAATACATATATACAGTGAAAATCGCTTATAACGACCAACCGCATATAATGACGGAATTTTTACAAGAAGTTTGGTTTGGATTCTTAGTCAATTCCTAACTAAATATATCATCAGCAAACCGCAAATGATTTAAATATTCACCATTTATTTTTATTCCCTTGTTATTCCAATTTATCAGCTGAAAAATCATCTGTAAAGCTGAAGTAAAAAGTTTTGGAGAAATGGTATCTCCCTGCCTCACACCTTTACCAATTTTGATAGTTTTGGTATCTTTATGTAACCGAAATTTTGCACTTACAAAATTTCGATTATGTATATGTATATATTTAACATATAATTATTACGAGCATCACAAAGACACATAATTTTTAACCCATACTTTGCAGATTTCTTTGGCATGTATATTTTATATTTGCAACGCCCTCTAAAAGCAACAATCATCTTATCGACATAGACGTATTCACTAACACAATAATGCAATTGGCAATTTTTAATAAAGATTTGAAATATTTTAAATATGGCTGCCGTTTTATCATTTACTAAGCGCTCTTTTCTTGTTTCAGAGTCATCAAATCGCAAGCAGGCAAGCAAAAACAAAAATCTCACTTTTGTCATGACAGAATGAAATATTTCACATCCCGTTCTATCAGTCAAAAATAGGCAATTTGCATCTTTACGATTTGATTTGAAAACATCAGAGTGATAAAAATAATCCCAACGAAGCTTTTAATTCAGTTATATCCATACCTTTCAATTTGTACCTGTCTTCTTTATAATACTGAGTTCTATATTTGCTAATTTTGTTGTTTGTATACATTACAAAAATTTTCATGATATCTTTATCAAAAAACAAGTACCACACAGCTTTTGCTCCTGGTTTGTATTCTATTTATACTGGGAGAAGTAAATCTGGCCTCTTTACAACCATATTACTTTTACGTGTTCTGACAGTCGTATGTGGTTTTTTTGTTGACCATTTAAACTTAGTTCTATGGTATATTTTCAGGTCCGACGTAATAGTTCATATAAAGTTACAGTTCGTAAACTAGAGTTTTGTCGAAACGAAATTCCAATATATATATATAGCGAACTCATGATTTAATGAACTTTCACGGATCTCCCAAAAAGTTCTTAAAATCAAATATTGACGAACTTTCAATTTTCGAACTAGCGTTTTAAGAAACATGACGTTTCGTTTTAATGAACTTTTGCGTTGGTCCCAGAAGTATTTTATAAAACTAATATTAATTTCCATTAACGAATTTCAATTTTATGAGGATCGTTAATCCTAAACATTTCCTACACTTGCCATAGCGCAATTCAAATCAGCGGCTCATTTACAACCTTCTAATTTCTTTCATTTCGTTTTTTCACCAAGTTCTCCTTGAATTTGAAACTCTTGTTTCTAAGTCGTTCTTCAAAGTGAAATATAGTCTACTGTTTAATAATTTTTACTGTTTTTGCACATATTCATTTCAATAAGATAAATTAATAGTGTTGCCATTGCAAAATTTTTGAAGTTTTTGGATCCAGCCGTAACCGCGGCAGCAGAAGCATTTTTCACCTATATATGCTTAGAGCCCATATTTTTGTAAGGTCTAAATCTCAAAATTCATCTCGGTTCCTCAAAATGTATGTTTACTAGAGCTTCGTAAATAGCGAAGTTTCATTAAGATAATTTTATATATTAAACCAATATTTGAAAGTTAAAAGCCTTGTGACTTTATTTTTAAAGATAAATATTATTTTGTAAAATGGATGGGATATTGTGTTTCAGTCGATCCTAAGTCACTGTGGAATCCTGAAAATAAACGTGCTGGTCAATTGGCAAAGGGGGGGGATTCTATGCCTTAGAATGAGAAGCTAATAACCTTACAGCGAGTTAAAGTGTAGCCAAATAGGAAAATTGAATTAGAAATAGAAAGTGAACACCTTGCATAAGCTACTGGAAAACCTTGGAAACAATTAGTAGGCAATAGTCTTCCGCCTGAGATCCCGAGAAAAGAATTCGTGGAAATTTTAGAATGGTAACAAGTTGTGACTATTTACAAACACATCTTAATAAAATTAGAATTAGAGACAGCCCAATCTGCCCACTTTGTGACTCCAAGACAATCATGAAAGCCGATCATCTAAAAGACTATGAGGCAGTGGTTCCCAACCTGGGGGTCGTGAACAGGTTTCTGGAGAATGGCCGAAACTATTTTTTGTTGCAATTATTTTTATAAAGAATTTCATACCAAATGTTTCCAACGCTTTTGTACTTCAACATGGTTACACACATTGCAATATTCTACTAATGGTTGTTAACTTTATATCTGTAATATAAATTAATATATTTAATTAATATAATTAATATAACATATATTATTAATATAATTAATATAACATATATTATTAATATAATTAATATAACATATATTATTAATATAATTAATATGATATATATTATTAATATAATATAATGCATATAATTAATATAATATAAATAATATAATATAACATATATATAATTAATATAATATAATTAATATAATATAATAATTAATATAATTAATATAATATAATTAATATAATATAATTAATATAATTAATATAATTAATATAATATAATTAATATAATATAATTAATTAATATAATATAATTAATATAATTAATATAATTAATGTAATATAATTAATATAATATGCATAATTAATGCGTTTTCTTTATTCTGTTAGAGATGCTTTTATTATGCAAATGGTACGGCGGCTGACAGAGGGGATTCGCGGATCTTTTGGTTACTATAAAAAGGGGGTCGCGGATTACTTGGCTACTATAAAAGTGGGTCGCGGCTTGAAAAAGCTTGGGAACCACTGCGATAACGGATTATCCCATAATTCTACGACCACATTTCCCTTTACTGCATACTGCGAATTCTTGTCTCTGCTATGCGGCAAGAAGAAAAATGGGTAATTTTGCGTCTTCTGTCGTAGTATAAAAAAAATTTTAAAACGAAATCCATTTCATATTTTTTTTGGTCGTTTAGGAGTCTAATAATTTCTATTTAGATAAACAATCTACTTCTCCGCATACTCATTTCATTACCACATATTCACTTCACTGAACATTTTCCCGTTCACTTATTTTATTTCACGTTTTTCTACTTTCCCATTTAGTTTGGTCTGTCATTCACTTTTAGTCGAAGCAATAAAAATCTTTATAAAAAACAACAAACGAAAAGTTTCGAAAAGTTCCGAAAGCCTCGGTTTAGATAGAACGGTAATAGACGATATCCTGCAAGCGTGAAGACGTGCTAATCATTTTCGGTCACCGCGCTCCCGAAGTTTCAATTGAAACTGACGGATGAAATCTGCGCATGTGCGTTCGGAAGGGAAAAGCATGAGAAAATCTTACCTTTCTGCTCAGTTGGGACCCAATCCCCGCACGTGCCGGATGCAACGTCAGAATAGGGTCCGCAAATCGCATTTTAGGATCGCCAATTTACCTGTAGACAACGCGGTGCTAACTTTGCGAACTGTAAAAACAAGGATTATTGAGCCCAATTGGATTATATGTTAAGTCGCTTTCATCAGTTCGTCAAAGTTGTACGCTGACAACGAACTTTGGATTTCCGAACTTCTTCCACGTGGATGAGCGTCCCTCGTTTCTTTCCAGGATAGCCTTTTTATTTAAAAACTATGACAACATATGATTACTCTGGATAAAATAGATTCATCGTTTTCATTGATATTTCAATAATGAATGAACTCTTTACAGAAAAGTGGGCAATCATGAATGACATCAGCAAACAATTTCTGATCTCTTTCCTTCTCTACACTGTTTTAGTGTCTAGTGTTGAATTAAGTAAGTAAATTTTAGTTGACATTACACACACAATAATACACACACACACACACACACACACACACACACACATATATATATATATATAGCAAACCGACAAATGTAACTAATTTTTAACTCCGGTTATAAATATTAAATCTATTTATAACCAATTTGAATTAAGTTGAAGTTTCTAAAATCAATTTTCATATGACCAAACACATTAATATTAATCTGGGTGTGCAAAATGTCTACTAAAACAAACGATATGGTCATTTTCATTAGCTCTACGTTATCGGTAAATAGATTGATTACAAGCCTTTAAAATAACGATATTAAACTAGTATTAAAATGATGATATTATCTACTTTTATATCACCAATGATGTTCACTTTCTCTGAGTCGACGAGGGAGCTGGTCTCTAGGGGCCCGCTCTGGTAAGAACCTATGCTGTGGAAGGCCCGGCACAGGGAAGAGATTATGGGGGCCGCTCGGAGTGAACCTGGGGGCCAGCGTTAGCTCTCGACACCCCTGAACTTTCTCACTACTGAGATCGGTTCCCATACCTGAATGTGCTAATAAACGTTTCTTTTCTGTGGTTATATTTTAGAGAGACACAGAGGAATTAGAACGTTAAGTTAAAAAAAGAAAAAAAAAAAACCAATTATTATTCTCTTTAAAAATATTCCAAATAATATTTAAAGTTTATTATACGTACAACTTTATTCATTATATTCTATTAAATTTTGTTAGATATATTTTAAATAATTATATATTACTTCGGAAAATAAATTCAACAAGCGTTTGTACAAGTATTCACCGCGACTCGCTGATTTATTGTAAAAGATATTCATTTATTAAATTATTTAAAATTTGACTTTAAAATATAACTGTAACTATGTTACATATTTCTCTTATTTTTTTTATTATTAATTAAAACTGCTCATCATATTCCCTGTATTTTTTATAGTTGCTAATCATCTTCAAAGATTTTATTTTATCATTGCAATTTTTATTTATGCCCATTTCATAATTTTTATCACTACTCATCATTTGTTATTTTTTCTTTTATTGTTATTTCTAATCTCCGATTTCTGTCGGCTTTTTACAACAGGTGATTTTTATTAAAGCTCATTAAAAATACCGTGAATGATTGCAAAAGTGATTAGTGTATACAATCTGTAATCTGCGGAAATCAGTGTAACATGATTTTAATAATTGATAATTGTGATAATGATAATGGCAACACAGTGTGAGGTTCATTATCTGGTAATTTTCTTACCAGCGATATTCCGGATCAAGAAAATTCTCCAGATTTCAGGTTTATTATAAAAATTTTACGTTTTTCATCGTTAATAAAGCATGCATACGGAAAAAATAAATTTCACAGAAAATGTGAAATAAATCTAACCAAACATTTTCACTTATAGCATAATTTTTCTATAATTAATCGTTAAAATTTGGTTATTTTTTTTAATTAAAAATATACATTTATTGCAAGTTATAGTAAACATTGCAAAAGACGTTACACTTTGCATATTAAACACTCAAGTATACAGTAGCCTAATTAATGCAATATTTCTTTTTAAATAAATCAAACTAATTAGTTATGTGTTTTAACGCTTAGGTTTTTCCTTAATATGATGAATGCTTTTTGAATTTTGCAAACATGCGTTATCTATATCTTAGTCGCATCAGATAAATTTATAGTATAATGAGTTATGATAAACTCAGGGGCGGACATGGACTTACCTTTTAGGAGGGTTAAGGACAGAATTTGCCATGGTCTTGGAATAACACCCTTCATTTATCATGAAAGTTGGAATTTTTTACAGTGAAAAAATATATTTTGGGGAGAAAAAATAGATTTATGGCTCCTCCTCTCATGTCCGCGCTTGCATAAAATGAGAAATATTATTTTTCAATTAAACCCTGTAACTCATGCAGTGTAAGAACTCTAGTGTGCTGTTTTATCCAGCTGGCACATAATAATTAAAGCTATGTTCTGCTATCTAGTGAAGTTAATGCTAAACCCAATGCAAAATCGGATGCGAAATTTTGTTGTATAAGAAAACGGGATTACGAATTAGTAAATATTTTGATGATGCGATGCCGAAAGGTGACTTTTTTCTAGACTTCAAATTACAATGGAAGTCCATTAAAGAAATATGTTTTTTGCGATTTCTGCGAAGGGAGATCCCACTACTACAGGTAATTCTAATTATATTATTATATAAGAAACTGGAAGCGATATTGCATCTAATGCATGTAGATTATAGCTGAGGAAGCATCGAGAACATATTTGAATTTAATTTAAAAAAATTAGGAATCTTTAGGAGAAACATTTTTCCCATGATTTCTGCTTAAAATATCTTAGATGAGCATAATTCTATTTTCAGATAAGCAAAAAGAAAGTGTGCTGCATATAATTCTACCAAATTAATGCTCAGAAAGTATCGAAAATATGTTCAATTTTAACTTCAAAACATATATATTTTTTTGAAGTTCAATTTTTGATCATATTCTCGACATTTCCTGAACAATAATCTAAGTACGTTATGTGCATTTTGGTTTCTAATCTAGTGTCTAAACATTAAATTAAGGATATCTGTTGTCACTTTTCCATAGATTATAGAAACATATTTCTTCCTTAAACTCCTATTGTAATTTGAAGTCCGAAAAAGCGTCACTCCTCGATATCGCACCGTCAAAACCTTTACAGATTTGTAATTAGCTTAAAAATTATTCTTAACTACTGCTAATTATTTTCAACCATTCCTATGGAGAATTTTTTATGGGAAGTGGAAATATATTTCATACTATTTCTATACAGTCAAACTCGGTCCAAATGGAATTAAAAGGACTGCCGAAATCTTAAGATATAAGCACGCTATATTAACGCTGTGGCCAACACATTATTACAGTGAAATCTGTCTATATTTATAAACCTATCAATAACGATTTATCTGTAATGATAAATCTGTCTATAACGATACATCTGTAACGATAAATCTGCCTTTAACGACAAATCTATCTGTAACGATAAATCTGCCTTTAACGACAAATCTATCTATAACGAAATTCCCCGCGGTCCCTATAAATATAGGGTGTATTTAGTTCAACCTAGTCTATAACGATCAACTGTCTATAATGGTATCTTTATCGGTCCACAGAATATCATAATAAACAGATTTCCTTGTAGGGTGGTACTCCGGTATACGTCCTTAATCTGTTCCAGATCCTTTTGATTGATACCAAATAGGACGTGAATTAAACGAATTTCCTCATAAGAAATAAAGGGAGAATGATTCCATCCATTTCTATGAAAAAATCCTATTCTTATTGGCATATTATACATGGATGGGGTTGTATCAAATAATTTAAACATTGCTTAATAATAAAATGCATAAATTCAAAAGTAATTAAGTAAAATAAATGAAAATTTAATCTCACTTTATTCTTGCTGGAAAGAGTCTAGTATCCACTAGGATGGTTCTGAGAAGAGAGGAGGAGAATATGCTATTGTTTAGAAGGAGAGTCCCCTTCCAATAAAACTTCAGGAATCTGAAATTCTGGTGTTTTTTTTTCTCTTTGTCCCGAGAGAGGTGAACAAGCGAGGCGCGCTTAGCATCGTGACTTACTTTGACTCATACAAGTTCTAGCGCGCAATTCGTATTCCAATATACTAAGCAAAATTCTAATATACTAATTAGTATTCTAATATACTAAGCAAAATTTTTGCATCTAAGCAGGACGTATACCAAGCAAAATTTTTGCATCTAAGCAGGACGTATACCAAGAAAAAAATTTTTGCATTTAAGCAGGACGTATACCAAGTTGGACTTGTACCAAATTGGACGTATACCGAGGTATCACTGTATATATAAATAATTTTGGATTCGGACTTTAAAATTTTGACATAGTGTCCAAGTTGTCGCTATAAACCGAGGTCGTTAAAGCCGGATTGGACCCTACATATTTAGCAAAATTACCTTATTACCTGAGCTCAAAGAAGGAAAAGAAAAAAAGAAAAGTGTAATAATTAAAATAAAGCAAATATAATACGTACAATCGAGTTTAAATAACAGCAGGAAAATAAAATAATGATGAAGTTAAAATCGAAGATAAAAGAAAGCAAAAAAGACAAAGGAAATAAGAAAAAAAACCAGAAAATATTAAATGGAAGCAAACGGAAAGCAAAATCTGGAAGAGAAAAAATAATTTTATTAGCACATAAAAAAATTCTCAACTTTTCGATAACCACTGTTCTTTTTATCAAGCCCTACTCTACATTGCATTGCTTTTTATTTATTTATTTATTTATTGTTCTCCTTGTTTCTAAACTTCAATTTTAACCTTTACTTTCTTGCTTTTTTTATGTAAGTTTCAATGTACTTTCTACTTCTGTTTTTTTTCCTTCTCATTTTCTTTTTCTTTTTCGCATTTATAAATCAATCCAAATTTTTAATGATCTCATTCAATATCAAATATGACTTTGAAAACGTACTTAGACTTAATACTACGATTTAATACGTCATTTAATTTTAAGGTTTGTGCATCGCTGAGACACACAGTAATGTGCTTTAATTCTTGATGAAAACCTCTTAGGTTGATCTTGGAATGGTACTTCTAGGATAATCTTTTAGTTTCATCTACAATGAACTGCCTTTCAGAACGATCTTTCATTTCTTTGAATCATTTTTAGGTCCAACTAAAGCACTGGCGGTTCCCGTGTTGAATGGTTTATAATTTGCGCCGAATATAAAGAAATACCGCTGATAACGATGGAATGTATACAAAATATTTGATTTGCTATTCTATTTTTTTAAATTGTTTGTTAAATACGGGGTCCAAAAAGACCTTTTCACTAAAGGCGGAGAAATTTTATTGCGCTTAATCAGTATACCAAACAGAATCCTCATTTTCCTCGCTATATACAGAAACCAGGGTCGGATTTAGTGTGCACTGCACCCTGGATACAATGACTTTTGGCGCTCCCCTCCATTGGCGTAACTTGGGGGCTAACACCCCTCGAAAATTCGATCTGAGAATCGAAGTATACGGTTTAGCCCTCCTTAGAAAATAGGTCAGCTCTATAGAAAAAGTTAGAAGCTAGTTATACCCATGCCCCTCTTCCGCCGTAGTAGCAGAAACAAAATTCTGTCTTTCTACTCTCTCAAATGCGACGAAAAATCGCAGAGGATAGGGAAGGAGCGACATTTATGATTAGCCTACCTTATGTGCATTATTATAAGATAATGATATTTTTATAAATAAATTTAGTTTATTTTATATTTATGCAGAATCAAAATTTAAGGGAGGGCACAAAGTTTGAAAATTTCGCTTGTAAGTTTCGTTTAAAGTATTTTTTACTTGAAAATAATTATTTTTAATGTAAATTTATTATTGCTAGGGGGCGCACGCCTCCTATATGTATCCAGCACTGGGGTGGGGTCAGGGGCTGTTTCATGCATTTTTTAAAATTTCCGATTAAAAAAAAATAAGGTGGAGGGCACCTTCTGATGGAAAGTTGATGGACAGAATTCTATGTTAAATAATTTACAATTAAAAAAAAACATCGGCAGCCTCTTGCGCTCCTAGAAATTTTGCTCCCTGGGCAAGTGCCCAACTTGCCCATTTATAAATCCGGCACTGCCAGAAACTCGGCCAATGAGGGCTCGTTATAAGTGGGTCCTACTGTATTCTACATCCTCATCAAAACAAGTCCTTCTCGGGATCTGCCTTTGAACTAAAACGGATCTTCTTTCAAGACCACATTTTAGGTCCATCTATCACAGACCTTCTTTTAAGACCATCACTCATCTCTTGGAGCCATCCTTTATGGCCATCTATGACAAACCATCGTGTTCAAAACCCTCTTTTATCTCTTGGAACCATCTTTTAGGTCCATCGACGATAGATCATCTTCTAGAACCGTCTTCCTTCTCTTGGAACTACCTTTTAGATCCATTTAAAATTAATTTTCTTTCAGGATTATTTTTTTAACCCATCTCGGATAGACCTCTTTTCAGGAATATTTTATCCTTTAGGACCATTTAGGAAGACTTTTCTTTCAGGATCGTCTTCGAGGTCCATCTGGAACAGTAAGAAATTTCTGAGATTTTTGAGAAAGTCCTTCTTAAAAACTAATGCTAATTAAATATCAGCATAAGGCGACATATGTTCAGTTTGGTATCATTTATTTAGTCATTTTATAAGGAAATTTGCCCTGCTTGTTTTGAAAAACTTTCTTCTTTCTTCTTTATTTTCAACATACGTTTTATGAAAATTACTCAAGTGTTTTCTACTATTCAAAATATGAAGTGAAATTATTATGATATATAAGTATAATGTAATTGTTATTAATTTTGTAATTAACATTGCGCAGTCATTAAATTTTAAACAAATTGTGATGGCCAAAGAAGAGTGTTATTTTTAAAGAGTTAAAATTTGATGTATCAAATTAATATAAAAGATAACGAAACGTTTTAATAATGAAATGATCAGTTGATGAAAAGATAAATTAGGGAATAAAGTTACCATCAGAGAGTTCGAAGAAATTACTCTTAACAAAAATACCTGCTAAAGAATTTATCTGCATTCTTGAAGCTAAAGGCCCTATACAAAGGACATATCCAGTAACGAAATACTTTGCTAACCGAACGAATCTTAATAAAAATCCAATACGACGTGTTTTTTTTCGAAAACCGAGCATGAAGCATTAGACTTCTTGGACGAAATAACAACTAATAAAAGGACTAATACGATAAAATGTGTAAGACAATGTAAAGCGGGTAAAATACTTTTATTAAAATAAATTTTGTAAAAATTTTAATAAAGGTATTGTACCTGCTTTACGTTGTCTTGCATATTTTATAATATTACTTCATCAAGCGGTGGTATTCTCTCTTTACTTCTTTAATAAAAGAGATTACTCTTCTGATGACAATGTTTTTGAGGAAAAACACTTAAACTCAAGATATGATACGTCAAAAAAAATTCAGTTCGAAATTGTATTTTCAAACATAAATTTTTGAACCTTTATATATTCAGCGGACTTTCAATGTTGTGAATTGGAACGGACCTAAAAAGTGTATGTAAAATTGAAAGTTCGTGAATGGGAAATGGCATTAGTTTTATGGGATATTTTTAGGAACCAACACAATTGTTCATAAAAACGTGTTGTTTAAAATGGAAGTTTATGAAGATGCGGGACCATTGCATTACGGTTCCTTACTCCGGGTTGCACCATGAGATAGTGCCTAAAAAAAGTTGCATCGATTATGCTACTGTATCATGAGATGACACAGTACGATACGTAGGTCAGCCAGAAAGTAAACTTCACTCTTCGAAAGAAAAAAACTGGGTGAAAAATATACAACGATGTTTTGCTTATATCAAAGTGCCATTCAAAAGCTACTTTTGGACGTAATTATCTCCTTTATTTGAACATTTATCGAGGCATGGCATTTGTTTTTCTATGCCTTGTACGGAAATTTTCCGTCCAGCTTGGGACAGCCATTGTTGGGTGGCAGATTTCACCTCCTGATTGAAATGATAAATTCTCTTTGCAAGTTCTTGTATCATGGTATCAAATACTTGGAAATCGCATGGTGTAAAGTCCAGTCTATAAGGGGGGGTGTTGTCCCATACCTCCCACTTAATTTTTTGCAGACAGAATGTCCTTCTCTAGTGTTTCTATGTATTCTAGTTCTTCTCTAGTGTTAGTGAATGCGGTTTTGCATTGTCATGCAGGAGCATAATGCTTTGGAAAGTTTACCTGTCCGTCGGTCTTTAAGCGATTTTCGCAATCGCTTCAGGGTTTCACAATAAGACGGTGAAGTAATTGTGGCCCCGTCGATATGAATTTAGTATGCACTGCAGCTTTTCTGTCTTCAGCGTCATCATTAATTTACCCGCAGATGGAACTGTTCGGAACTTTCTACGAGTTAGGGAAGTGGAATGTTTCCATTCCATTTGTGCGGTCATTCTCGAATATGCGGATCCATTTCCCGATAGCTGGGATGGATACTGCATTATCACCGGACACTTCGTGCAATTGCCCAAAATTTTCAGTACAATTTGAAACCTTTTGTCCAAAAAAAAAAAAGCGAAAAACTGCACGCACTTAAAATTCGGACACCATTCCAGTTGCCCAGGCTGATTAGCAATCGAACTAATTCTGATACGTCAACGCCGCTACTGCACATGCCACAGACAAATATTTTTATTGTTGCCACAAAGTTTCAACGAAATACAACTTTCACTTAGATTTTTATGGAGGAGTGAAACTAACTTTTTGACTGGCCCTCGTATTTTATAAAAGCTCTCTATATAGTATATCGGGCAATTCCTTATCACCTGGAGATCACTTTACGTAATCAACCAATCCCGTTAATTATTATTATTCTACTCCCATCTTCAGTAATGCATGGAAGACCCTACTGAATTGCACTCACTTATTACCGACCTCTTTCCAAATTCTTGTTCATTTCTTGGCTTCTAAATATTTTCTGCCATTAAATGGCGCTACAATCAAACAAAATGCCGTAACATAAAAAGCAAATATTCCACACTCACTTGGGGTTCACTATAGCCAATCCTTCACGAGAACAGCGATGTCTATTGGAAACGCATCGAGGCGCTCCACAATATTTTTATCAACTTTTAATGTACTCACAGAATCGTATTATCGATTTCCAAGCCTATTATTTCAAAGATTTCTTCATGATAAATCCATTGAGAAAGAATGCTTTTTTATAAACTAATATACTACGTTCATTAAAAACTACCGTGCAGTTTAAAAATACAATACACATTAAACTTTTCATGAAAAGAAAGCAAATTTTTCTGGGTGCAGGAAGGGGAAAATTAGTTCTGTTGAAAACTGTGAGTCCCTAATTTTTGTTCCTGTACCTTAATTTTATTTATAAGGCGTATTTTCATAAGTAGCATTTACATATTTTATCTAAATTGTTTAGCATTTCTTTATAACCGTCTTTTACTCCCTGAGAAGATTATTATAAATATTATTTATATATAATTTACTAACCTATTTTCTGAACTATCATATGTTAATATAAAAAACTGAGCACACACACATAAAAACTGCAAAAATCGTACATAAAATGTGTAAAACGCCCACTAAAATATAAAACTTCCATGGGAGTTAAGGAAATAAAACCTTATGTACAGAAATAATATTATTTTAAATAAATTTCCATATGTTTAGAAACACATTCGTACATATCCTTCAAAACCGCGTTCCATTCCCTGTTTTACCATTTTTAAAGAACGCTCGTACGAAAGACATATAAATGCACTGTTTGTATTTCGAACGTGTGGGTTAGTTCATGCACTTCGATTTTAATTAGT
The DNA here is from genome assembly GCA_006491805.2 of Dysdera silvatica. Lineage (NCBI taxonomy): Eukaryota > Metazoa > Arthropoda > Arachnida > Araneae > Dysderidae > Dysdera > Dysdera silvatica. The sequence goes on along the minus strand of QLNU02003225.1, from coordinate 93,278,581 downwards.
TTGACTTTCTGGTTTGTAAAAGATACGAATGTAGCGAGCAAAATATTCATGAATTCAAAAAGTTTTCAAAGAAAGGAAGCAATGAGGCTTTTAGTGGAGTAACCGAGGAATACGCTTCTGATCTCCTGAGTGTAATGTCATCTGAACGTAGTTGCATTGGGATCCTCCGTAACGATATTTGTTAAAGATAAGTTAAAATTTAGTTAGCTAATCTGACTATATTAAACTATAGTTTGACATCAAGGTACTCCAGGCAAAATAATTATCCAGGTTCACTCTGAGTCTTCTGCATCTTCACATGACGTTTAATTTAAAATTTCTGGTAATATATGGTTTTGGTGATTTTCTACTTAGACACAGTACACCAGCTCGATGTGGAATGAGTTCCCTTGCCAATAGTATGTTTACATTTATATTCATCATAGAATTCCTGACGCATCATAAATATTTTGAAGTTATTGAAATTTATTTATAAGATATGAAGCTACAATTCAGATAAATTATCATTAGCATGAGATGTAGACATTATTATGCGTATGATCACAGTTTTGCTAAGCATGAATTTGTGTGGTTCGATTTTGCTTGCAAAAGATCTTCATTTGCAAATGGCGGAAATACTATTTTGGTTATGAGTGTATCCTTTACGGACCATGTTTCTGATGTTATGTGAGTATTCCATTTGAACTTATCTAAATAAATGACTAAAAATTTAAATCCACTGATAATAACAGTTTCCTTATCAAATTGTGGGATCTATTCGTGTTACGGAACTAATATGCAAGTTGCGTATTTTTCTGTGTTAATGCTGATTCTTCACTTCTTGGACAAATTTTGAGAAAAACTAAACGATCATATATCAAGAGCTATGTGCAAATCAGTATATGTGTTTCGTAACGCATTATCATCCGCAAAGAAGCGTCAACTCCTAGGTTAAAACGATCTGAATAAATAAAACTGCTACACAGAGGTTAAGCGTTAATCAAACACAATATTCCAAGATAGAGAAGCATCACGATGCAGTATAGCCCAGATGCTCTTGCGCCATAAAAAAGCCAAACAATCAATCAATCAGTCATCATCCATGAAGAGCGCAGTTTGTCTACTCCCAGTTATAGAAAAGTAATTAAGAACATAAAAATATATGTTAACACGTTGATTGCCACGCGAATTTATAAGGAAATCCCCGTCAGGCCATGCGCGCTGCTTAGAAGTGCGCTGGTATCGTGGTATAGCAATGCGGTTTTTTGAAAAGAAATATTTAAATACATTAATGATACAATCCTGTAATACATAAAAATTAAGTGAATGTTGAATAAATTTTAGGTAATTACTTAAAACGATGTAAATTTTTTAGTTTTGATATCATATTTTACACTGTCAGTCACCGGTGACTGACGCGGCCTGAACGCAAAGTTCAGTGTCGGTCACCGATGAGTGACGTGGCGCTCAACGTGTTAAGGGGTAACAGAAAACCCATGAGATACAGCAATTATGGCCTGCGTAATTTCCGAGTGTGCGTTTCTGATTCAGGTATAAAAATCTCTGCCAGCAACGTAAGCCTTAGTTAATAAAGGGCCGTGGAGCCTGAAATACACGCGTCAGTTGTTTCCTTTGTGACGTCCTGAATATCAAATGTTTTTTGAAAATTTTAGAATACAGGTGATATGAATTTCATTCCACGGAAGCCCACCTCTGAGGCAAATTCAACAACTTCACAGAGTCGACGGAAGATAGAATAGATTACTCTGAATACAGAGTACCTCTTCATGGCAACCCGATTGCTCCTGGAATGGGTTTAAAGTCTTTAAAAAATAATTTTTCACATGTTTTTTGCTCTAAGTAAGGCTTATTGTCCTACAGTTCGATTCGAAAAGCAAATTAATTCCAAGTTTAGAATGTTCTTCATGAGAACTTGTAATCAGATGATAAGAAAGTGTTGAAAAGCATGTACTCCACTGAAAATGTTGGCACAAAGAATAAGAGCTTGGTTTGGAAAGAATTTGATGGAAAAGCCGGGCACATCATGTATAACCGTAGCTTTGTTTTGGATCAAGAAGTTTACAAAGGCAGTCATTTGAAAACAGAATTTGGAAGACAAATAAATTCTCTAAAAGTAAGAAAATGTTCGCTCCAGAAACGAGTCTAACGCTCATAAATTAATTGCAATTCTTCTGCGTGAACTATGTTATAATTGAAAAGAAATTAATTACTTTAGCGATAGAATGTAGGAACATAATTTTAGTAATCCATGGACACGTTGTGACAAAATTGAATTATAAGGAAGTGGTCACGTGGAAATAATTTATGACCCCAATTAAAGCATAGCCGTAAACTCATTTTAAATTTATGACAGGAATTATGAAATTCCAATAATGAAGCAAAGGAAGGAAAAGTTGAGACAACATCTCACTACCTTTAGAAATTTAAATTCTTTAGAATTTGAGCAGGAGATAAAACACCACGGAATCATTAATAAATCTTCGAACAAAAGAGTATTGAGCGTTCCTGAGCCTGTTGGCTGCCAATATCTCGTAAAGCAAATCCTGTTTAAAAGGCACAATGGCCACAAATGTGACGCTTTTGAACACGTTTTCAATTACCGTGTCTCTTTACTAGGGGAGTCTATTTTTGGATGACCTGTTGAAATATGTCATTTTCTAATGGACATTGAAAGTTAAATTTAATAAGACGGCAAATAGTATTTCATGTTAGAACAAGAAATAAATTGATTGAATGGTTTGATTTTATAACAAATTATAATTCTACAAATATTTTATATGTGTTTGTAGATAGATATTTTAGTGGAGTTTAGGTGTAAGAGTTTTATTGAACTAAAAAGCCTGATGTGAAAATTAGGTAAGTTAAATATTTTAATATTTAATAATAGACATAGTAATTACCATTATTTTTACTACTATGAAATTTTATAAGATACTAGTAATTTTAATCTAATGATTTTTTCTAAATCGGTCTGTTTTATTTGTTGTTTATTTAATAGAGTAACTATCTATACAGGGTGGTTCGTAAAGTCCTTATACACGTAGGTAACTGTCGAACAAAGAGAGTTATATGTACGAACGTGATGTATAGGTATTGTAAAGTGACTATGCGCCACAAGATGAGACTAGTGCAGTGCCCCTAGCGGAAAAATTCAGAACTTAGAGCTGCTATCTCGAAAAGTATTCAAAGTACGGGAAAAAGGCCAATTACGAAGTCGTTAAACACCAGCTAGTTAGTACGAAATGATTTTTTTTTTTTTCACCACCTTAATAGGGCAAAAATCGTGATTTAGGAAGTTTAAGGGATACAGGACGCCCCTGCGTGACAGCTTTCCCTTCGTACAGCTCTGCATGGAGGAGAAACTTCGGGTCGGGGCGATACTTTCATTGCACACACAATCTCGTCACAAAGCGCATGATATGCAAATGTGTACGCTACGTCATACGTTATCGGTAAGCATAAAATAGTGGCCAGGCAAGGAGTGTAAGACAGTGTGAGAAGTGAAACCGTGCATTAAACGTCTGTAGTTACATAGTACATGGCGAATTATTCCAACAACGAGTATTGCGAGATGGCGCTGTTATATGGGGAATGTGGTCGTAATGCAAGAGAAAGTGCACAACAATATGTCGTACGTTTTATTTTGGGACCCCATCCGACTGCAATGACCATCACTAATGTGGTTCGACGGCTGAAAGAGGCGGGTAGCGTTACACCTCGTCCCCGTTCAGGTCGCCACGCATGTGTAAGTCAGGGTGTGCAACCAGAGGACGTTTTAGCTTATGTTTGGGCCCACCCACGGTGCAGTTCAAGAGAAGTTGGTATGATGTGTGGCCTAACAGGCCGTCGTGTGCGGCAAATCTTGCAGCAAGTGGGAGCTCACCCCTACTATGGAATACTGCTGCAGTCACTAGTTCCAGGGGATGCTGAGCGACGTTTTAATTGGTGAAACTTCGTTACGAACACCTTAGATATGCAGCCGAATTTTTTAGAAAACTTCTTGTGGACGGACGAGTCAAAATTAATCCGCGTCGGGTGTTAAGTAAACACAACGACTATTATTGGGCGTTCGAAAATCCTTCATGCGGACTACCAGTCCGACATCAGGTGCGGTGGTCTGTTAATGTATGGTGCGATATTTTGAACAACAAACTCACTGGACCTGTATTCTACTAGGGCACATTAACGGGACGTCGATATTTGCAGCTGCTACATGGCGTACTATCGGATATTTTGCATGATGTTCCATTGAGTAAGCGAAGAACCATGTGGTTCCAACATAACGGCGTTCCTCCTCCTCCTCACCATCTAACAGAAGTACAACTATTCTTGTCCCACACGTTCCGCCGCAAGATAATTGGCTATGGTGGTTGTGTCAGCTGACCTGCACGGTCACCGGACCTTACTCCATTGGACTTCTTCCTTTGGGGATATCTCAAAAGATACGTCTATCATACCCAACCGAATACTGTGGACTATGTCCGCAGTCGCATTACCGATTTCTGTACAAGCGTCATACCTGCAATGCTGCTGAATGTGCAAGAAGAAACGCTCCACCGTATACAAACGTGTATTGCAGCCGACGTTGGCCACATCGAGCACACATACTGACATACAGTAGCACGCTGTTCACATTTTCCGAACCAAATACCCACATATTAGCATTTGTCATGTTCTATTCCCGCAATTCATGTATAATTTCGTACATTATCAGTGATGCTGGACAACTTTATAATTAACTTTTTTTCCGTTTCTTGAATAGTTTTCGAGTAAGCAGTTCTATGTTCTGTATTTTCCCGCTAGGTATGTAATGTCAACTGATGATGTCAGAATGGCAAATGTAAATGTAAAAATGCATCAAAATAAAATTTGTATTCGTACGCTGCACTCGGTCTCATCTTGTAGCACATAGTCACTTCACTACGTATACAGTACGTATACACACACATCATGGTCATACATCTATCTTCCTCCGTTTGACAGTTATCAGCGTGTATAATGACTTTACTAAACCACATTAAAAACCGTGTGTGTGCAATGAAAGTATCGCCCCTACCCAAAGCTTCCCCTCTATGCATAGCTGTACAGCAGAGAAAGCTATCACGCAAGGGCATCCTGTACCCCTTAAACTTCCTAAATCATGATTTTTTTTTTCCTAATAAGGTGGTAAAAAAATCGTTTCGTACTAACTAGCTGGTGCTTAACAACTTTGTAATTGACTTTTTGCCCTTATCTTGAATAGTTTTCGAGATAGCAGCTTTAAGTTCTGAATTTTTCCGCTAGGGGCGCTGCACGCAGTCTCATCTTGTAGTACATAGTCACTTTACTATACCTACACATCACGTTCATACATATAACTCTCTCCGTTCGACAGTTATCTGCGTGTATAAGGACTTTACTAACCACCTTGTATGTCATTTTAAGTCTTTGGTACAGAATGTGTTGGTTGTATGCAGTATTTATTATTTCCATTCATAATCAACTATCATATCGATATTTTCTGTTATTTATCATCGATAAATTTATTTATCGAAAACTCATCCTTTAACGTACCTACTGATCTCTTTTGAAATCCCTTTAACGTAATAGTCTGGACGAAACACTAATTTAGATGAAAAATGCATAGATAGTCACAGTTGTAGTTAAGATGAGTTGTTAACAATTGTTTCGGTGGGGAAAAAATGGTCTACCTTCATCCGAACAAAACATAGTCTTTCTCTGTGCTATTTATGAATTTTTCGTCTCTTTAACGTACTTAATGGCTTTTCGGAAATTATTTTTTAACATACGTAACTTATGTTTAGGAAATAATTCCTGAGCCCAAACTCTTGATTGATAGCATCAGCCGCCACGACATTGTCCAGGGCGTACTTGCAGATTGCTGGTTTCTGTCTTCGTGCGCTGCTGTTGCTCAAAGGCCCGATCTCATGCGAAGGGTTGGTAAATGAAAATATTTTTTTCATGCTAATATTAATTTAAATTTAAAACTATATTTGTGCTGATATGCTGGAATCAACAGTAGATGGATTTGTTCCTTATAAAGTAAGTTATTCAGATACTGGGGTGACACTTAGTAGCTATCAGAAAAATGTCCGTCGCTGTTGGTTTTCCATGTTAAATGCAAGAATATCGAATTCGCTCATACATTGTGCACTTTACTAAGCTATTTTTTTTTTCTGCTTAACAAGAATTGTTGTTAAGTTAGAAAAAATTTACTTATTCTGCGCTCGGACTAAATTGCACCCTCGTGAACATATGTCAGTGGCGTATAGACTAAATAAATTATAGGGGCCGAGGTTCAGGTAGCTTCGAACAGGTTATATGATGCGAGGTTAAAAAGAAACACGTGTTTTGATGCCAATAGGGGGTTGATCCTCCCATTTCCTACCAAACCGATACAAGTTAAATTGATTTGAACTTAAACTGGATTTAAAAGCATGAACGAGAGCGTTAATTTCTCGAATTAGAAGGTGTCTGTGAAACTGCTCAAAATGATTTTGCATTGTTTTTCGAAAACACGGGCACAGGACCTTTGAATGTATTTGGTCAACACAAAACTGCACCATTTTTAAAAATTTATAACATTAAACATATCCAATAGAAACATTAGAAATTTTAACCACATATTAAATGTAATTTTGTCTTTATGTGCAGGTTTTGATAAATATATGAATTGAGATTTTCCATTTTAGAAATTTAATTACGTAAGTCAAGGTTTGAACGTAAAAATTACAACATGTATACAGTGAGCGCAAGATTTAAGACCAATAAAGTCAAATAAATTAATATAAAAAATAAAAACATAAAGAAAATAAGTACCTTAGGATGGTAAACCTAAAAAAATAATATTTAACATAAAAAAAATTATTACTAAAATTTTTATTTTTGAATTACTGATTTTAAGAAAATATTCGTCATCAAAAATGAATTTTAAAAAAATATGCACAATATATTTTCGAAGTTTTATGTCTACATCATGCGTAAAGCAAAGTTTAATATGTGTGCCAAATTTCTTACATAACAAGTGGTTCTCCAGAATTGGTGGGCGCAAGCTGCATTTTGAGAAAATTGTTCATTTGTTTTCAATTTGTTTTCATTTGTTTTCAAAGTTCATTTTGAGAAAATTGACTTTGAAAATATATATTGATGCTAAAATATATATTTTAAAGGGCTGCGTTTCATGTAATTTCTCGCGGAATAATGGACGGATTTAAATGCGGTTGGTCTCAAAACGTTCATAAGAATCCGGCGTGATTTTTAAAAGTGTTTAAAAAAATCGATTTTTTTTTAAATTTCAATGGTCCTGTGATCCCTTAAATAGACAATATTTTACAGAATTTTGTAATAGCTAAACCAAACATTTAGCCTTTTCTTAGCATTGAACAAGGGGAAAACAAGCTTTAGAAGACACTAGGATGAAATAGTCAAGCATATCACCATCAATTATTTATTTATTGTGTAACTAATTGTGTATAATTTTCACGCAACTCATTCTAAGTCATGGCCATGATAGCCTGCATAATTTATGGGAGGTGAAGAAGGGGATGACCTTCTTTTATTCCTACCTGAATTAGGACACGCAGAACATACACGGATGATGGCTTCCAGCAGGAACGGACTGAGTCCTCTCAAAGGGCGCATACCTTTGATTATCAAATGGCGCGAATCCTTGCCCATTCAAATGCGCGTGTCCTGTTGCTCATGCGATGTCATCAGTCCGGGGATTGGCTGGCCGGCGGCCCAATCCACTCCTGGCTTCTAGGCTATCATGATTAGTCTTGAACACACAACTCTTATTCAAATTAACTATAAATAATGTACGGGTATAAATGTAATATACAAAGAACATTAGATTTGTACCTTAATAGTTTCAAGAGAGAATTGAGGATACGTGTTCTTATATCATATTTGCTTCTTTAACTAATTTAATTTTATAAACTCTTTCATTTACTTATTCTTATGATAGATATTAGCTTAGTAATCACTTAGAAGTTACTAATGTTAATAATGTACTGAATATTGTAACGTAATGTACTATTGTCTTTACCGCATCATTTGTGGATACTATTCTTTTTAAGATAATGTTCTTTTTAAGTTAGTTTTGTACCATAATGACAATACAGTTTTATAATTTAATTTTACTATTTTAGGTCATCGCCCCCTTTCAGCCCTTGTACGGTATAGGATACAGAGGTATCATACGGTTCCGGTTTTGGAGATTCGGAAAGTGGATCAATGTCTATGTTGATGATTTGCTGCCTACAAGGGATGGCGAACTGGTCTTCTCCAGGTGTTCCGACAGAAGGGAGTTTTGGGTTGCTCTACTGGAGAAAGCATATGCCAAGTAAAAGGCTATTTTTATTTGAAATCTATGGTTTTAAACAGATTATTAAGTACAATGTCTATCAATCTCTATTGTGTTTTCTTTAATTTCATCGTTCAACAATTAAAAACAAATTCTATGTTTATTTGGGATGTCCAGATTGCATGGATCTTACGAAGCGCTGGAAGGTGGGCAGGCGATGGATGCATTAGTCGACTTGACGAGCGGTCTCTCGGAACGGTATGATTTGGAATCTGCGCCACTTAATCTATACCAATTTTTAGTGCAGGCATCCAATGGTGGAGCTTTCATCACATGCTCCAGGAAGGTAAGCATCATTTATGACAGCGATTCTTAACTTTTTCTTTACTTTTCTGCAAAAACAGCAACTACAGAACCTGACAGTATGTCCAATCCGTACCAGAATTTTAAAATTTATATCTCATCTGTGCAAAAAAATGGTGGTTGGAATAGGACGAGCAAGATTTTGATAAGCTTCACCTTATCAAACCACGAATGTGGCAGTCTGACTACATGGGTGACAGTGGGAAAAAAGGTTCTCTCGCTAGATTTCGCATCAGCCACACAGGCTTCTCTTATCAACATCTGTTGAAATGAAGAAGACGCCACAATGAGTTTTGCATGTAGCAAATCTGTAGGCGTACGCAGAAAGTTCATAAGGGGGGGTTATAGGCTCAATGGGGGGTTACAGAGATACAACTCGCATATTTCTATGTTAAATATACAAATTTTTATTGCAATGGGGGGGTCACAACTCCCATCAACACCCCCTGCGTACGCCAATGAGCGAACCATTAAATATTTTACATGTTTTATCCATTTGTAAACATTTGAAGCAACAGCGCTCATTAGCTTTTGATCGAAGCGTTCTTAATTTTCTAGACTTTCTATGCGATTCTTTTAATCATGAAATCTTTTTTAATTTCTTATATAATATCAGTCTCTTTTTTTTCAATCTCATCTGATTTTATTACATCGTTTTGTTGTTATGTACTTTTAATACATTACCATTGCATAGTATTAATTATTTTCATTTTGAAATCATATGTACGGCATCATCTTGTTTGGAGCCGAACAACCCTTTCTGTCCTCGCGCAATAAAAATTCAACCAACTACAAGACGTCATTCATTCCCTCTCCCTTCGAAGATCTTTCAGTTAGTAATATCAACATTACAATAGCTTGAGTCCGCCACTTCGAATTCACAATTTCCTTCACTTCTGAAACCGTGAACCCTCCCCCCACCCGTTTGAGAACCCCTTCCTTAACTCGTTTAGAAAGTTATACCAAGGCCGTAGCCAAGATTTAATTTCTGGGGATTCAAAAATTTTTACAGCGTGTATCGATACAATCACAGTATGCAAGGCCGTAGCCAAGATTTAATTTCTGGGGATTCAAAAATTTTTACAGCATGTATCGATACAATCACAGTATGCAAGACCGTAGCCAGGATTTAATTTCAAGGGGGGGTTCAAAAATTTTTACAGCATGTATCGATACAATCACAGCATGCAAGGCCGTAGCCAAGTCCCATTAAAAATTTAATTTCGGGGGGACCGGTTCCATAAGATCCCCCTTTAGATACGGGCATGTTATACCATACTTATAATACTTTAATATAAATGTTCTGATTAAGATATTCAAATAATAGTATTCTCGGATGAAGATATTTTTATACAGGTTATTATAATAAACGTTTCTTTTTTTTTTTTACTAATTAATGTTTCCTTTCCGATTAAGAATCAAGTGCAATAGTAATATTGAAAATAGAGACCATACGCATATATATACAAGTACTGTGCGCTACTGTTGTGTACGAATATTTGTACTTTTAAAAAGTAAAAGTCGTTGTGATCTATAGTGGGCTCTATTCTTCTTTCCTTATACCTTTTAATATGAGTAATAGTAAGTATATTAGTAATAGTAAGTATATTAGTAATAGTAAGTATATTAGTAATATATTATGTAAGTAAATACATTATAAGCGAATCTAATGTTAACTAAAATAGCATAGCTGCGTATATTCCAAGAAAAGTACATATTTTTTGTCTATATTTAGAATTCGATTTTTTAAAATTATGCTCTGAGATATGATGCGTTGGAAAAAAAATGGTATAAGTCACAAAAATGAAATTTTTGAGTTAAGTTCATGGAAGTACCCTCTGGGGTTGCCTTGTTGCCTGCAACACTGGTATATGACCATAGTGTAATAAGTTGTTGCAGGATAGCACCACGTTACTATTGGCCAACACGAAACTGGATGGACGCAAATCCTTTCTTATCTCATTTTAAGCAAAAATGGACCCGTACCATTATTGTTTCCAAGGCCTCATATGTGTGTAAACATAACTTCTTCCATAAGTCGAAATTAAAGTAAATTAAATACTTGTCCTGACAGGCATAGATATTTTTTTCAGAAGGGAAGAATCCTAAATGAAATAAAAGCAAACAGAACGCATTTACTGAATTTATCGTCACGAATTTTAGAATTTAATAATAATATTTAGTTAATAATTTACAATAGTTGTTTTTAATACTAACTCAATAATATTTCAACAATAATTTATCAATAATATTTACTAATAATATTTTACTAATAATAATTTACTTAATTTAATTTGTACTTTACTTAATTGCTTTACATGATCTATATCGAAGAATAATTAAACTGCACATTACAAGTGTACAAAATCTTATTGATCTGAATTTAGAAAAAAAGTTTTCTGGCCTTCCGACTAGCAAGGAGCTTCGGGCCCCTCACAGCATAGGTCCTTGCCAACGCGGGCCCCAGGCTGCAGCCCCTGCCTGCTCCACTCTCGTCGACTTTAGATATATGGGGTCCCGAGCACAACCCCGGAATTGCGAACATCATCCTTTTTTTTTCCAAGTTTGTTTGGGGCCTGCGCAATGAAACCGTTCTACCAATAGAAGAACGCAGAATGTGTATTAACTGAAAAAATCTAATCTATGGCAAAGAACGAGATGTTT
>QLNU02003225.1:93241903-93257422 GCA_006491805.2 Dysdera silvatica | reverse complement strand
TGACAATGTTATTAAAATTTTGATACGATTTCTTTAAACTATTTCGCCAACTAACTAACTAAATAAATAAATAACAAAGATATTATTTCAGATGATCAAAAACTAATAAAAAATATGGGGAAGAAAAAGATGTTTAAGAAACCGAATTAGCAATATGCAACTATTTTATGTTAAAATAAATAACTGCACGTTTTATTAATTATATGCCATAAATTTAATTAATTATATGTTATAAATGTAATTAATATGTTATAAATTTAATTAATGATTTGTTATAAATTTAATTAATGATTTGTTATAAATTTACTAATGATTTTGTTATAAATTTAATTAATGATTTGTTATAAATTCTAATTAATTATATGTTATAAAATGTAATTAATGGTATGTTAAATAACAATGGTATGGTAATGTAATGACAGGGTTATAAATGTAATTAATATGTTATAAATTTAATTGGCCTATCACAGAAATTAATTTAATTAGTTGCTATAAATTTAATTAATTATTTGTTATAAATTTCTAATTAATTATTTGTTATAAATTTAATTAACATAAGGTAAATTTAATTAATTAATTGTTATAAATTTAATTAATTTGTTATAAATTTAATTAATTATATAATTAAAGAGACAGCATTTGAAAGCACACACATGCGAAAGGGACACAATCCCTGGAACCTGGCTTATAAGAATAGATTATCTTCATTCATATATGCACTACAAAAGATACACTTTCGCTGTTATACATTATATGACCCAAGTTTTTTAGCATGAGATTGATGACATACATTCTCAGTACGTCCAAATGATATGCAGTCGATTTCGCTTATAACCGTCATGAAAGAGACCAGAGAATTTTTTTTCGCTGTGACCATTATTCGCCATAGCCCCTTATCAAAAATCGTACTTTTTCATAACTACTAATATTTGATACGTATAATTTATAAATTAATGTACTCATTCAACACCAGTATATATTTATAAAGTTATAAAAGTGATTAATGTTTAACGCAGCACAATTATATATTATTTTATGGCAGTGGTTCCCAATCCTCTTCAAGCCGCGACCTCCTTTTATAGTAAACAAAATGTCTGCGACCACCCTCTGTCCTTCGTCGCCACATTTGCATAATAAAAGCATTTTTAACAGAGTAAAGAAAACACATTAAATATAAAATTATATTATATTAAGTATATATAGTATTATGTTTATTATATATATATTATATTAATTATATGTAGTAATATATTAATTATATAAATTAATGTATATTATAGATATAAAGTTAACAACCATTAGTAGAATATTGCAATGTGTGTAGCCATGTTGAAATATAAAAGCGTTGGAGATATTTGGTATGAAATTAATTATAAAAGATAATTGCAGCTAAAAATAGTTGAGGCGACCCCCCCCCCCAGGAACCTGCTCGCGATCCCCAGGTTGGGAACCACTGCTTTATATTAGCCCAATGTTTTTAATTTCCCAGGATAGAGGGATAACAATTTGTATGCAACTGAAAGCTGAAGCTTTCATTTTAAATATTTCATAGTAAAACTTTTTATTTTAAGGCCAACGCAGTTCATAAAATCATTGAATATGAGAATGAAATAAAATTAAAAAAGGAAAAGTTTCATTAGATCTGTGATATTCCATACGTATTGTACATTGAACATTGATCCTACAGTGATGACTACAACCTATATATAGTCATAAATGTATCGCACCTTACCTCGTTTTTATAATGCAATTTAGGGTGCTATATATATGCGTTAAATTATATAGTAATGTTATGCCTGAACGTTTTTAAGAGGGGTAGTAAATGTCTTATTTTTTCTCTTTGGATTTAAACTCCAAACAAATGGGTTAATTTTTATGCAAACTTAACAGCTTTATTGCTGTTAAGGACAGTTGACCTTAATTAGGAGTAGGACCACTGACTAGTTGGAGACTTTACACTAACCTTTAAACCAACATACACTCTATAACAAAAAAATCGACGCACCAAGAAGGAGTTGTCCGATTGTAATGAAATTTCGTATGCAAAGACATTTTGACCGAACATGCAAACGATTCTCAATATGTGGTCAAAATTTTTGTTGCATTTTGACTGCGGATATCTTACGTCGACTGTAACAATGCCTCGCCGAAAGATTCGTGCTCATTACGAGCATATGTCAGAGTTTGAAAGAGGTCGTGCTATCGGATTGAAAGAGGCTGGTTGGACGAATCGAAGAATCGCTGGACATGTGGGTCGAAGCGATGCGGCGATTGGACGGTGCTGGCAAGAGTGGGTCAACAACGGCAGATGTCAGCGTCGGGACGGCAGCGGTCGACCTAGGGCCACAACAGAACGGGAAGACAGAGCGATTGTCAGAGCAGCTGTCACAGCACCGGATTCGTCGTTATCAACTATCCAACGTGTGGCCCGCACACATGTGTCCAACATGACCCTCTGCAGATGACTGAGAGAGCGGAATTTACGCTCGCGCCGACCGTTACGCCGCTTACCTCTCACGCCTTTACACCGTCAAGTCCGATTACAGTGGTGCCGGGCTCGATCAACTTGGAACTGCGCTGACTGGGGACGTATAGTCTTTAGTGACGAGTCCCGTTTCCAACTGTGTCCTGACGACAACCGCAGACGTGTCTGGAGACGTCCAGGGCAGCGTGGGGATCCTGCCCTTACTATCGCACGCCACACATGCCCACAACAGGGCGTTATGGTCAGGGGGTGCCATCTCCTTTGATAGCCGGACCCCTTTGGTGGTCATTTCTGGCACACTTACAGCACAGCGGTACGTAGACGACATTCTACGACCGGTTGTGTTACCGTTCCTTTTGCGACACCCTGGACTTACGTTTCAACAAGACAATGCCCGGCCGCACACGGCACGTGTTGCTATGAATTGTCTTCAAGCTTGCCCAACACTTCCTTGGCAAGCTAGATCTCCTGATCTCTCTCCCATAGAGCACATTTGGGACGCTATGGGAAGGCGATTGCAACCATCCCGGAATGTTGACGATTTAGCCCGACAGTTGGAGACAATTTGGCAAGAAATTTCGCAGGACACCATCCGGGATCTTTATCAGTCTATGCCATGCCGGGAGATTGCATTCAGTCTATTGCATCCAGGCCAGTCAGTCTATTGCATCCAGGCCAGAGGTGGACCAACGCCTTATTGACTTCCTCCCTTTGTAACGGTCAAACTCTGCAATAAATCATTCAATTGTTCTGAAATTTTAATCCTTTCTTTTTCTATGTATGTTCTTCACATCCACCAATTTTTATCGCAATCGGACAACTCCTTCTTGGTGCGTCGATTTTTTTTTGTTATAGAGTGTATAAGACTTAAATAAAAATTTAAAAAATAAAGATTTAGTTCTATTTTAGACTTTTTTTTTAGCAGAAGAAGGTGATCACATTCACATTTCAGCCGATTGAAAAGTGAGTTCCTTAGAGTGGGAAATCTGGGGAAGCGGATTTTCCCCAAGGGTTTTACTCAGGAAGGAGTTGGGTAGAAGAAGAGAAAGTGAAAGGCAATCGAAAGATGCGTTGGTCAAAATATACTGTAAGTTTAAACAACTTACTTTTAAGTTTCTTCAAACTAACCATTTCTAACAAAAAAAGACGGCATATCCAGTATTTCCTAATAGGTTAGACTAGGCTATAGACTAGGGCGGCAAAATTTTGTGTATTGAGTGTGATATAACAATCGTATTATCGATACTATATGATGATATAGCCAGATGCGTTGCGAAGAAGAAAGCGAGACATAATGCATTCCATTTAAATACCAGTGTTCTATAGGCTTTTACTTTTTACTAAAATTAAAATTTATTTCAATAAAATTGAATTTGATTTATTATATACCAAAAATAAATAATACTTCAATATAAGTTAATATTGCTTAATTTTTATACAGTGTGTCCGTGAAGTCATGGTGCACTTTTGACCGGTCACAGGAAATCAACGAAACAAGATAGAAATGTGAAATCTTCACCAAATAAAAGGAAAACTATCCAAGTTTCATACCTATTCAGTACAGTTTGATGTGGCCTCCATTTTGTTTCCCTACACACATCTAAACGACATTCAAGTTCTTCTCACACACGGTTAAGGACGTCTGGTGTAACAGAGTGAGTAACGTCTGCCCACTTTGGTCACGGATTCGAATTAACAAGCCACAGAACACACTGAATTTTCCTCTGTAACGTCCACATCTCGACTGGCGTGGGCGTGGGCTGATCCACTGCCGCGCAGTTCGTGGTGTTGCGTCATCACCTGTGTGCGCACACGCTTGCACATAATACTACGGAAACTTGGAGAGTTTGTCTGTTATTTGGTGAAGAGTTCACGTATCTATCTTGTTTCGTTGATTTCCTGTGACCGGTCAAAAGTGCACCATGACTTTACGGACACAGTGTATTTCAATTTATAAGGGTTTTATATTTCATATTTTTTGTCAATATGAAAGTTTTTGGTGTAAATTGAATGTAACGATTTTTATGTTCCTACCACTAATTGGGGGAACGGTTAGAAAGGGGCGGCACAAATAACCTAGGGGTGGAAAAATTATAAATCCGCTCATCGATATATCCACGAAACTTAGTTTGTGAATACGGCTGAATTTGGTTACAGCATAAATCAAGGGACTGCTGAATTTTGACTCGATGACTGATAAATGATAATACAATTATTAATAAGCCGTATTAAATTTCGTACATTGCATTATTAGTGCTGATAAGTACTTTTTTACGATCTTCACTATTTTTTGTAAATAGATTAATACAAAAAGAAATACAAAAAATATAACTACTACCGCAATTTTGTCTTCCAATAAAAAAGCTTTTTGCTTCATAGTCATTTTAAAAGGTAAAGACGAGTGCAGAATAACTGTGCATGCACAAAGTGCGGATTGAATAAAATGCGCATTTGCTCACCGTAAGCGTTTCATTGTTAAAAGGAAAAGACGAATTCATTTCGTTGTTATTCAAATACAGCGAGGGTGTGTCATTAGTAGGAGGTGTAAACAGAGGAAAGAGGGGATAAGATTTCGAAGCCAGTCAAATTGCTTGCCTAGATCAAGCCGAAGGTTATCCATCACTAATAAATGCGACAAGTCAGTAAATATCTTTCCGTGAACGAACTGCAAAACAGAAGAAAAATATCTGATGAATGCGTAGAGGAATTATAAATAATTGCCACCGGAATACGCAATGTTAACTAATTTTCATGTTCTGTCTGGGGTTTTGGAAATTTTATGACGTTGTAACCGAGGTAAAACAACGATGTTCCTATGAAGCATGCAATAGGACATGAGAGTTTTGAATCAATAACAGAGTTACCTTTAGTGTTCTGAAGTTTATAAACGTTTTTGACTATAGTTAAAAAGCGAAAAGAAAAATAGATAAATGAATAATTAAAAGAAAGGAAAACCAATGCAGCATTAAGGTAACAATTTAAAGATTGATGAATCGGATTAGGCTTGAGCGTATGCTCAATTTCGTCCTCCTCATGCTGTTAGGAGCCAAAACTTCTAGTTTGAACTTGAAAAAAAAAATGGCGCCCCAAATATGTTGTTTGTTTTTCTCAGTTTCCATGCACAGCCTTGAAAGTTCAGGATTTCAATCTAAACAAACTTTAAGATCTATAATTAAATTAAATTTTTGTAATTTGCTTTCGCTTATATGATTATCGGTAGTTTTAGGGTATGTCTCATGAGATATGTATGCCACGCATGGGAAATAATTAAGGCAACAATAAACCCATTTGGAATTTTTATAAATAGCTTCTTCCGCATGCTAGTGAACGTATACCGGTCAAAAAATGTGACTACCATAGAACTTCAGGATATATATTTGCGGCAAAATATATTTATTTGAAATAATAAAGCAAAAGTACTACAGTTTTGTAGGACGTATATATAAGAATGAACCGAAAAATGAGTTTAGATGAATCTTAGATTGGAATCTACAAAAGAAAGAGAAAAAGAAGGGAATATAGAGGAGAGCTACAGGAAACGAAATTAATGAAAGGATACCACATGGGTAAAAACCAAGAGACTGGCAGAAACAAGGAAAATTGAGATCTTTTCTAGTGATTCTACGTTTTCACTAAGGATCAAAGAAATGAGCAAAGGGTTTATGAGTGGTCTCTTGCTTGAAAACTTTACACAAAAGGAACTTGAAAACTTTAAACAAGAGGAACTTAAAACTTTAAACAAAAGGGACTTGAAAGATTTACACAAAAGGAACTTCAAAACTTTACACAAGAGGAACTTGAAAACTTTAAACAAGAGGAACTTGAAAACTTCAAACAAGAGGAATTTGAAAACTTTAAACAAAAGGAACTTGAAAACCTTAAACAATACTGAAAATTATTATGACCTTTAAATGAGATCCAGAGACCAAACCTTCTATTAAAAAAATCACTGTAAACTGAGTTGTTATAAGATTTTGTGCTTAATCTAATAGATAAAAGATATGTATATTTATATTTAAGGAAGTAGTTATTTTCCAAAATGTAAACTAAAACGAATTTACAGCTATATTTTCTGGATATCTGTAGATTTCTGGGTATGTATTTTAAACTTCGATTTATCTGGATTCGGATATTCTATGGCATTTCAAGTAATCTATTTATCAAAGAGATTTTAACAAGATAATTTATATGAATTTTACAATATCTTTTCTTTTTCATATATGCGTTTTGTTTGCTTGAGTTATTTATTTTTCTATATTGAACTTTTCTTTAAAATTTAAATTTGCACCTTTTTAAAGAGAAGGTTGTTTGGGAATTGGGTGCGAAAATTTAAAGCCAAGTTTTCAAATTTTAAACACGATGTTTTCAAGTCAAGCCAGTGTCCCTTTACCCAAATATTTCAAAATTGTTTATTACTACCACTGGGTCAGCATAATTATCATAAAATCAATTGACAATTGACTACAAATTGTACTATATACACATCTTCATAGGGCAAGATATAGCCAGGGTAAAAAAAAAAGAAAAAGTTGTCACAAGCTGGCATAGACCTACGCGGAAATTTAATAAGGGGTTATAGGCACAACGGGGATTACATAATTACAATTTCATACCATCGTCACCATCATCACATTCAACACATTCAAGAATTATTTATCCATTGCTGGTTAAAAGTTTTCCCAAATGCTTTCCACACAAGTCTATCCTGAGCAATTCGCTTCCATGTCACCCCAACCTGTTTTCTTATTTCATCCACCCATCCAGTTTGAGGACGTTTTCTAGGTCTCCGGTGAGTGGTCTCTTGGAATCCAGTTGAGAATTTCAGCTGTCCGTCGTTGATCAGTTCTTCTTGCGATATGCCCGGCCCATCGCCATTTCAGCCTTTTTACTTTAACAATGATGTCCTCTACTCTAGTTTTCTCTCTCACCCAAGTGTTTCTTTTTCGATCTCCCCTAGTTATTCCAAGCGTGCACCTCTCCATGTTCCTTTGGGTTGTCTGTAACTTCCGTATTGCTGTCATTGTGAAACCCTATATCTCTTATCCATAATAGAGGACTGGAAATACGCAATGGTCAAAGACCTTTCTTTTTAGACACATATGCAATTTTCCTTTCAGGATAAAACTGTTTCTTTCGAAATCACTCCAGCCAAGTTTAATACGTCTTTTGAGTTCTTTTATAATGTTGCCATCCATTGAAATCAGCTGGCCAAGGTAAATATATGAATCAGCAATTTCTAGCTCGATATTGTCAACTTGTACTTTTGTTTCCTCTACGAAATTATTGAACATGATTTTAGTTTTTTGTAGGTTCATCTTGAGTCCAACTTCTTTACTTCTAGTTGAGAGCTCCTGTACCATGTCTTGGAGTTCTGATGGGTCCGTTGAAAAAATAACAATGTCATCGTTTATTATACGTTGCCAAGGTCAATAACAAACGGCAGCCTGGGCCATTCCAGTGATTCTTAGAACCTTCCCAACTTTTATGCAACGCTGACCGTAAATAATTAACTACAAATAACTACCTGAAAATAATTAGTTGCGTCTATCTATGAATCGACTAAAGGGTGACGTACAACTCCAGAGAACAAATTATTTTTATTAAAGAAATTTTTAAATCCATATAATCGTCTGAATTAATGTATTCGCCTAATGCAATTTTATGGCCCTTAATTTTCAAAAATTCCGTCAAGGTATTTAAATTTAATCAAATCGCATCAAAATTTATTCTCATGAATTTTTTAACTATTAATCTTTTCGCTTATTTTCTTAATGTTCAATTAACATCAATTAATTAACGACAACAGGATATATTTTTCTAAAAGAATTGGATTTCACTCACAAATATTTAGGGGAAAATGTAGTTTATAATATGTATGTTCAACAATTGGACAATTCTTCAGACACGGAAGTTCCCTAGTAATAAATGTGTTTTTGTACAAAAACATGCGATTAAACACATACGGATACATACATTTAATGCGGTCGAACCCCGTTAGGACGAACACCAAGGGTAACAGAAAATACGTTCATGTTATCCGTATCGTGTTATCCGGGAATGATGGAGATGGTATTAAGTTGTTTATTTCATCTTTGCTGTCCATATATATACATTTTGCCATTGTATATTTTGTACATTTATTATTGTATTTTATCCTTTTACCATTATTGTTATTTTGTTATAGCATACAAAAATTTGTTTAACTTCATACAAAATGGTTTACCCATTTAGTGAAAAGTTCAGAAGTTATATACTCCTTTTTCGTAAAGTTATATGTCACAGGTAATGCCTTTAGCTGGCCTTGCTGACTTACCTCCAGAACATTATACCTCTTATGGATAAGTCGCGATTTAGAAGTATGTATAAGGAGCTCTCCAGAAAAATGCAGTCTCATCTGCATTATACACATATATATATATATATATATATCAAACATTGTAATCATTTCTTCAAAATAGTAAGCAATTTATTTTTCAGTCATTTGTTTAGCGTCTCATCATTTACATCAACTTCCTCACCACAAACCTTTCTACAAATCATCCAATGCTTGTCCTTGAATCTTTGCAACCATCCAGATAAGCATTTAAATTCACTCATATTCAGAGCATCAGCAAAAAAATAGCGGTTTTCCTTCCGAAATCGTACCTATAAATGTAAGGTTTTGTTCCTAAATCTCTCTAATCCATCCCATCAGCACTGTTTCAACTGCTTCATTTTTGGCAATTCTCATTCTTTTTCAGTTAGGATCAAACTGATTACATGGAAAAGCATTTTCAAATCTCCGAGCTATTTTAAAACAGTCGACAAAATACTCTTTGCAATTTCGAATTTTAGGGAATTTCTGTTTCATTCAACTTTGCGTAATCCACATCGTTAAGGAATTATAGCTTTCTTTCTAAACTCAACCACTTCTTCGCTTTGCGATTCATTTAGAGTATGAAACATAAAACAGTCCTCGCAGAAAACCCGTCTTTTGACTGTCTCCTAACCTGAATTCAGCCCTCTAATTCTCCCAATCACATCAAGACGGATTTCACTTGAAGAGCGTTTATGATAATAGAAATGTTTTTCAGTTGTTATCGCATGTAAACGCTAACAGGTAATGTTCGTTATGAAATTGTATATATAAATAGCTAATCTCGCATGTTTAGTAGGGTTACTACAGTCCGTCAAATATATCATTGCGTAATTTTGATCTTGTAAAACGTGTTTTGTTCGTATTGAGCGGGGGAAATTTTTCAAGAAATATTGATTATCAGTTCGTGGTAAACGGTATTTCATGTTAAGAGTTTTCGTGTCAAAGGAAAAAAAACCGTGGGAATTCCTATTCAATTTGAAGGGGACTTCAGAAAGCTGTTCGTATTCAAAATGCTCGTTTTAAAGAGGTTGGACAATATGGATATAACAGTTTGAAAAATAAAAAATGAGTTTAATTATAAGCAGTGTAAATAAATTTGGGTAATGATAATGAGCAATGATTATTGCTAGACGGCTAAATGATAATTATAATAAGAATAGGCAGCGATATTAATAAATGTAGATAACAATATTGAGGAACAGCAATTCAAAAATTAGTTTTGTAAGTTTTACCAATCGCTGTTAGAAATAAAAATCCAGAAGTACAGAAAGATTTGTACTTGAAAAGACGCTTAATATGTGATTATTTTACATATCATAAGGAACTTTAAAAAGCACGAAATTTAAAAGCGACATGAAACGTGTAAAACTTCAAATTCAAATAAATGTTATGTGCAAGCGTAATATTTTAACATTGGAAACAAAGAAATTTAAAATGTAGATTTCTGAAAAGTTTTGAATAAATTTTGATTATTTTCAAAATATTGTAATGAGAGTTTTGATGGAAGAATGAATTTTTCGTACTTCGTTCATTCATCTATGTAAGTATATACGCACGTGCTGCATCTACGTAGTCCATTCACGCTTATTAAACCAGAAGCACTGAAAAAATTAACTCTCTTATTCAGATGCAGCTAGATCCTTCTAACGGCTGCAGCTGCTTATGCTCTTTGTTTTAAGGATGCGATTGAATTATCATAGTAGTGGTGTATGATATTCTTGCAAAAACTGCCTCCATTTTGTAAGTAGGACTTAGTATCCATTGTAGTATAGTATTGTACATTGAAGTATAGTATTGTAGTATAGTATTGCTCTTTTAACTTCAGAAATTTTCGTGCGATTATCATGGAATAGTTGTTGTGGAGCCGTTAATCTTTTGAGAGCATAAAAGTGCTGGTAGAGCGTTAGATTGTCATTTGGTGGTTATATCAATTCATTGGTCTCAACTCAGAGGACGAAATCATCAGTCTTAGAATGCTAATTACTGAATAACCTAAACAACCACCAATGTCAGAGTTTGAAGATTTGACTGCAGCAGATGCTGGCATCGAAATAAATGAGATGCAGAAGTTATCCACTATTAATGAAAACCCTCATAAAGGTAGCGGATAATAAAGCCAGAGAAAGCATAATCCTTAAGAACGCGTTAAGATGTAAAATCAGCACCATCCCTGCAAATTTCCACTACCTTTCTCAGCCAACTCCTTTGCCGACACTGTACGATGCGAGAATTGCGTAATTAAGATTTACGATACCGCATTTGGGCCACTGGTCGTTCCTCGAAAATTTCCAGCGATCCGGGCTGAGTCATAAACAAGCGATAAAGGCTTAGATCGGTGCAAGACCTGGGCAAATTTATCATCGAAATTACGCTGAGCCCATGGTTATGGCCTAGCGATAAAAGGCCTGCTAGAGCAACGTATTCTTATGCAGGGGACGAAATCTTAGACAAAGATCCCATTCTCTCTTCCCTCGCCCCGACGCGGTTATTTTGCTTATAGGGTATATTACTCAAAATGTCTTCCCAGGGACTCCCTCTTTCTTATTGTAATTTTATTCCAGAACGAAAATAAATCTTAACTTCGCTTAAGTTCTTAATTGAGATAATGCCTTATATGCTAACGTTGTCCTCATTTCTTTTTTTAAGCAGGAATTTATAGCGTTGATTTCATGTGTTTTAAAGTTGGATAGTGCTGGATTATGGAAATGAATCCCCTGGTTCAATTTTGTAAATTGTCGAAAGAATATAGTGTTATTTGGTTTCTACAAATTATTTTATAAGCAATCATTTTAATTTTAAACAACTTTTTCTAAGGACCATAAGTCTTCCTTTGTTTTTAAAATAAGTAATAACCAAGTGTCAAATTATTAGCACTTCAAAACCATTTCCGATATGTAAGTAATTATTTTTTTACTTTATTGCAGTCTTTCATGTTTAAAACTTAAAATAAACGCACATTAATATTCTATAAAGCCGTTTCTGGAGTAGGTTGAAAAAACGCCCCTGCATCTGGAAAGCTAAAGCCAAGGTTTATTTTATTATATTGTACTGTCCTTGAGATCTTTGGATCAATATCAAATCTATATCAATATATCAAATTTCTATTAATATATCAAATTTTTATTAATATATTAAATCTATCTCAAACCTATATCAATATATATCAAATCTATTTCAAATCTATATCAAATATATATATCAAATCTATTTCAAATCTATATCCATATATATATCAAATCTATTTCAAATCTATATCCATATATATATCAAATCTATATCAATATATATCAAATCTATTTCAAATCTATTTCAAATTTATATCAATATATAAAATCTATATCAGTATCTAAGGCAAAAGCAATGATCTTTTTTTCATTTTATAAAAGCAAAAATCAAAGGCACCTCTTTTGCATTATAACTGTTTCAAATTATGTACACGCAGGTAAAAAAGCAAGCTATGTATCAAATTCTTAACTAAATAATTTTAATATGATAAGGGCCGCAATATTATTTGTCCCTGCACGTCCAGCAACCCAGGAGCTTCCCTGGTAATATGGGTAACCGAGGGTTAAGTTAAGAGAGAGAAAAGTTATGAACCCTTAAGCCAAGAATCGGACACTTTTAAGGGGTGTTGCGCCAAAGTAATACCAGGGGCGGACTGGGCCGCCGGCCAAACGGCCCCCGGGACGGTTCGCCCTCATGGGCGATAGGACTCGCGCCCTCCGATAATCCAAGGTATGCGCCCTTTGAAGACCCAGTTCGTCCCTGAGTAATACTGCAATCTCATTCCGCGTGTCTGCTTACCTCACAAGCGAAAGTTGTGAACTACCATGCAGTAAGTTACGAACTAATATGCACTATGTTGTGAATATTTATTTTGCTACCCAACTAATAATACAAATCAAGTAAAATTTTCAATTTTAACAATCACATTCGGAATTAAATTTTCGTTCCTAAATCACTCCGCGTGGCATTAAAATGTAGTCCACTTGCAGTGTTTGGCACTCGGGCTGTAGTAACCCTTGCTTTGAATAACATTAGTTGATTGAACTTTTGTGACGCAAGGACACAAGTGTCATTCTGCGATTCCCAAGCAATGGTGAGAAGCACATATGCACTTAGGTTACGAATATGAGTATAGTAATTTATTAATCTCCATCAATCATGCGCTCGTTCTCAAATAATACAGTGTAGAGATCAACGTGTATAATACAATTGGTTAGGTGATAAATATGGGCATCATAAATTGTGGCATGTATTTTTGTCTTTTGCTTAATAATATGTTTCACATTTTAAGGTATTTTTAATGAATTAGTTTATATAGAACAATTCACTGAATAGTTTTACAGCTATGGTAAATCAATTTTTATTCTCATAGACGGCTATAACTACAATTTTATATCTTTTTTATATTCTGTGTTAATATTAGCTCATTCGGAGTAAGTTCATTTTTTGTTCATTTTAATGAAATTTTTCATAATTTAGAAATTCTACTTAGGTTTAACGTGAAAGTCTAAGTTAAGATTCACCCATATGTCTTCCATCTTCTCCACTATAACCTAAGAGGCGTTTCTTATATTGAGCTATTGAATTTTCCAGTATCCCAGTTGAAATTTTCCATATAACTTGAATGTTATTCTACGTTATTCTTTCTTTGATCTATTGAACAAAGCCAAATTCTTTGGATAAGGACCTAAAGCTGAAAGGAATTCGAGTGAGCTTATGCAGAACTTTAGAAAATTGCAACCAGAAACCCATCTCAGAAATAGTCAAGTAAGTAAAATACAGATGCTAGGACATAGCTTTATATTAAAACCGAAAAATATTTTTAGACAAGCATTATACTGAAATATCCAAGGGAATAGAAACTCTTGGGGGATTAAAATAAATATGAGAAGGAGTAGGAAATATTTTTTAGTTTTATATTTCGGTTGATTACAAATATTATATGTGTTCTTTAAAAATGCAGCACAATACTGTAATAATAGTTTAAAAATATAATTTTCAGATATTAATTTTACATTCAAATTTTTATGAATATTTTATAATCAACTGGGGATAGCATGGTTAAATGTAAAATTGTGCTATTTGACAAGTCCGTGGACGCCTTTACAATACAACGTTCTATATTGTGAACACATTAAACGAAAATTAAAATCAAAATTTAATGAATGTGAAAACATTAAGGATTTTAACTCCTTTTCAAAATTGTTAATTTTATTGCCATTTCTTAAATCATTAGGAAATTTTTTCCAAGGTTCAGGACCCAATATATATATATACAGGGTGTCCCAAAAGGTCGTTTCCAAACTCCTAGGGGTTGTAGAGGACAAATGAAACGTATCGGCCAATGGAACGCATGTCCGAAACGGAACCGGTTTCGCAAGAAAGTGAATTTAGTGTATACGTCCACCTCGCGGCTGCGTAACCAATTACATCAATTAAAATATTTTTTCCACACAGAATTTAAGTGATTCACCTAATAACACAGCAGAGACAAAAACATCCGGAATTCCCTTTTCTGATCCGGATCTGTGTACCACATAGTCAGCAATAAGCATAAAAGTGCCTTTTTTAGCACACTGGAAATGAATTGTGAACTGCTAAGTGTATGCAGCAGGTAGAGGACATGAAAATAAACAATTTTTGTTTAGTCACTTTTTCCTAAAATTAGTCGTTTGGCCGCTACTGTGAATTTAGTGTTCGCATCCAGCGCATTCAAGGTTACCACATATGGCAAAATGCGCCATTTAAAGAATTTCCAAAATTATTTAACGCCAACGGACGGCGGCCTGTCTCTGTTTGGCGACTTGGTATTGCCCCCCTAAGTGCTACTTCTCCTGTACACACATATGCACGCAGGAGAAGTTTCGCCCCTTGACAATACTTGACCTACATGCATATCTATATAGAGGGAAAGTAGCACGTAGTAGGGACTCGAAAATTCTTTTCTGACCCGATGGAAGACTACATAAATAATATTCCATTGCAGTAAACCATACCCCCCTCACCTAACGCCGATCCTGACTGAAATATGTATTATGAATTATACATAGATTGTAATTAATTTATGTCAGTTTATATGTATTTCAATAATATTAAATAACTTCGACATTTTTATCGACACAGCTGAGATTTCTTTAGCATTGTCAATATTGTTTGACCCCAGTTCGGTCTAATACAATATTAGATATTCACTTATCAGTAATTACAACACTTCAACATTTACAAACTTGACGTTCTGATCTGTCAGACCAATACGAACAAGTTTTACATAGGAAGTTGTGTTTGGAAATGAAACCGTGCGGTGCTACAGCAACGTGACCAACACACAAAGAAAGGAAGTCGAAAGCGGTGTTAACATGACTTTATTAACAAACTTAAGGCTGCGTTATGAAGGAAAAAGTCATAGTTACATCATAGAAGATGTTCAAAATTCCTTCCATTTTCCACAATGCAGGCTTGACAACGTCGCCGCATGGAATCTCGTACGCATTGAAATTGGCCAAGTTTTTCACGGACACGTGCCGCTGCTTCCACGATCCTGGCGACAAGGTTGAAGTCGGATGTTACAGGTGTGTTGTGTACCAGAGACTTCATGTATCCCCACGGGAAGAAATGCAGGGGTGTGAGGTCGGGGGATCGTGGTGGTCATGCCACTGGTCCGCCTCTGCCA
>QLNU02003225.1:93226727-93241803 GCA_006491805.2 Dysdera silvatica | reverse complement strand
GCAATTGTGTTATCCCTGCGGAGGGTAATAATACCTTAACACCTTTACATACGGAGAAAGAGAGCGTTGTTTCCTGTCCTCATTCGTCTAGCGGTCCAAGACACTCCGGGCTAAACGGAGGGACCCTGGTTCGAATCCAGGATGGGGAAAGCGTCTCTTTTTCTCCAAAATTACATAAGCTCTAGTTTGAGCTGTAATTAATACGTGGGTGGCAAAAATTATTGTATAATAAATTCCCCCACGAAAACTCACAAAAATCTCGCCCCGGAGGCTTTCTTGTGTTGACCATATTTGGCAATTGTGTTATCCCTGCGGAGGGTAATAATACCTTAACAAACGAATCCCTTCCTGTTTTGTGCATATTAATATTTTATTGATAGAATTAATTATTGAATGTGTTAAACAAATAACTTATGCACTTTTAAGCCTATTTTGTGCGTGTGTTTGCTCGTCCGTTCACTTCCACAGCCATTCTCTGCCAAGGACACCTAATCTCTACAGAGCGCCCAGTTTCAACCAGCCTAGACAGCGGTCTCGCCCCAGGAGGGTGACACAACGACTCCCACTGTAAATACAGGACTTCAGCTGTAGTGACTAAGGTTTGGAACCATCATTAAACTGTAGGTCCAGCTAGTCAACTCGTCAGCCAGCGTGGTGAACTGAAGGCTGGAGTCTCTGCATTTCTTTCACCGCACTGCCTACACGTCTGATAACAGAGAGACGTCCACCCTGCGATGGATTGAAAATAATTGATGGTGATTATATAAGCATTCATTAAAAGATTGAATTATTATACATATCCCGGAAACTAATTTTAGAACAGTAGTAGCAGCCAATAAATATGATGAAGCAAAATTAACCGATATTTGCAAATATATAAATTATTTATGTATTGTATGGTATCCAGGCTATTTTAACGATGGGTGGCTATTTGAGCAAATCTGTTCCTGTGCAGGTAATTGACAGGGAAGAAAGCTGATACTTTCAACTTAGTGGTTACAAAACTTCTGAAATTTCTCGTACCATCCTGTCACGGGTGTACCAAGATTATGTATGATTCGACAAAGGTTTCATTATGAGCACACACCACACGCAAAATTGCATTAGATGTCTCGCATCATGAAACACCAGTGAAAGACAGAAAGGCCATCGGCATTCCAAAAAAGAGCTTTAGGCATGACAAAAGAGACAATTTGATTAACAATAATATAAAAAGTGATAAATAAGGTATGGTGTGGTCCGCTAGTGGCAACAGCGTCAGTCGTTCATAAAAATTAGGAGGCGCCACTCGTGGCAACTGATTTTACCTACGTTTAAATAAGCAATTGCCTGTTACATCTGCCTTTATTTGTCATATTTCAAGATGGGGAAGGTATATATTTTAACACAAATTCATGTGTGTCTCTATTTAAGTTTATTTTTCCGTTCTTCTAGAGCAGGTTGGTGAATATTTTTACTTCGAATCCCCCCACCCCAACACTTTCTGGACATTTTACGGCTAATGACACTTTGCGCGCCCAGTAGGGGAACGACGTTTGTGCCGACAAGTATATATTAAGCCGCGTCCATACATGCAACAGAATGCCGCATCGTAACACCGTCACGTATCAAGTCTGGACCGCACTCAGTAACAGAACATCGTAACATTTCCACGTCCCACAAGGTGTCAGGTTTTCCTCGTCACATCAAAGGAATGTTACGGGGCTGCGTTGCACTCATATTCGTGTATTTAGGCCGGTTTACGAACAACAGCGTTTTGTCAGTGTAGATTGGATATCGGCGTGAACTGATGGGAAGCAGTGCTGTTACGCACTGATGACACGCGGCAATGTTCTCCCTGTAACATCATCGTGTGACACGGGGTGTTATGCGACGATGTTCTGTTGCGTGTCTGTACGCACCCTTACACTCCTGCGTGATCATAAATATGTCAATTAGAGCCAGTCGCTCGGGGACATAACGACGGCACAGAGAGCGTCCATCTTGTAGACTATGAGTGAATGCATCACTAACGACATCAAACTTTTAACAGAAATATAAGAAAAAATATCTTTATGTAGCCCAATTTTGGAGTCGAATGAGGTACTTCTTTGTCCCTTAGATATGCAGTTGACAAACAAATAAAAAAAACACAGGATGCTTTATTTTAACCAAAACTTTGGCTAGCTTAAAATACGCGACCGCTTGTTTTACGCCACCTGGCGGAGACCTGAACTAAAAATCCGGAGTGGATGTTTTGTGAAATAATCCCAATATAATATCCAACCATTGGGACTACTGAGATTCTACGACCTTTCGTCACTGAATATGACTGACAGACATTTTTCACCAAACGACATACGCTTACGTGCCCACTGGAATCTCCATTTTATATTGTGGTTTAAACAGCGGTTTTCGAGCCAATTTTGGGTAAACCACTGCACTTGTTTGTCTAATTCTTCGGTGAATAGTTTTCTTTGAAATTTGTAGCTTACTTTCGTTTTCATTTGTCTTGGGATATTCCCTGGGAATACCACATTCTTACAATCCTTTTGTCATCGCGTATGGAGATCGGATGTAGCTTTCCAATTATGACAGTTGGCTAATACTCTATAAATACTACGTTCAGACCTATTTGATTGTACTGCAATTTCTGGCACAGTCTTCCCATTAAATTTACTCTTCACACCAAAGATATCTTTTCATTGTTCAACTGTTGTGCTTTCGGCATTCTCATAATGCATTTCGCATTATGGCGCAGTATAGCCCAGATGCTCTTGCGCCATAAAAAATCCAAACAAACAAACTTAATGCATTTCAGAAGAAATCCTAAACTTCATTCCAGCTATTCATGACGTCAGTTTCTTCCTGAAAGCCAGGATTTAATAAATTCGTATCTTACTTAAATTGAGATTAAACTTTTGAGAAAGGCATTTTTTGTAATTTTCATTTTAATTCATTTATTAAATAAATGTCAGAAGTTTTGGCTATATATATATATATATATATATGCAAGTAGCATATGTTATATAATAAAATGGATGTATTCAATTTTTTGTGTATGTTGCAATTTTTTCTTTAAATCTAAATAACTTTCGTGACGAAACTTTTGAGATACATTATATTTCAATTCAGAAATTCAGAGAAGATTCAGTTATGATTATTAGGTTCTATTTTAATTTAATTTGGAAAATGTAGAGCAAAGTTTAAAAAGAGATCCCATTCGAGTCCGCTATTAACATTGGTCATAATATAACTCCAATGTTTACAGAAAACTGTACAATGTAGGGTACCACACCCTCCTCTAAAAACCTTGTTTTCTATTCTAAAACAGAAGCGATACATTACAATATATATGTGTATATATTTTCATAAATTATCTTTCCTGCGTGTGTAAGGCGTAACAAATATTTCAAGCACTAAAAAAAGAGATAGTTTGGCTATATTTATCCATAAATTAGTATTAATTTATTATATAAGTAAATATTACGTACGGAATATTATCAGCTTAGATAGGAATTAATAAAAATTAATAAAGCTAGAATAACGGACCAGGACTATTAGTAATCATCTTATTCTTTGACTTTATAAGGACGTGCTCTTTTAATAAATGTATGCCTGGATATATAACAAATATTTTATAAAAAAAAATACTAAAACTTTAAAGAAAAATATATTTAAAATTTTGGAACGGAATGGTATTCCATTCGGTTAAAGTTCCATTACATAACGTTTCCATAATACTTCACTCCATAATGTCTTGTATAAACGGTATTTGAGAACGATATAAATTTAGGGATGTTCACCTTTATCTTTAGGAATCGCATAGTTGAAAATTCAGAAAACATTCATAAAAACAGACTCTACATTTTAAATATATTCCACAGGGATTCTAATATTTGAAACCCAATGCCAAGTCTCAGACTAAAGATCAAATTTTCATACCTTTTGAATTATTAAAATTTTGAAGATAGTTTTATCTCTTTGAAATATCAAACGAAAACTGTGTACTTTGTCGACAGATAAACTCTTGCAGAAGATGGAAAAAGATCGTGTCATAAATATATAGTGATTTCGGTGAGAAAACGTGTGCTTTCAGTATGCAGTACGTTTGGTGGAGTTATATGGAAAGTAGAATCTTCCGGAAAAGGAGAGAAGAGAAAATTTACAGAAATATTATCATTCATTCAAGTTTCTGTAAAACGCAAACAGTCAGGCAGAGAAGAAAATGAATTAATAAATTGAGAAAGTTCGGTAGATTTACTAAAGATATTTCTGATATTAACCTTTAGCTTACAGGGTATATCCCAGGATATTTATCTCACAAAACAGAGACAAAAAAAAGCTATTCCCCTCCGCCCTTTCTTGTTCTTCTCAAGTCAATGGTCAGTTTAGTAGTACAAATGGTTTGATCGCAGGTAGTAACGAAAAGGTTTACGAAATTAAGACCTATTGTGAAAACAGGAACTTCCACCCCTTCCTCTTCTTCACTGCTTTGTAAGAAAGTTAGCAATCTGCTATTAGATTATCAGTAGGTTTCTTAACTTTCACTGACATATAACACATGCCCACTCAATTTATTTAGCTTTGTTTATTTGTACTTAAGCACAGCTACACCTCCGTCCTGTAGTGATGTGTAATACCATGTAGCGACGCTTTCAGGTGTCACAGGTTGATTTGTACGAGGATAGAAAGGGAAGAAGCAGTATTTTCCGTACAGAACAACAAATTTCTGTTTTCCAGCCCCATAAGCTAAAGGTTAATATATAGCAGGTCAAAACCACAGTAAACATCCAATGATTGAGAAACCATTCGTACACTGATTAATACAAGTAACTCATAAACTAGAAATCAAGAGAAATATAGGTAACACTGCAAAAAGAAACAGAAATATATATACGAAAGGCCCCAGAGAGGTCAGGCTGAAGATGACAATGGTTTGCCGGCAAGTGAGTTATAATAAGAAGGCAGACCGGGAAGACATCTAAACATTTTTCTTCCTAGCCGGGGATCAGATTCAAAGCTGGTCATATTTTCTTGATCAAAATTGAATTTATGTGCACCCATTCTCCCGCAGATTTAAACTTTTTGAATCGTTTCTTATCCATCAGAACAAGGATGACTTGGTTCATTACCACTAACTTATAGCCGGCATGGATAAGCTTCCTCCACATTAGATTGTAGTACTACTTTTGTCAGTTTCTGGTTATTATTTATTAATTTTTTGGTAATTTTCTTTTTCTTTAATTGTTGTTATGCGGTTTTCTTATCTGTTATCCTTTCTTACTGATTTTTTCTACCATTTTTTAAAACAGTTTAATAATTTCAATAAATTCATATTGTTTTATTCAATTTTACGTGACTTTAGATAGTGTGGCATAATTTGAAAATTCAGTTTATTATTATTCTATGTTCGATTATTTCTTTTTTTTTATGTAACCTTCTTTGAAGAGGGCTAAAAGCCTTCAAAAAAAGTTTTAAAGCTATATTAAAACATATATTTCTAAAGACAGTCGCCACTATTTTTTTAAAAAAATTTGAGTTACATTCAGCGCAGTAATTTGTTTTATATCCACAAGTTTAATAGATTTGCTAAATTATTAAACTTACTTTTCATTTAAATAATATATATTTTTTATTTACTACTCGTTTTGTTAATGTTTTTGGAACTAATTTTTAAATAAATGCGTTTTAAACTTTGAAAGTGATTAAATTTACGAGGAAAAGAATGTCCGATTTCTTCGTGGTGATTATGTATGCTTTTTACAAACTTAAGTAAAATGATAACTAAGTATCTATTATACTGAAGACCGTTAATCTCTATTAAGCTTGTTAGACTAAAAATCAACTATTTTCTCTGAAATTATTTTTTTTTATTATTAGTATGTCCTTATGTTTTACTTACAAATCAATGTCGCATTGTTGCAACAAATCCTTAGAAAAACAGTAAATTTAGATTTTATGACAGCAATATCTTTTAAACTACAATTTAATTATTGTCTTCTATATTGTCTTCAACAACCTCCCGCTATGGTTTTATTTTAGAGGAATAATTATTTGGATTGGTCTTCTTATTTTCTGATTCATTTATGTCCTGATTATTTTATGATTGATATTCTTATTTCCTGTGGATATGTTAGACCCGTTAAGCTGTAGCTTAACGGGTCTAACATATCCACATCTTCCTTCTGTAACTTCTAATACTCCTGTTCTATTTCACAAATGTCTAAGTCTTCTCTTTTCGTAGAATAGAACAACGTCATCAGGTTGAATATAAATTCTGTTGTTCAAGTTTTTTCTCTGGTGAAAGGATCGGAAACTCAATAAATATTCCTTTTTCCCATCTGTTTTTGAAGTCATTCGTTATTTTCTGTCGGACTCTCCACATTTTCGTTGGGTTATCCCTTTTTGAAGTCCTATTTGGTTAGGGTAACGTTGTGAGTTTTCCTCCAATCAAAAAATGTGACGGCATCAATATCTCTTATTCTTGATCTTGTGTATACGTCAGGGGACGACTATTGATGATTCCTTCAATGTTAACGAGTATTGTAACGAGTTCTTATGCGTCCAAAAAACTTCTTCCTAACGTTCTTAGACACTGCTTCGTGATTCCCTCTATCCTTCCCACCAGGGTGCTTTAGGAGTTATGAATTTCCAGGTGATAGAGTGATTTGCATAAAACTACTGAACGGTGGACGAGGAAATAAAGATCCATAAGTCAGATAATTCTCTGTTAGTCACGAAAAAATTTTGGCATTATCTAAGTAGATCGTGTCCAGTATTCTCCTTCTTCCTATGAATCTTTCTAATGCCATCAGAAACTGCGCTGTACTTAAATCGGAAGCCAATTCGATCTGAATTGCTCTGGTTATAGCACATATAAAAAGAACTATGTATAATTTTTCAGTGTAGAGGGGTTTTGTAATTTTTATGCATAAAGATCCTGCAAAGTCTATTCCGATTATTCTTAATGGTTTAGTTGGCACCACGCGGTCTTCTGGTAACGGTGTCTCTATCTCTACATAGGGTTTATTACGGGCCATTTTGCATATTAAACGGTCTTTTATAATTCTTTTAATAGCTTGTCTGGCGTTTATAATCCAGTAGGTAATTCTCAATTCTGCCAAAACCATTGCTACTACCATATGATGCATACTTTTTATGTATGCAACATCAATAATTTTGTAAATAAGCGTTTCCCGTCTAATATTATAGGATGTTTAACTTCTGTAGAGAATTTAGTGAATTGTAATCTTCCTCCAAGTCGAAGTATTCCTTTATCTATGTAAGGATTTAACTGAGTAATTTTGGATGATCCTTGTAGTGGTTTGTTGTTCTCTATAGCTTCCCTTATTCCTTTGAAACAATTTTGTTGCGTCCTTTTAATCCAGAAGAAAACTGCGTTTTGTATTTCTCGTGTAGTTAATTCATTTGCTATCGTATTATTTTGCCCATTTTTGTCTCTTGTGTTTTTATAATTTGCAAGGAAAAAAAAAAAAAAAGGTAGATCCAAGCTGTAATTCTTATAACTTTTAGGTAGAAACTATAGCGTTCGAGGTCTAGTAACTTTTCTATAATTTCTGTTTGTTCTTTCGTTATATAAAGAATAAGTTCGTGATTCTTTTCCTTATCAGTGTTGAACTGGGTGTCCATTGTCATTTTAGGGTTGTTTGGTCAATGTTCTTCGGATTCACTTCATCATTTTAGTCCTTTCCACCACATTTAGACTTGTTGAAGTTTTGAAACAACAAGACCTCTCGTTAAATAATCTGCCGGGTTTTCTGTTCCGGCATAAAATCTCTACTGTTTTGTCTGTGTTGTAGATAGAATTTCGGAAACTCTATTTGCGATGAAGGGTTTCCAAACAGATGTTCCTTTTATCCATCCTATTGTAACCAGAGAATCAGACCATAAGTATGCTGTATTTGTGACGAAGTTTGTTTCTCTACAAAAATATTTTAGTAATCTTAGGTCTAAAATGGCGGCAACCAGTTCATATCTAGGTAGTGTTAACCTTTTGATGGGTGTTAACCTTGCTTTGCTACATATTAATTTGGTGTTGATTGAATCTTCTTGAATTGGACGTATATAGAGCATGGCTCCGTACGCACGTGCTGACGCATCACATGTACCATCATGTATCTCTGTCCGATTTTCTTGTGATATTTTTATCCATCTGGGCATTTGTATGGAAGAAAATATTGCGAAGTCGTTTAACCAGAATTTCCATTTTTTAAGAATAGTTGGCGGTAATGAATTATCCCATTCTAGATGCTGTATCCATGTATCTTGAAATAGTATTTTACTTGTAATGGTTAATGGAGTGATTAGTCCTAATGGATCATATATTTTAGAAATTATTTTTAGTAAAATGTTTTTGAATGTATTATATCAAGTCTTTGTTTAAGAATGAATTCTGGTAAGAAATAAAATGAATCCATTCAATTTTTTAAATAAATCGAACACTACGCAGATTAAATTAAACAACAATATAAATCAACGTTTATTGGCGTAGTGATACCAGCGCCGATGTTATGGCGTGATTAGATGGTGAAACGTTCGAAAGAAAATAAATATTTCTCCGTTCGGTGGGATATGAAGTGAAAGGCCGTGGGTTCAGGTCCCACCGAAGGCAGAAATATTTATTTGCTTTCGAACGTTTCACTATCTAATCACTACGCCAATGGTGTCACTACGCCAATAAACGTTGATTTATATTGTTGTTTAATTCCATTGAATGCCTAAAATTTTGATATCATGGTTTGCTACTATTTTTTGAGATTTCCATATGTTCTTTAAACAAGTTGAGCTTGTGTCCCATTTCGCAATTGGCAAACTAATAAGTGACATTCGTTCTACTAATTCTGTGTGTAGCTTAGGAAAAATGTTTTCTTCTTGTAAACTGATGAGAAAGTCATCCATAAATAAATTATGATGTAAATGTTTGCGTGCCAATGGAAACTCTTTGGTATTTCTTTCAATAGGTTCCTTTAGTGTTGCGAATAAAAGAAAAGGACTACTCCTTAGCTCAAAGGATAGTCTAGTAAAGTGATATGTAACAACTTCCCATTTGTCTGTATCTTCTAATGTTTTGTTTCTGAACCACAAAAACCTTGTTGCGTCTCTGTCTTGTAAATGTAGTTTTAGTTTTAGAAATGCATTTAAGATGTCGCCTGTAATGGCATACTTTGATAATCTAAATCTTAATGGTATAGATAATGTATCAGGCAAAAGATTAGGTCCTATTTCTAGAATGATTAAAGAAAATGATTCTGACGTATGCAATGATGCATCAAATAATATGCGTTCCTTTGTGCCTTTATTTGTAAGTTTTTTTATTATGTGATGTGATAAATAATATATGATTTTGTTTTGGAACTAAGCATCTTTGTTCGACGAACATTCTTCCATGTGTTGGTTTCTGATGTAGCTGTTCATTAATGTTATCTATGAAATTATATAATTTAAGTTAGTTTGGAAACTTTGCTTCAACCTCTTTAATCGCTGTAATGTGATGCAATTATTGTCAGAGTATAATTGTAAATTTTCCTTCCATGGTAAAGATACTACCAATCTTTTCTCTATTACAGCGAAAGAAGTTTTGAAATTCCTTAAAATCTGAAGATCTTTTAACGCCCTTTGATCTTCTTGGTCGTTCACAATACCTATGCCTTCCAAGTTCCAAAGTCTTTCAAAATTCTCTTGTAAGGTTAGACTATCTTCGTATGATACGTAATTAACTGAGGAGGATAAATATGGACTTCTCTCTTTTGTATGATTATCTAAACCACTTACTATCCAACCCAATTTCGAGGGTATCATGACCAATGTGTCTGTTATTTTACGAGGATGATTCGCCTTCACTGTTTTCCAATACTGATCTGCACCTATTAAGAGTGTAATAGGAAGTTGTTCCCCCAAAATTGAAATCATTGATATCTGGATCCGCGAGATATGTTTTGTCAGGTAAATTTTCTACTTTTCCTGAAGAATGATTTGAATAGTTGTTTGGACTTTCATATGCGGTCATTTCTATGACGGAATTGGCTTTTCTGTTCGTAATGAGAAATTTTAGTTGTCGGCGTATATTCTGTTCGCCGTTGTTACCTTCAAAGATGGTTATTCGTAAGTCAATCCTT
The DNA here is from genome assembly GCA_006491805.2 of Dysdera silvatica. Lineage (NCBI taxonomy): Eukaryota > Metazoa > Arthropoda > Arachnida > Araneae > Dysderidae > Dysdera > Dysdera silvatica. The sequence goes on along the minus strand of QLNU02003225.1, from coordinate 93,231,685 downwards.
TCGATAGCTTTCAATTTCAAAGAATTAACAAAGCTCGTTTGGATAAACGAACTTTGACTTCCCGTATCAAGAAGCCATCTTGTTTTTATACGGTTATTATTCTTTCCTACAATCCAAATTTCTGCGGTGTGTAAGTAAGTCTGTGTCAAGTTTGACTTACTAACTTGATTGATTGAAAGTGTTGTGTTGTTTAAAGGAAGGATACCAATATTTTGAGTGGGAGCTGATAGTTTCGTAGGGCATATAGCTTCATGATGGTTTTTTTTTTTACAAATTCTACAAAAGGCTTTGTTTTTCTTATTACAAGTTCTACAGTTATGATTTCTATTAAGGCAAAGAAAACATCGATTATTGTTTTTTAGAATCGAAATGCGGTCTTCTAAGTTTGTCATTGTTTTACAATTTTGTGACCAGTGATCGTTTTGTGCCTTACGGTAGAGCCTCCGCCCGTCAAGTGGAAGGTCGTGGGTTCAGGTCCCACCGAACGCAGAAATATTTATTTTCTTTCGAACGTTTCACCATCTAATCACGCCATACCATCGGCGTTGGTATCACTACGCCAATAAACGTTGATTGATATTGTTGTTTGATTTAATCTGCGTAGTGTTCGATTTATATAAATACATATGCTGCAACGTGCATTTCGATCAATTTAATACCAGTCTCTTTGCAATTTGGTTTAAATAGTAGTCTATGTACTACACCATTCTGCGAAATAACTGGCAACAATATATATACGTTCGTAAAGAGATTATATATTGTCCTTCGTAGCTCAGTGGGTAGAGCCTCCGCCCGGCAAGTGGAAGGTCGTGGGTTCAGGTCCCACCGAATGCAGAAATATTTATTTTCTTCCGAACGTTTAGCCATCTAATCACGCCATACCATCGGCGTTGGTATCACTACGCCAATAAACGTTGATTGATATTGTTGTTTGATTTAATCTGCGTAGTGTTCGATTTATATAAATAAATATCTTTTAAACTACAATTTAATTATTGTATTCTATATTGTCTGCAACAGTGCTTTTTTAGTATTATTAAGGTAACAGTTTTTTCATACTAGCCGATGATGTGGCAACAGTAGATGTTAAATTACTCGTAAAGAAAAGAACGATTTTCCGGAGCCTGGTGGGACCCGAGCCCACGACCTCCTGATTGCCGGTCAGGTGCTTTACCTACTAAGCTACAGGCCCAACCACTCTTTCCCTTAAGAGTATATATATATATATATATATATAGCTTTCCACGGACAAGTTCGCCATTGGTGTGGCAGTACTGTGACTACCGTTGCCAAAGCGACAAGTCAAAGAAGCAAGAATGTCCTATATGACGAACTAGATTTTAATATTATTAAAGTAACAGTTTTTTCATATTAGCCGATGATGTGGCAACAGTAGATGTTAAATTACTCGTAAAGAAAAGAATGATTTTCCGGCGCCTGGTGGGACTTCTTGCTTCTTTAACTTGTCGCTTTGGCAACGGTAGTCACAGTACTGCCACACCAATAGCGAACTTGTCCATGCAAAGTTATATATATATACTCGTAAGGGAGAGAGTGGTTGCGCCTGTAGCTTAGTAGGTAGAGCACCTGACCGGCAATCAGGAGGTCGTGGGTTCGGGTCCCACCAGGCGCCGGAAAATCATTCTTTTCTTTACGAGTAATTTAACATCTAGTGCTTTTTTAGGCCAGCTGTTGCAAATATCAGTTGTAGCTTCGGCAACCGACACGTCTGCACCACGTCCCTGCTTTTCTTAAGCCTATAGTACGATCTCTCTTAAACTATTTAACTGAGGATCTGTGTGTCTCGCGTAAAGATATTTTCACAAATAATTCAATTAAACGTTAAAATTAGTCAGATTTGTCCATTCTTGCAAACGGAGCTCTTTAAATTGGGCGTAAGTTGTGATTTTCTTATGCGTGCTAGAAAGCCGCGGGACATCCTTTTACGTTAAATTGTAATACTCGTATGTTACCACTGGCTTACGCAGGGGGGGGGTGGGTGTTGATAAGAGTTTTAACCCCTCACTGCAATGAAATTTTGCATATTTAGCATAGGAATATGTGAGTTGTAGCTCTGTAACCCCTATTGAGCCTATAACCCCCTTATGAACTTTCTGCGTTCGCGTGTGCACGTTACCGATCTGACAGAAAAGACTTTGCCCACAGAGTTTTGTTCTACTAGTGCTTGTGTACATTTCCACAAAAAGGAGTATATTAAAGTTGTACTTCATTAACTTACCAAAGAATTATAAAAAAAAATGACATCTTGAACCCACATATAAAAGATGGGGGTGGAATAATAATAACTATAATTATTAGTAACTAAATTATGATAATAGCATTTCATTTTGTTGATGTCCTATTGGTGAAATAATCTTTAAGAATAATAAACCACAAAGATAAATAAATACTCTTGGTTGAGTTAAGTAAGATTTAAAACGTTTACTGTTATGAAATATTTAAATTTACGTTCAAAATACAAGAAATATATCTTATATTCTGGGGAGGATATTTCTTGCAAAAGATGTGGTGTTATTATAATCCTTACTTTAAATGGAAGTTCAGTATAAAAGGTATCTGGAGAAAATATATGCATTGTTACATTGAAATTTATTGTTGCATTAAATACATTTCCATAGTTGAATAAATCGTAGCAGGCAATCTTTCTTGTTCAGTGGTCTTTTATAAATCGAAGTTCTCCGCGATGGTTATTTTTAAGATTAAACCAAAAGCTTTATTTATAAAAAAAAAAATACATTCGTTTTGAATACCTTACGGATTAAAATTTGAAATCTTTATTGCTTTAAAATCATTGTAAGTTAAAAAAAAAAGTCCGTATATATTTACGTTTGTACGAGAGATAAATTTTACGTTGAATTTTTTCAAATAAATTTGTTATTTTTCACATGGTTTAATTTTTAAACACTCTCACTCCGTTTAAAGTATGATAATACAGAAGTGGTCCCATAACCGTCTTCTGCCAAAAATACCGGCTCTCAAAAAAGAGCCGAATTTGAAACAGCCTATGCAGCGGTCACTTCCTGAGAGGGTGACACAACGAGTTCCAACGTAACAGTGCAAGACTTCGGCTGTAGTAACCGAGGTTCGGAATCTTCGTTAAACTGTAAGTTCAGCTTGCCAACACATCTGGCAATCATGATGAGTTTAAGGCCCATTCCTCTGTATTACTTCCACCATACCACTTGTATGTGTGATAACAGAGAGACATCCATCCAGCAGTGGATTGAAAACAATTGATGATGATGAAGGTAAAATGAAACATATTCCAGAAATTGTATTTTATAAACCAAATGGGATTCGAATATTGAAAGTGAATTTTAAGGAAGTTCATTACTGATTCTTGAAATTTCAAAAATGAAGTTTTTGAGATTGTAGCTACAAAAAAATTCTGAAATCTTAATAATTCTGAAAGGAAATTAAATGAACATTCCGTTTATTTAAAAAAAATACGAAAATAATATTATTTTGCTTAAAATTGTCCCACTAATTATAACGTGTAAATTAGGATATATTGAAATAATTATATATAAGTTTAGAAGATAAAAAATGGAAAAATAGAAAATACAGCGAAAATAGAAAAGAAACAAGACAAAGGAAAAAGTACGATTAAAAACCTGAGGATTCATGTAAACTAAACAAAATATTCTTGCCTAGTAAATTTTATACGCGTTTAGAGTTGAATGAAATCATGTATTCATGGAATGACTCAGTGAATGTTATTTCCTGGGCCTTTCTTTCTTTCTTTCTCCCAGGGATGGAGAATTGTAGATTTTTGTCAATTTTGTTTCTTATAGAACATCCGGTTTTATTAATGTATGGGATATCAGTGAAAGATAAAATGTTATGAGTTACATGAAATAACCTGGAAAAATAATTACAGAAACTCAGTCGACTTCAAAGCAATCATCTCCCTAGCAAAGTTATGGAAGAGAGAGAAAAAAGGTCACTACACTCTGTCAGCTTCGAAAAACATTGAATTTCGTTTGGAGAAACTATGACTAATGCACGTCTCTTGCAGCTCGCGTGATGCAATTTAAGACTAGAAGCAAAACGAATTTTCGATAGAATTTGGCTTCTAATAATAGTCTGTAGGGAATAATCGAATTATGCAAAATGACACCATGTTACCAATCAAACAAGTCTAATCGATAAACTAAGTAAAAGCTTAGGTTGTGGCTACGTATAACCACGGATAACAATATGGTATAACTGCACATAAAAAAAAGAATAATTAAATACTGAGGTGGTTAGAGAGCAATGTAAAACTGAAAACAAAATATGCAAAAACATTAATCTGATTAATAAAGTAGATAAATTTAACGTACGACTAATATATTTCATTAAGCTAACATGATTAATCAATTTAACGTAAAATAAATAAGTTAGTTAAGGTCAATTCATGAAGTTAATATATTGCATGATCAAATCAAACAACAATGTCAATCAATCAACGTTTATTGGCGTAGTTATTGTAGTGTATTATTATAGTGTGTTTATTGATACAAACGCCGATATTATGGCGTGATTAGATGGTGAAACGTTCAAAAGAAAATAAATTTTTCTTCCTTCGGTGGGACCTGAACCCACGACTTTCCACTTGCCGGGCGGAGGCTTTACCCACTGACTATGAATCTCTCTCTACTCTTTGCAATTTGGTTTAAATAGTAGTCTATGTACTACACCATTCTGCGAAATAACTGGCAACAATATATATACGTTCGTAAAGAGATTATATATTGTCCTTCGTAGCTCAGTGGGTAGAGCCTCCGCCCGGCAAGTGGAAGGTCGTGGGTTCAGGTCCCACCGAAGGCAGAAATATTTATTTTCTTTCGAACGTTTCACCATCTAATCACGCCATACCATCGGCGTTGGTATCACTACGCCAATAAACATTGATTGATTGACATTGTTGTTTGATTTAATCTGCGTAGTGTTCG
>QLNU02003225.1:93205526-93226627 GCA_006491805.2 Dysdera silvatica | reverse complement strand
TTAAGTAATGTTCATGTAGTAATTAAGTAATATTTAAGTTGTACTTTAAGTAATATTTAAGTTGTACTTTAAGTAATATTTTAAGTAAAATTTTATACAGAGCTATCAGGTTTATTTTTTCGTTTTAGCTTCCGTATATGACATTCGAGGTCCACAGTTTGAATACGAACCGCCACTTAGAGTTGATTTCGACAATACTACTGGTGCCATCGTTCGATGTACAGCTAAAGGTGTACCTTCACCTGAAATTTGGTGGGAAACGAAGGGTGGTGCACCCGTGCATGAATCGCCTGGGGTTCAACATTTACGACCCGATGGATCTATGGTCTTCTCACCCTTTTCTCCCGTACAGTACCGCAGGGACATCCACGATGCAACCTACACGTGCATTGCTAAAAACATAGGTGGTAAACTAGGAAGCAGAGATGTGCGAATAAGAGCAGGTAAGTGTTTATTTTTTCTACTATAAGTGTAATATATTTTAATATTATATAAACTCGAACTTGAGTGTAAACATTGCAATTTTATTTGCATTATTTTAATGCGACTGCATTTATGATATATCATGTATGATAGAAAAATAGCAAATATGCTAAAAGAGAGAAAGAAAGCTATTTTCTAGAGAAACAGTGTCTAGCCAAGTGACCTTCTATGAATGGACTTTTGATTTAAAAAGCAAGATATATTTACTTAAAAATTGGAATCATTAATAACTATTCATATATTTGTTAGATTATCTTAGCTATATACTAATATAAAATATATCTTTTTCAAGTATTATTTTGTAATAATATACAAGATCGTTATTTTGTAAATGTTTTTCCAATTATTAGCTTTTGAAGTACATTTATAGTTTATAAACTATTAAAACGCATTTCACTTATTTCTACTTTTCATAAATTAAATTTCTAATTCCATTTAGCCTCCAGCTTTTTAGAACAATATTTCTTAAACCCTAAACCCTGGCGTCAATTACACCAGGCCCCGAGAGCTTCTTTTCTAATTTGGCATTTAAGATTTCAAAGCAATTTTCGTGAATGAATATTTTATAGTGGAAATATTCTGGGAAAGGGAAAAATATTTGCGCATGCGTCACGAAACTTGGACTCAGAACGCCTCAATGTCATCAGTGTAGCACATGCTAATAATCAAGTCGCATACTTTTAAACATAATTGATCCGGAATTCGCAGACATTGAAGTTTTTTAGAGGAAAACTCTTTCTAAAAAAATTAATATATGCTACATGGTTTCATTACTATAGTGTTTGTTTGTTTGTTTTGTGGTTTTACGGCTCAAAGACTACAGTGGTCATGCTGCGCCGGGACCTACTGTTTTCCGAGGAATCCGAACCTCTTAAGGCCTAGGGAACCAAACCCCGGACCATTACTATAGTGACTGCAAATCATTGTAAATGCAATTTTACATTTGTCAATATGTAACATCGTAAACACACATTGTTAAATGTACTAATGCCCTCTATGCCGTAATTAATTACTGACACCTATCTTAATTTCACCTATAAACTTGAAAAAAATAGAAAGATATTTATAAGTAAATTTGTGTGGACGGGACCGTCTTCTAATTAAAAAAAAAAGATAGTTTCTGGGCCACGGTCTCACAAAAGTTAGGAACTGCTGTCGTAGAGTAAACGTACAAGCACAATTCCTTCTGTGTTTACCTCCCGTGATTTGTCTGTATGTTCTTCTAGTTTACATTTCGTTTTATTTCATTCATCATACATCCGGTTTGAAGAAAATATTCTTGTTCGTTGATGAGCGCTTTGAATACTCAAAAATTTTATTTATTTTCAGCTCGTCAGTTCTTTCCATATACCTGGTCCACTGATATTTACAGATCGCGAGTTTAAATATTATTCTCATGACCTTTCTCTTATCTTGTATCCAAATCTTTATTTTCTTTTATTTATTATACCTACTTTTATTACATTGAATCAGTGTGATGTCCTCAAGCCTATTATATTCATCGTGGATGTTTTCTTAGGACCTTTCTTTGTGTGGTCATGTATTGTCACAACGACTGTTCCAAGAAGAATAAATAAAGTATTATTATTATTTTAAGCATACATGTGCGTATAAATGTACATTTCGAGTTTCTGAAGTGATTTCTTATTATATTTATTTTTAATTAAAAAATAAGGGCTGACGAGGTACATTGGTCAAAATTATCTCTCAAGTAAAAACGTAACATCATTTTTTCCATAAATTTTGTACCTTAAAGACAATTTATGGAATTTAATTCGTTTTTTAGTTCTTCCATAATATTGTATTAATTAAATATTCACCAAAGCAAAGTTTTGCATGCTCATATTTTTATATTTCAATGTATTTAATGTTTGCTTTTTTCTTTCTCCGCATAGTTTTTAAAATGTTATCTTTTATAGAGGTTAATTTAAGAATTCAGCATTTTCTTTTCTTCCAGAAAGGGGCCGCCAAATTTGTGTTTTATTAGGTTTCATGTTTTTCATATAATATGTAGTGGACAACTACTTATGACCAAAAAAGCTTTTTATGGAATTTTTAAAAACAAAAATTAAATATTTTTACTAAAAAGTATATTCAACGAAAATGAAATTTGATAGTTAGCAATATTAAAAATATTTATATACATTTATTTTTTAATATGTATAACTAAATGTATTATTATATTAATAAAAAGTTCGTTTTTATATTCCCTACTAATGCTTTGTAGGGATATATCGATAGACATCGATAATTATGCAACTATAGAACATGCTTTAAAAATTATATATGAGAAGTAAGCCATAAGAAACGATTATTAGTTATTATTGACTTTAAATGTTGAAAAATATACATTTAAAGATAGTCCATAAATATATAACCGTCCTTAAATAAAGATCGTCCATAAATATGTGATCGCTCTTAAATAAAGATCTTCCGTATATATGTGTCGTTCCATAAGTATGTGATCTAAAATAAGAATCTACGTACTTTTTTCGAAGGCAGATTATATTGCGGTTTATGACCTGAGAAAAAAATTCAAATACGGTTGCAATAGGAATATACGTGTAAGTACATAAAAGTGCCTTCTCTAGACATAGATAAATGGTCTAGATCTAAATAGTTCTGTATCACATCTTAATATTTATTTAAAGCTCTTTGTTACGAAAAACTACATAAAAAAATGGATGATTTGAAAGCTCTCTTTATTTTTATTATATTATTCAATTTTAATAATGGAAAATATTGGCATAAAGTATAATTTTACCTTCCCTATAAAGTTATGTGGCCACGCCGTTTTTTATAATTAAATTCTATATATGATTTTAAATTTGGATTAAAGTGATTTATCTTGATTCGCCAGATGGAGTGTTAATTAATTTAGAACTCTAGAATTAATTAACACTGTTTCAATATATATTGATTTGTTGTTATATATTTGACATTAATTAACACTGTTTATTATATAATATTGTTTATTAATATAACACTGTTAATTATATAACACTGTTTATTATATAATACTGTTTATTATATAATACATATTATTATATACAACACAGTAGTTTGTTTGGAAGTTTGAAACAATGCATAAATATATTGTATCAACAATAAAAACCTGAAAAATTTTTAGGCAATAGTAAGTTTCATCAGAAAAATAAAATAAGCGTTTAAGATTTTCACGAGAAATACGATCATTATGATGATATACTTTAAATTCTTCTTTTTCTAAAAATAAAATTCAATTTGAAGTTTGCAACGAAGTAGTTGAATTCATAACTTCGCATTTTTACCTAATACATTATGAAGATAACATGGGATAACAGACAAACCTAAACGTTAACATCTTTGAAAAGACTGCAAGATCCAAAAAATGATATGCTTGGCATCTTCAAATTAGCAAAATTTTGGCTGTACCTTACGAAAAATTGCACCCGAAATAGGGAGAAAAATTTCTAAAATGGTAAGTTTTTAAATTTCGAAACCATATAAACTAATACTTAAATACTAATATACATTAAGGTATTTGAAAAATGTATGTGTGTCTATAAAAATGGGATTAAATGGTTTGGGCAAACATTTAACGCCTGTAGGAGAGCATGATGCATTTCTATAGAGTTAGTACCTGCTTCTTCTTCTTTCAATATACATATAGAAATGTATACGCATTCAGATGTATTCACATAAATTTATAATAAAATAATTATATATATATATATGACTTTATACATCAGACTATTTTATTTATAAAGAGTTTTGGGAAATTCGATTTCTAGTTCTTGATAACGTTTTTGTTAAAAGACGTATATTAAAAGTTTCTATAGCTCTTAAAATTCGTAAAAGTTAAACTAAATTTCAAACACATATCTGGAAAATATCAAAATATTATGTATAAAAATAATAGTAAATCATCCTTTCGGAGCAATGAGTATTAAAAAATATAAGGAGGTGTATCTCACCTTTATTTGTTGTTTTATCCTTTAGTAATTTAATTGCTAATAATATTTAATTGTTCCCAATCGCTAATTTCTGATAATAAATTTTCTAATAAGAGTTAATAGTAACTTTCCACGCTAATTATATATTAAATTTAATCTTTGAACTTTTATCAGACTTCTATCAACTTTTTTTTTTCAGAGTATTTTGCACTTTTTCTAATTTTGCTAATAGCTTCTTAATGTAAAATTTCTGTTTGCAGTTTTCGGTAAAACTCAAAAGGTTTTGAATATTTATTTAGAAAGGATTTTGCTGTCGTTTTCTATTTTTTCCTCAGTACTTCAGTGCATTCAGTGATACTTTTTCATTATAACAATCGCCATTGAACCCCTTTCACGCTTTTATTATTCACAGTAATTTCCCTAACATTTAATTAAATTTGCTTATATTTTTTCAAACATCTTCGGATTCTTTATTTCAGGAAGTTTTACACATTTGACCGCGGATATGGTATTTCACTTATCCATTTACATCTCAGTTAATTTGTTATGAGATGTCTTGCCGTTTCTTGTAAATTTCTGTCATTCTATTTGTTTTCACGTATCTGCCAATTAATTATTCTTGTGATGCATCGTTAATTCAATTACTGAACAGACCCAAAGCAGAATATTTTGCAATGTTCTGCAACAAGCCTTCAGCTGATCAAAAATGTTCTGCAGGAGATAATGTTCATCAGGATGTTCTGCAGGAGATAATGGAGGAAATGTTCTGCATTATATATTATACGAAACGTAAATTTATTTTTCAATAGAAATGCAGAAAATATTTGTGGGACTGTTTATTTATTTTAAAATAAAAAAAAATGATAAATCCCGCGATTATTCTGCAGTGAATCTGTTTTTTCTTCGACGTGCATCGCACTTTTTAGAATATTCTGCCATGGGGCTGAACAGTAAAGAGTAAAAGGAATGTATGCAATATATGCCCATGATCTTTTCGTCCAATGCAATTTACATTTGAGACATCTATTTAAGTTTTTATGACTTTTTTTTTTTTACAATGGTACTGTAAATCATTTTCTGCCGAGAAAAGCTTTCAGATGATGAATATAGGATTAATAACGATAGACTAAGTTAAGGTTTACATTTAGTGTATATTTTAAATATGAATTTAGAAATATAACGAAAAACTATTACCGACATAATGATTACTAATTTTACTGTGAAAGCAATTAATACTTCTATGATTTTACCATAAAAATTTAAACTGATATCTTACTTTTTTCTAATCTAAAAGAGTCTGAAAAAAATTTAGAATTGACCTTGCATTGGGTTCGAATCAACAATCTTTAGGTTTGCATCCTAATCAGGGCAAGCTTTAGCAATAAGTGAATCGACGGTTGCTTGGAGCTACCGACCCAATGGGCCCGCCGATTTAAGACGGCCTCGTCCAGATTTTCATTTGCTATCGGTTTTCACCGCTTAACAGGATGGATGTCAGGTCTTTAGCAGTACCTACTTTGCCATTTATCTCCTAATAATTTTCCATGTCTCCATGTATTTTACAATAAATGTACTTTGTACACCTTTCTTCATTTTTTAATTTCCAGCACACTCCTTTTTTGTCTGGTTGACCTTATCTACACTAATAGGCATAGACAGATTTCTAAGACGAAGTTGTAAGCCTTAGGTCAGAAAGTTAATGTCGACATTCGTTTATTTTTCATTTTACTTTCTAACTTTAAGCTTATAACATTAACTTCGACTCAGAAACCTAATCTTCGTAGTTCTACATCACATTATGTTGCAAAGACATAGTCATGTTCTTAGAAGGGAGTTACTATCAAACGGGGGATTTCCTGCGCTGCATTTTATTTTCTAATATAAACCTATGAAGAAAAGATGTAATTTTTTACTAGTAGGGGTTGGCCTTGAACTTTCTCAACCAAGTGAACCTCGTCTGTACTGTAGTTATCCTTCACTACTGCCCTTTAATTGGATAATTCTCTCCCTCCCTCCCTCCCTCCCTCGCCTGTGCTATTGTATAAAAAATTAATTTGCTGTTATATAAAAATTACAAAACAATTAAAAATTACAAAAACAATATGGTAGCAGATCGGTTGCCGTGTTGCCAGTAGTTTTGGAAATACTTAAAAAAATTCAGTAGGGGGTTCATTGTGCAGTTTTACCCAATATTGTTGAAATATTGGTCTAATTACGATAATGCCAACCCTGAGCAAAACGCTTTAACCACTTTACTGCCGAAAGCGGCAATGCATGATTTATTGCTCGCATGTATGTCTGCCAGAGAGCAAACTCTCCACAACTGGAAGTGTTGTAGCGAATTATTAATTAAAATAAATGAAGTCATTCATAATGAATATATTAATTAAAATAAAAGAAGTTATTCATAATGAATGTATTAATTAAAGTAAATGAAGTGTTTCAGAAGTCAGAAAAAAATTAAATTTTTAGTCTAAATCTCTAATGTGGATTGTTATATAAACGGATCTTTCATGGTCGATAATAATGTCATTACCTATAACAACGTCATGATCTCCAAAGTTTTGCTACATTACTCCATGATTATTTCTCAACCTTATACAGAGTTTTAACTGGTCATTTGGAATCATCTAGAAGGTTGAACTAATAAATGAAGAAGCAATGAGGGAAAATGTTTTAAATGATGTCAGTACAGGTTATGATATCATTATTCATAGTGTAGAGTCTAACTTGGAACCCTAAACGTAATCTTCATTTTGATGAAAGGCTTCTTAGAAATCCATATTCGAGAAATAAATCACACACTGCTATGGTCAGTTTTGGTGGCTTAGCAACTAAAGCTTTGGAGAAACGAATAGTACTGGTTAGAATGTAACTTAAGCAGATAAACAATTTTCTTTTCTTAATTATGATTCAAAAATAAGTCCTGTATTGTAGAATCTTTATAGTATTGTATTGTAGAGTAGAGTTTTAGAGTTACCTCTGTTGTAGTGGTTTGGGAATTAGTTCCTTTAATTAATTACCGCACAATATTTTCACTTTGTGAAAACATTTTTTCGATAATAATCTTTGTAAGGGTTGTTCTGTAACTTTATCTCGTCAACTAAATCTAATCAGTTTTTTGCCAAACACTTTTGCCATACACTTATATGATAATTACATTGACAAATTTAAGATACATGATTAATATTTTGACAAGTTTATGAAAAATAATTAATATTTTGGCAAATTTAATGAGAAATAATTAACATTTTGAAAACTTATTTGACTTTAATATTTTAAATTAAAATATGTTTTTACATTTTTCCCTTATAATATCATCTAAATAAACAAACATAATTAGACATAACGGGACTGCTTTTAAAATTTCAGATATACGCGCATATATCCACATACTGTAAATTAAGGACAAAACAAATATGTGGTTAAAATTTGTTGGAATTAAAAAACTATATATTATAAAATAAATCGATATATAGGATGATCGTCATCGAAGTCGACCTGTACAGAGTCTACTATAACCCTAAGCAATAAGCAGATAGATATTAAAATACTACATATGCAGGCTGTTTAGAGGATTTGGAAAAGGATTCCGAAAAAAATACTAATAATTATCCACTAGAGTGCGCAATATAGTAAAATATATTGCTGAAAAACACGTAGATTGTTCATGCCACAAATGCAACAAATCTGGATCTTCACTGCGCCCATAAGATAAAAATGTGTGGCATCACTCCATAGAATAGTGCACAAACTATTACATATCAAGGCCCATTCTTGTAAGATAGGCCAATGCAAAAGTTTAGAGTTAGCAAACAAGCAAACGAAGTGCGGTTAAGCAAATCAAGTTGCTTTTTTGTTTGCTTGCAGCGCCGCAAGTGTCACTGTCCAAACCTCCTGTTCAAATTGACTGTCAAACCATTTCACAAGCTTACTGTTCTAAGAAGATTCTTTATAAAACTGAACAAGGACCGGGTTCCACAACTACCTCTGTAAGAGAGTGGAAAATTTCCTTAGAAAATCTGAATATTATTCTCGATCAATGGACATCAATCCAACTTATCTGGAAATGCAATGCCGCTAGCTCGGCCAACTTTTCCAGCATTCACATGTGCACACAGACACGCAAGTGTCACTGATTTTACGGATTTTATTCGCAATATTTGTAAATGCAAAAATGAACGTATAAAATGTAATTTAATGTTGGTCTTTATTATTTAGTGTGCTTTTTCGTATGTTTCGCTGTAAAGCGCCACCAGGGGATAATACACTCTATAACAAAACAAAATCCACTCACCAAGAAAGAGTTGTCCGATTGTAATGAAATTTCGTATGCAAAGACATTTTGACCGAACATGCAAATGATTAAAATTTGGTGTCCAATGAATGAATAGCGGGAACTCCAGCGCATCGGAACTGCGCATTCAGCAGGTGTATATAAGGAGCGATTCTCAATATGTGGTCACTTTGCATGACCTTCGTAGGGCTTATGGACGAGGTGCTATTCCTCCCTTGATAGCCTGGACCTCTTCGCGGGCTTCATTTTACACACCTCTTACAGCACAGCGGGGTACGTAGACGATATCTCTACTATCGTATCATTGTAAAGTTACCGTTCCTTTTATGACAATCTGTAATTTACGTTTCAAATGTTATAAATTTGCCGCAGGCCACGCCTCCGCTCGCACAATCTGTCTTCAAGCTTGCCCAACACTTACTTGGCAATCTGGGTCTCCTGATCTCTCTCCCATAGAGCACATTTGGGACGCTATGGGAAGGCGATTGCAACCATCCCGGAATGTTGACGATTTAGCCCGACAGTTGGAGACAATTTGGCAAGAAATTCCGCAGGACACCATCCGGGATCTTTATCAGTCTATGCCACGCCGGGTGACAGCTTGCATCCAGGCCAGAGGTGGACCAACGCCTTATTGACTTCCTCCCTTTGTAACGGTCAAACTCTGCAATAAATCATTCAATTGTTCTGAAATTTTAATCGTTTCTTTTTCTATGTATGTTCTTCACATCCACCAATTTTTATCGCAATCGGACAACTCCTTCTTGGTGCGTCGATTTTTTTTTGTTATAGAGAGTGCATATATTTTCAGAATCCTTTTCTGTGACCTCTGAATAGTTATGTGTAATATATTATATAATAATAACATTATAATTATATTGCATGAAAATTATGTTATATGATATTTATATTAAATGATAATCATAATATATGATAATTATATTACCTGCAATATATTATATACATATGTCGAAGTGCATATATTTTGTTGTCATTCCGACTATTTCTTAGAACTTAACCAACTTTATTTACGATTGTCCTAGATATGCATCATAGTATGCGGAAATTGATGTCTAATATTTTTTATATAAAATAATATTTTTAATAGAAATCACAAATTTTTAAAGAATTGGTAAGAGAATAGCAAAAAGAGGTTTATAGCATGCTTTAAATATTTAGAAATTAGAGTTTTTAAAAAATAATAAAAGAAAAATCTTTGTTAAAAGAGCAGATAATAACTTCATATAATTTTTACTCTGTTGACGAACAATTTTTTTCTTATATATTTTCAGATACCAAAGCTTTATTGCAGAAAATGCGTAAAAGGCTCTAACAAATATTTTAAGTAAAATATTACTTGTTAATACTGGTTGTCCTCCGCCCCAGCTTCGTAATCGAACAGAGTAGGTTGCATTCAACTTATGGAAGATGAGAGTAAAAAGACACACAGGGGATTAATTTTATCTTTCATACACGAAATTTTCGTTTTAAAGACTCAGCTTTGAAGTAAGCAAACCCAGAAGGAACCATAATTCCATTAAAATCTCGCTTTCTTAGTCAATTTTTCTATTTGTAAAATATTTCTAAGCACATAACGCACCTAGAGAGAAGTTGGGAAATCTTTTTCAGTGTAAAATCTCCGCAAAAAATGTTACTTCTTAAAAAATGCCAAAGTTCCGTATGTATTTATCAGGAAAAACTCATGGTTTCTTTCCCTAAAAACTTACAAACCTATGCTTCGTTTAGAAAAAGTAAAGACGATACTGTGTGCAAAAAGTTCTTAAAACGCAGAAAATTCTATCATCTTCCCCTTTTTTTTTTGGAAAAGAGGGGAAGAAGAAAGAAAATGACAAAAAAAGGGAAAATGCTCCGTCAGCAGAAATGGAAGGCACGGAAGGAATCTATACCTTTAAAATGACAAAAAGCACTTAGAGTTAAGAGCATTGCGTCTTTTTAACACTTCCCCTCGGTCTTTTTTTTTACTTTTTCTTTTCCATTCTTCTGCTTTCCATTTTTTTATTCTTATGGATAGAAATTCGCAAAAATACCTTAATTTTTTTATTGAAATTTGAAGCCACAAAAGCGAAACGAAATATAAATAATATTTCACTTTTTAAAATTCTGCTTGTTTAAACCGGTAAAGTTTCCAATTTTTCTGTTAGGTTTTAAAATCCTTATTTGCGCTACCGTTTCCAGTTCCTCTTTTTTTTTAAATCTTTTCATCAAAAGTACGTTTTTTGAACACAGATTCTGAAGATGAATTATTTTGGGCTTTTTCTTTTCCTTTCTTCAGGATTTAGAATTCGAAGAATCGAATTTAGGCGATAGAATTGCTTTCTTTGTTTCAAATTGAAACTAATTCTGTTTTCCGTGGGGAGAAAAGTTGAGATTGAGAGGATTATATCCATAATTTATTCATGCTATTAGTTTGATTCAGTAAAGAATTGTTAAGTGCTTTAATAATTTGGTTTGAAAAATTTTACAAAATATTTCAAGAGTAATTCATAGTACGCTCCACGTGGTGCGTAGCGTCTATTTAAAATGCAGGTAGTTGCCTGTTTACGTTTTCCGCTTTTCCATTATTCCACTTGTACACAATTACGTTTTAACGTAATTGCGTACATTGCCGCCTTAATCGTTCCTTAATGTTCCGGAAAATCCACTTGTCCATACGTCACTTCCGCTGTGTGTGACTTCCGGTATCAGGTATCAATTTATTATTCAGGTGCAAAATTACAAATTAGAATAAATTCGTAGAATATATCTGAGGGATGACCGTAAAACAAGCTGGTGAATACCAGCTTAACAAGTTTCACACAGTCACCCCAAATTCCCATATTCTTTTCTTAATTCACCCTAAATTCCTAGGTTTTCCTCAAAAGATGTGAGCAAATATGGTTAGCAGCGATTTGTTGAGTCCGCGTCCAAGACTTTTATTGGCAGTTGCAATGACGCCAAGAATACCAGAACTTGCAATATAAGTGACTTCTTTTAGCTTTTGGTAAACAACTCTTGGGCCATTTGGCGAACCAAAGTTGGCAACAGCTATGTTCCAATTTGAAGATATGTAGTTTAAAGGGGTACGTGCCCAGGAGCTTTTGATTACTGCGAAGAGGCTTCTCAAACAACTAAATTCAGCCGATGTGATGTTCGAAAACTTTACAAATTTACATAAATATTTTATGTTTCACTGATTTCTATTGAACGTAAATAATTTCCATCTGTAAGGCCGATAGTAGCAGTATTATCTAATGAATCACTGGCACAGAAAAAAACTTCGTGTGTCCGGGGGCCCAATTCCACAGTTTTTTTAATATCGATGAAATGCTTTACGCACTGAGCTACGGACAGCAGTCATACTCCTTATTTAAACCACTTGAAACGAAGTCAAATGAAGCAGATGTTCTTGGTAAAACAAATATTAATATTGAATGCAAATGCTGCGGGTGGTTTGAAGAGCTGTCCTGGAACCGCACTACTATTCGCTAATTTATCCGTCCTGAAGCTTTGTATCCATTCACAAGGGAGAATTTGATCGCTGCCCGTAGCTCAATGGGTAAAGAATTTCACCAGCAATGAAAAAGTTCTGGGATCGTTCTTCACCGGACGTTCGAAATATTTCTTTTCTCGCGAGTTATTTATCAAACATCATTAATTTCTAATTGAATATCTTATCCACGGCTTTCCCTTTTTGGAAACACGCGACTTCCAGATCAATCATCGAAGTTAAGCTATATGGAGAACGGACCGATTTTCGGAGGGTGCTTAATTTAAGCTAGTGGTGTAATGTAGAATAGGGTGAGTCAATCACCGGATGTGGTGCAACCAGGACAAAAGACTGAACCCTATGACCATTAGCCGACGTAATGGCTGTCGAACATTAAATAGTCGAAATAAAAGTTGGTGGATTTTGGACAAAATATTTTAATAGTTTTTAACACCTGTAACACATGCGTTCATAATTTTATTTTAATTAAAATACCTGCACTTGTTTACTTACCTAATTCATATTTATTGAAATTAAGCATACTTTAGAGTGATTTGATTTGAAACTTCATTAGGGATTTGTTTCAAGTCAGCTATTGTTTGCGCAGGATTTTCTGGACACTCAGTCTGATGTAAAAACGGCACAGCCTGTGATTTTAAATATATGAAATATCCTTTCATTTATGTGGCTATACTCAAAAGCTTTGCCTTCAGTCTCACTGCTCACTTTCAGAAATTCAGTCTTGTTGCTGTCGTACTGCGAATATACAGAGTGGAATAAAAGTCGGTACTGTTTTAATGAAGCACCTTGAAATCACAAATAATTCACTTATGGAATGAAAGATTTGTAACAGTTGTTGAACGATGATTAATGGGATTCGACATGACAATAATTCATGGCATCATCAATCATGGCATTTCTTCGTAACTCGAATCGTTCAACGGCATTTTGAAACACACCCAACAGCATTTGAGGAGTTACGCCATCTCTGCAACACATTTCGTATAATTAGATTTTAAAATTCTCCACGCAAATCATATAAGAACCAGAAATGTTAGCTCTTTTTAAGGAAATTAACTTTCAGACCTGCACAGAGATATCTTTGGGAGATTTAGTCTTTGTGCCTTGCTTCACCAAGAGACGTGCATGGATTTTAATTGATGATTTAACGCACAGAATCCACACCATCTCCTGACGTACTCGGTTACTTACCAGCTTTTATTTCACAATATGCAGAAGCTGTTTGTTTAAATTTGTTCACTATTTTCTATATAGTTTTATTTATTTACTGATCCTGCTTTCTTGAATTTCTTTTCAACTTACTCGTTTGTAATTTCATTAATCTTCTTTCACTAAACTCACCAGATAACCATTATCACATACTCCTCTCTTCTTATCTTAGAGATCTAAAACAACCACGTAGATTAAACCACGTAGATTAAACCATGTTCATTAAAATACAATCTTGAATATAAAGAACTTTCCGAACATAGAGCTGTATAGTGTTAGTTGTCGATCAGCTGTGGTGGTCGTTTTAGTATAGTTTCTACTAAAGTTCAGATTTCAACTAAAGTTCGGATTTCTACTAAAGTTCAGATGATGTACTGCAGTTCAGATGCCTGAGGATATGTTAATAAAATCTCAGAATCAGCTTCATGGCCAGTTTCGGTAGCGCTATATTTCAACAAAATAATGCACATCCACATAGGCAAATAGCCCAAGGAAATTTCTACGATATATCGACGTACTCCTATTACCTGATAGACCCTCGGGTTCATTTTCAGTAGGAAATGTCCAGAACACCGCGTATACCGTCATCTATAGGATTCACCAGACCCAACCTGCAGTGACAACAAAAATTCTCCTTTAAGAATATAAGGAAGCATATCGAACAATAACTTACAATTCCATACATTTCTAAAACTCAATATGGCCGCGTGTACTAAAATGAAATGAAAAAAAAAAGAGAAATTTTTTCGTATTAGTGTGGATACTTTTTTCTGCACAATAAGTAAAACTCTTCATCAATGGACATTCTCGATACAGAAAACTTTGCCCATAGAAGAGAAGTGACCGAAAAGGAAGGCGATATTATTGTGAAGGGATCCTTTCTCGGGGAAGTTTTATTTCACCGTAAAAACAAGCTGACCATACATAACAGATGCTTAATTTGTGGTTACTGAAATTACTGAGCACCGGCAGTTTTCATCCCTAACATAAAATAATTGAGATTGACTCATTTTTTCTCATCTAAAGGAAAAAATATAGCAGTTAAAATAAATTTTCTCTGGAAATTTTATGATATTTTTTTTCATACTTACAAACTCCTGGACTGACTTTATTAGAAGTTTCATGTCATTTACGGTTTTTTTTTGTCATTATTGTAATTTAAATTTCACAGAATGTGTATATATTATGCTGAAATATTTCTTGAGACAGTATTTTTATTCATAATATAAACGCTTTTTTTATGAACGTACGTTTTTAAAAACACCTCCTCACTTTGTCCAACAAAATGCTTAGAAATATTTAATTCAATGATGTAATCACTATTAAATATTAATTTATTTCTAACAAATGCTTAGAAATATTCAATTTAATGATGTAGTCATTATTAAATACTAATCTATTGCTAACAAAATGCTTAGAAATATTTAATTCAATGGTGTAATCATTATTAAATATAAATTTATTTCTAACAAATGCTTAGAAATATTCAATTCAATGGTGTAGTCACTATTAAATATTAATTCATTGCTATCAGAAATTACATAGCGAAGCGAATTTTCATTTTTAACGTAAATCGATTGAGATATTGACCATTTTTTTTCTTATTTAAGGACAACTTTTAATTAGTTTTAAAATCGATGAAGGTTTAATCGTCAGTAAAAGAGTGCTCAGTAGGCTAAATTTTTAAACTTCTTTTACTGAATAATTCAACTCAAAACTTTAATATTTTCTTTTCCCCTAAATGATTAACTATGAGGACTGAGCTTTCTAAGCTTAGTGAAGCTAAATCCTTTGCCTTATTAAATGCCAATCACGATATTAAATCCATTACGGTAGCAATCTAATCAAGGGAAACCTTTTCTCTAATTAATTTGGAGACCGATATTAAATTGTAGCGACTTCAAACGTTCAGTCAAATGTAAATTGGTTACGTCAAGTCAAAATGGCAAACCTTCCGAGAGTCTGAAAAGTTCGTGTTATATTTGCATGTTAGTCATTTATATGATATATGCACACAAATGAATCAGAAAAAGGGTAATAAATAAATTCAGGCGAACTCCTGTTACACACAATGTGTAACGTGACAAAGTTACTCGTACGGTGCTTTATATTAGACAATTTTAATGCTTATGGATTTTTCATCCTTACGTTGAAACTGACACACTAAATGAAATCACAGAATGTCTACTGTATGAAGATCAACAGAGGGAGAGATAGAGTTAGGTGATGTAGTAACCGTGGGAACTATTTGCAGATACGCAGAAGTAAAGCCCACAGCGCAACTATACAATTCTAGTCAGAGTAAAAAGGTAGAACTTTATAAAATATAGTTCTGGCCGTTTCACAAGGTTCTTCGCCGTATATCCACGTTATGTGTTGTCACCAAGCCATCACAGTAACAGAAGTGGGCTTTTCACGCTGGACAGTAGAATATACGTGCCGCGTAAGCTTATCAATGTTTAATTAATGTAAAATATAAGTCATCAGTTAAATTCTAGGCAAATTTAATTATTTAGAATGCTAAAAGCTATTCTAACAACAGCTACAGGTGACATAGCGAATTTAACAGAAGCCAATGAATATGCTTTCCATTTTGTATATATAGGAATCGAAGGTTTCTACGTATATTATATATTTAGGATAGATATACTTCAGTTATAAATATCAGACTCGTGTTTTTTCAAACCCATTGGAACCCCAAAAAAGTTTATTGAATCGTTAGAAAGTAAATGAGCCATTAAAGTAGCGAAACATGAAGTCCTGCTTATAAAGAATAGTCTAAAAAGCGTTTGCAAATGCATGTTTTTTCTTTAGGCAAAACTATAATATTCACAATATACTATACATAAATCTCTTCTCCCATTCTTTTCCTTCTACTAATGACAGTTGAAATTATTCTCAGATAGTGAATAGTTTACTTTAATCTAAAGGATTTACTCTAAAAAGAAAAACCGCAACCTATCAATAAATGTAACGAGAGTTGACGCAGCACTCACGCAGATTAGATTTATGCAAGTTAAAGCCAACTTTATAAGCTTGTAAAATAAGCGTTCAATATTTAACTTTATTTTACGCTTATAACCTCGATTTTGTCATACAAGCCATCAATAAATTCTACTACCAAACTCCTACATGCTTATATGCCCTATATCGAAATTTCTTAAATGAGGCCACAGACCAATGTAAAATAATAGTTTCTCTCGACCTTTAATATTTAATTAATTAATGTGCTGCTCATTGTAAATGTAAAGTAAGACGAAAGCAACTAGAAATTATTTCCCCTTTTTACAACTCGAGAGATTCAAGGCCCAACTAATCTTGAAAACGTCCACACTTGTGTGCGATTCAAATTTGTGGTCTTTGAAGGAAAACAAGAAAAATATGGTGACAAAATTAAGTTTATAAATAAGAAAGAATCTGTAAGATTAGTTCATAAATTGCAGTAGATATTAACATTAATTTATGGGATATTTTTGTGGATTAACGCAATAGTTTGTAAAAACGTAAAGATCGCAAATCAGAGGCTGGTAAAAACATAAGTTTTCTGTAATATGAAAAGGTTTCGAAACTTTCAGTATATGGGAGGCACGTTTAAATAAGAGAGGACCCGAAGGAGAGGCAGGGGCACGCGTCATACCTGGGAGTAACAAATATACACCTACTAGAAGTCACTACATAAATTTTCAAGCTTTTTGCCCTCTTGAAAAAATATTTTCTTGATCTACGTTTGTTCATAAATTATCTAGTTGCCATGCTTCTTCTGATTTAGTTACGATAATCATGACTAAAATACTCAATAATTATGAAATGAATATGAAACATCGGTGGCAATGTTCTATATTGTAGTTTTTACAGAAAATAGCACTACGAATTAATATATCCTAGATATTTATTTTATCTCGAAGTTCAATCACAACGATATTATGAATTTTAAATGTAATTCTCCATCCCAAAATATTTAATAATTTGAATTAAAATAAATATGCCGATATTTGAAGCAGTTTAGTTTAGTATAGATCTTGTTTTAAACCTTTAAGAGTTATCAAAGTGAAAACAAGCTGCATGAAAAAAAAAATATTTTCTCTTCTTTTATAAAAAAGTAAATTCGTTTAAAATTTATTTATGTTTATTTATTACGTTACGAAATATTTATTTAACATAAATATTACATGAGGTTCTGCACGAAAGCAACTAAAATAAAAGGCTAATAAAAAATTTTCGCACGATCCTTACTTTTCCAAATTTATATGCGACAGGGGAAAAAATCAGAATATTAAAAAGGAAGGAAATTTTTCTGCTTCATAAATTTCAAAAGATTTTGAACGTGAATTTGAAACTTCTCATAAAAAAGGCTGCAACAAAAGAATGAGACATATTTGTGTAATAAAATTTCAAACGATAACATATATAACTGTTTACTAGATTTTTTTGTGTAGAAATTGAAAAGTTGAAAGGCTTTTTTATATCAACAGAATGTTATTTTACATCCAGCAAATAAACATATAATATCATTTCAAGATACTTATTTTCTTTTTGAAATATTTCTCTTACATTTTCCGATGCATTTTTAATTATTCTGAATCTTTCCAAACAGACATATTAATTCCTTATATATATATACAGTAGAACCTCCATATAACGAAATGGACGGTTCCATGAAAAAATTCGTTATATGGAAAATTCGCTATGTGGAAACGATGTATTCATGAACCAGGGCAGTGCAATATGATACCACAATTAAAATCCCGTTTTTCAGTTAACGACTGTTTCTCATAAATAACATTCAACCATTTAAAAATAGATGTTTTTAGGAGTGAAATATACATGCGTATAAAAAAAAAAATAGTTGAACAATTCTTACCTTAAAATGAAAACATATTTAATGTTTCTTCCATACACATTCATGCTTTTGTAGAAAAATTTCTAACATCCTGCTGCACAACAAATGGCGGTGTTGATTCATCATACAAGTGTTAGCACCCCTGTGGGAAATTTGCAAGGTCTGGATTTCTGGTAATCAACCGAGCAAAAAAGGGCAACAAGTACTACTATTCAAACAATATGGTGTATTCAAGGACAATTGGGGCCTGCTTCTAGCCTAACAGCTTTGCACTGTATGGGGCAACCAGACACAGGTGTGCGTGTGTGTTTAGGACAATTCTTTATCATGAAGTTCAAAGTCCTTTAGGCGTGCCTCATCCTCTTCGTTTGCCACTTACCTTAAAACCATATTGTGTTCTCATGGTATGAGGGAACCCGATGTCACTGACGTGACCACTCGATTTTCTGTTTTAGTCATTAAAAATTTCGTTATATAGAAATTTATATCTTTATATAGAAACATTTTCATGCGTAACGATCACAGGGATTTACCAAAACTTCGCTATATAGAGAATTTCGCTATACGGAAGTTCGTTATATGGAGGTTCTACTGTAAATATATTCATACAAAATTGGAACATGCTTCTAAATAAATTAATGTTTTATTTCTTCAAAATAATAATGCCTTTTTTTATGATATTTTACAAAAGATAACCTCATATCGTGCTTTATTATATATAAGTAAACAATTAATCATTATACAAAAGTTTTAAACGCTGTATCCATAGTACATAAGAAAAATATTAACCAAGTTATAGAATTTATTTTTTAAGAGTAAACCGGAACAACTCTTGATATGGTGTAGAATTATAATCCTCCATCAAACCATTATTGTAATTTATGATCAAGTATGAACACATTTATCTAAGAAAAACAAACATTATTTTTCTCTGATACTGAAATTACTAAATACTATGACGGTGTCAGAAATGGAAAACGCGCTCATTCTTTGCATTTTCTCATTCTTTCTGTGAAAGGAGAAACATTTTTCTATGAATATACATTACCCTAGAATTTAGAAATTAGATTGGAAAGAAAGACCTAACTCTCGAATAAAATTTTGTTAATTACGTACAGAAAAGTGTAAGGTTATTTGTTCTCGAACTACACCATTTTCGTTCTTTAAAAAGAATGCATTCTTTAGAGGACTTTCCACTCCTCTTCCCGTACCCATTTTGTTCTTGAAGAACGATTCAATTCTTAAGACTGACCGACGGACGTTCGTTGTCTGAAACACCAATTCCCATCCAATCATCCAAGTTACGGAGGAATGGGTGGGGTCAGCTTCTGAGAGGGTTGCCACTCTCAAAACAGGCCAGGCTTTTGGATTTGGGTATTGTTTGTCGTTTAATGTGATACCTTTAATCAATGATGCTTACTTTTCTCGCCATTTTCTGCTTCTTAGCCGCCAAAAGTACAAAGAGCCAAATGGTGAACGTTGGGAAATTTTTTAAGATTCGTTCACTTTAATAATTCACTTTAGTCATTAATTCAAACAACTGTCATAGATTCAGTAGGTACTGCAGAGCCTGGCTTTATTCAAAACCCCATACCACTCTGTAATCCTCAGGGTTCACAAACAACTCCTAGATATAACTAACGCAAGGTTTATTATGAAAGTCTGTAGGATTTCAGGCCTTGTTGGTGTTTTTAGTAATAAGCAGGCTGACATTTCTGCTAAAACAGCAACTGCAAAACAGAATATGACCATCCTATTCCGAGACTTTAACAGTCATGTCTCGTCCCATCTGTACAAAAAGTGGCGGTTGGAATAGGACGAGCAAGTTTTTAATAAACTCCACCACGTAAAACCACGGATTCAAATGTGTCAGCCTAGCAATACAAGTAACCATTGCAAAACAGTCACTCTTGGTAGACTTCGCATCGGCCGTACACGCTTCTATTCCCATCAATATCTTTTAAAGGGAGAAGATGCTTCGATCTGTGCTACAATCAACGAACCTTTGAATGTTTTGCATGTTTTATCTATTAACCCCAATTCTAATCAGCAACGTTCATTAGCTTTTAACCAAAATAATTTTACCCTTTGTGACATTTTATGCAATTCTTTTAATCATGAAATCCTCTTTTGTCATTTTATCTAATACTGGCCACTTTTCTAATATCTAATATCGAAATAAAATTATAATAATAAGATCAAATAGTGAACTCTTTTTGTTTAATATTGGCTTTTCCCATCTCATGTGATTTTATTATATTGTTTGATACATTTCAAACAATTTAATACGTTTCTACCATTTTAGTTTTAATTAATTCTCATTTTAAAACCTTGTGCACGTTCTCACCATTTTTGGCACAGAATTACCCTTGCTATCCTTGCGTCATAAAAATTCATTCAAATTTTAACCATTCGCTTTAATTATTTACTTCACTCACTCACTCACTCACTCACTCGTCTTAATCATACATGACCGTTAGTCTTACATTTACTCGTCCCGATCATTCAATTTGAGCTATTCTCTCACTTAATGTGAGGGCAAATGGTCGCACCTTTATAGGAATGAGCTATAGTTCTTTTAAAGGTAGACAGTCATCATTACTCTTTAGTTTAGGAAATTAGTTTCTTTAGTTCATTCCAATTCAAGCTACGCATATCTACACACATCTTACTGTATATCAGCATTTAGCCAACAATATGTTTTCGGTAAGTACCTTAAGCTCTTTAGGATACATGAATACGAGAATTAAAGACTATTTTCCTTCATTTAGCAATAACCAAATTATTAATTTGATTAACAAACTTACCATTTAAATTGATACATGATTA
>QLNU02003225.1:93185263-93205426 GCA_006491805.2 Dysdera silvatica | reverse complement strand
GATTGTCCACCTTCATATCTCTTCGCCTTTTCATGAGCTGTTTCGTCTTCTCAGATAATTTGCTATTGTGCTTTTTACAGGTTACACCACCAATTTCCCCAGCAGTTTCAACTATTGTCTTAACAATGTTTTCATTTGCTTCTGAGATATCACTTTCATCAATAAGTCCTTCCAGTGCAGAAAAGCGATTTTTTAATTCCAACTTGAATGCCTCGGTATTTTCTTTTAATTTCTTTAAATCCACCCTCTTACTTACTTGTTTCCTAATGAGCTTCTGTCGTTCTAATTTAGTATTTAAGTGCACTTTACATCTCACCATTCGATGATCACTTCCAGTATTAAATCTGTTCAGTACGCTGCAATCTTCAATAATTGATTTCTTGTTTGCCAGGATATAGTCAATTTCACTAGTTCCCCCATTTGGGTGTTTCCATGTCCATTTTCTTTGCGGTTTCTTCTTAAAAAATGAATTCATGATGCTAAGATTTTCAGCTTCTGCAAATTCGATGAGTTGATCGCCACGTTCATTCCTTTCCCCATATCCGTATTTACCAACCGATGTCTCTCCTTGTTCCTGTTGTCCAATTCTTGCATTGAAATCCCCCATGATGAGCTTGATATGTTGTTTCCCTTTGGTGTGTAACTCTTTGATTTCTTCATAAAATTCTTCAACCTCTTCGTCGGTATGGCTTGATGTTGGTGCATATACCTGTACTATTTGAAGTTGGTATCGCTGGGTTAGTTGAACAACGAGCCTCGCTGCTCGATCTGACGTGCTTTCGACTTCAAGAAGGTAGTCTTTAATTCTTTTGTTGATTAAGAAGCCAACACCACTTGTTCTTCCAGTTTCCGTTCCTCTATAATAAAACAAATGTCCACTTTTAAGTTCCACCAACTCTTCACCTTTTCTTCTAACTTCACTGAGTCCTACAATGTCCCATTTGATCTTGTCAAGTTCTTCTTCCAATTCCTGAAGTTTTGCTTCAGAAGCAAGGGATCGTCCATTAAACGTAGCCAAGGTCAATAACAAACGGCAGCCTGGGCCATTCCAGTGATTCTTAGCACCCCCTGCTTTCATGCCACACTGACCGCTGCCTTGATCAGGAGCACTCCAGCACCTGGAGACTAGGGGCCATGGTTTTTGGTGTATTAGCATATTGAGTTCATCCTGGGCCATTCGTTTCCACGTCACCCCAACCTGTTTTCTTATTTCATCCACCCATCTAGTTTGAGGACGTTTTCTAGGTCTTCGGTGGTCTCTTGGAATCCAGTTCAGAATTTCTGTTGTCCATCGTTGATCAGTTCTTCTTGCAATATGCCCAGCCCATCGCCATTTCAGCCCTTTTACTTTAACAATGATGTCCTCTACTCTAGTTTGCTCTCTCACCCAAGTGTTTCTTTTTCGATCTCTCCTAGTTATTCCAAGCATGCACCTCTCCATGCTCCTTTGCGTTGTCTGTAACTTTCGTATTGCTCCAACTGTTAGACTCCATGTCTCTGATCCATAAGAGAGGACTGGCAATACACACTGGTTGAAGACCTTTCTTTTTAGACACAAAGGCAATTTCCCCTTCAGGATAAAACTGTTTCTTCCAAATGCACTCCAGCCAAGTTTAATACGTCTGTTGAGTTCTTTCATAATGTTGCCATCCATTGAAATCAGCTGGCCAAGGTAAATATATGAATCAGCAATTTCTAGCTCAATGTTGTCAACTTGTATTTTTGTTTCCTCTACGAAATTATTGAACATGATCTTAGTTTTTTGTAGGTTCATCTTGAGTCCAACTTCTTTACTTCTAGTTGAGAGCTCCTGTACCATGTCTTGGAGTTCTAATGGGTTCGTTGAAAAAATAACAATGTCATCAGCAAACCGCAAATGATTTAAATATTCACCATTTATTTTTATTCCCTTGTTATTCCAATTTATCTGCTGAAAAATCATCTGTAAAGCTGAAGTAAAAAGTTTTGGAGAAATGGTATCTCCCTGCCTCACACCTTTACCAATTTTGATAGTTTTGGTATCTTTATGTAACCGAAATTTTGCACTTGCATTCATTTTGCACTTGCATATATATATATATATATATATAAAGACTTTACGCATAATAATATTCAAAGATTTCTATATATAATAATATCTAAAGATCTCTATACATATAATAATATTTAAAAATCTGAGGTTATTGGTTAGATGTAAAATGGCGATGACAATTGGAATATTGGTAACACGATAACCTACTAATTATTCTGTTATACTAGTTTCTACAGATGAGTGACGTAATCATAGATGTCGTCCGACGTAATAGTAGAAGATATGCTGTTAATGGCTAATCGGTAGAGTATGATGAAACAGAGTACAGTATTAAACATCTTTATTAGCACAAGATAACTTCGTGACGTAGCAGCAATTTTATGTAGATTAGAACTTGCGACGCTAAGCAGTGGACAAGAATACGTCTTAGTGGTTTGGAGTCTAGTAGCAGAACTTTCTCGAAAACTTGAGAACAGATATATTTTTGAGGGGCGATCAGGTTGTATCAGAAGGCGATTGGTTAAAAATCGCTGAGTAACTGTGACGTACGGTGTTCTTACACCGGGGCAGTTCAAAGCAAAAAAAACTTAATTGGAAAAGCGCCGACGAGGCGTGGGAAACAAAGTGGTTTTAGCGTGGGATATTTCTAACAAAGAAACTGCTTTAAAAAAAGAATAATTTATATGTAAATAGTATTTTAAATTTATTATAAATTGACACTGTACCAAATTGATTTTATGGCCACTAATATATATTAACAGCAGATACTCCCCTTTCTGAAAAAAATAGACGTAATTATTTATAATGAAGTCTATTTGGAAATGTTATCTTTCTACCGAACTTGGTAGTAATTTTGCTTTCACTAAAATTCGATTGTAGTGAATAAAAACTCGTTTGCTAAAGAATACGTTTAGGGCCTTTAACATGGCTCTTTAAATCCTGTGCGGAAGTTCGGCTCGTGGTGTTTAAACTGGTTTGTTATTTTGCGCTAGGATTGGCGTTAGTGCGGGCGCATTCATCGCTTTGAACAACAGGAGTTGTTTCGATAAAATTGGCGGGTAGCAAAACTTTTTGCTGCCTACTTGAAGAGTGAAAACTTTATCAGTTCCATTCACTACTTTAAAGGGTCCCCGATAAATTCTTTGCAACTGTTTGTGAACATCATCGTCTCTTATAAACACATGTGAACATTCAGAAAGTTCCTTATGCATAAAAATTTTGCGTATATCATGGTGAGTTGTAGGAACTGGTTTTATGCATTCAAAATGCATATGAAAATTACTTTACGAACTCGAATGCGTTTAAATCCACTTCGGATGTCTCAAAAAATTTGCCTGGTATTGTTAAATTAGTGCCATAAACTAACTCAGCAAATAAGCAACCTAATTCTTCTCTAACAGCGTTTCTAAAGCCTAATAAAATTAGTGGCAAGGAATTTACCCAGTTATGATTATCAGAACATCTTAACGCTGATTTTAAAGGGCGGTGTAGATTTTTAATTAACCCATTAGCTTTAAGATTATATGCAGTGGTTCTGAGCTTTTTTACACCCAATGAGCTTGCTAAAGAGCGAAATAAATTGCTTCCAAATTGCGTATCAGGGTCAGTGGTTAAATATTTGAAAATTTCGCATCTAAGAATATATTCTCGGAATAATGCTTCTTCTACTCTTTTGGCTGAAATATCCTTCAATAGAATAACTTCAACCCAACAAGTATATCTGTCAATAATTGTTAATGAGCATTTATAACCATTTGATTCAATAAGTGGACAAATCATGTCTATATTGATATGTGTAAATCTTTGGTCGGGCACGTCAAACTTTCCTAAGGGTGATACAGTGCGACGATTTACTTTAGTAGACTGGCATGCGATGCATTGATGAGCCCATGTTTTGCAATCGTTTTTGATTGATGGCCATACATATCTATCAGTCATCAATTTAAAGGTAGCTTTTATGCCAGGGTGCGACAAGTTATGCACGCTAAAAAAAGACATTGAATCTATGTTGTCTAAGATATATCGCGTGTATTTTGAGATATATCGCAACTAACTTTTGAGTTGGTATTGGGATATAATGATTGGCATGCTAATGATTTCAAATTTAGCGAGGAGTTTGATTACAGTGTTTCTAATTCTTCATCTGTTTGCTGATCGAAAGCTATCTGTTCACAGTCAATAGGTGAGGGGGATGAGATAGTTTCTATTCGTGAAAGAAAACCGGCTGTTACGTTTCCAGTGCCTTTAACGTATTCAGTTTGAGTGATAAATTGGCTTACGTATTGCAAATGGCGCAATTGCCTTGGCGATGCCTTATCTGGTTTTTGCTGAAAGGCAAATGTTAGCGGTTTGTGATCATTTAAAACCTTACTTTGTCTACCTTCAATATCATATCTAAAATATTTAAGTGAAATATAGATCGCTGTCAATTTTTTATTATAAACTGAATAATTTCTTCACTAGGGGTTAACGTACCTGAAAAAAATGCCAGCGGTTGGAGTTCGTTTTTGTGCGTTTGGTTTAATGACGAACCAATGGAATGGCTTGACGCATCATATATAAGTACGAGATTTGCGTTCATTTTTAGGTGCGCTAGCAAGGTTGCATTAGATAATTTCTGCTTAGATTCCTCGAAAGCTGGGTTTGATACATTTATTCATAAAATGGAAGATTTGTCATTCTTTTTAGAACCCTTTAAATATTCGTTTAGTGGGGGTAAAATTTCAGCTGCGTGGGGATGCATCGTCGATAAAAGTTATATACATGCCGACCCATTGACGAACTTGCTTAATCGTTTCTGATTTTTTGTACTCATTGATTACCTTAACCTTTTCGGGGAAAGGTTTGATACCATGTTCAGAAACTTGATAACCAAGGAAATTGATTTGGGTTTCACCAAATACACATTTGTCAGTATTGATGGTGAGGCCATAATCGCTTAAGCCAGTTTTTCTCGAAGTGTGGTCCGCGGCGGCTTATCAAGTGGTCCGTAGAATCATCAGCAAATTTCTGGAAAAAAATGAACTAGAAATTGCTTGAATTGAAATCTCGATTTGAACTCCCCGAGATTAAAAAAATAAAAATAGAGAAAAAAAAAAGCAAAAAATTTTGGCATAACAAATTCCGAATTGTCTCTGAAAGAGTGGTCATTTAAATTGATCACAAAGCAAATAGAAGAAATGACATTTACGTCAACGAGCGCATCTGGGAAAGATGACTGTGTGACAGCTAAAACTAGAAGCCGTAAAAGTGTCCCAGACTTCCCCTAGAGAAAGTGAGACTAAGCGCACCAGTTTGAGGTGTTTTGTGTTATAACCACAGGAATTGGAGTTTTTGTTTCACAAATTCCCTCCCTCCCCTTTAAAGGGCAAGACTGAAGGAGAAAGGAGAGGATATGTTCTCCCACCCCCACAGACATTGGATAATGACTAAGAGAGAAATGCAGATCTCAAACAGATTACCTTTTCCGAACATTACGCACTATTCGTGTAACACGCAATTTGTGTTTAGAAGGAGATGGGGCTACGCGATAGATAATTGTTTTTATTGGCGACTGCTTGCCAAATATAATAGCAATGGCAGGTTCTGTTCAAACTCTATAAACAAAGAACCTGAATTGCTGTCCTTACCCTAATTTGAATATTCAACTGTTCCAAGTGAAACTAATCTAAGAATTTCTGGAGACCTTGTCATACGCGTTAGACAGTACCCATCTTATAGCTGCATGGTCACGCCCCCCCCCCCACCAATAATATCCACGGCGCCATAAGAATACGTATTCTCAATTGTCAAAAATGGATCAGTGGCTTAAATCACTGGAGCTTTAGAACGCAAAAATAGTGATGAAAATGGAAAACAAAATATCAAAACTTGGAATAACATCTTAATTGTAAATAGTAACTTGAACACAAGGGCTTTTTTAAATTAAATTAAACAGAAAGGAAGGCAAAGGGCATAAGTACTATATAGGGTGGCCCACGACGAAGTGGGGGGCCCCAGGCCTCTGGACGTTCTTTGTCCTCACATATTAACTGAGTAATAATGCACTGCTAGAAAAAGTTGACCTGGTCAACACGGGATC
The DNA here is from genome assembly GCA_006491805.2 of Dysdera silvatica. Taxonomy (NCBI): domain Eukaryota; kingdom Metazoa; phylum Arthropoda; class Arachnida; order Araneae; family Dysderidae; genus Dysdera; species Dysdera silvatica. The sequence continues at coordinate 93,199,313 of QLNU02003225.1, read as the reverse complement.
AAAAAAATGTGCCTACGAGTTTGGAGACAAGGCTATCTAGTAAAAAGACTTTTCAGTCACCAAATAGCTCCCGGGTCCCGCCAAGCCGATGCGATGGACCCACTGCCTCATGTGATAGCACAACTTATAAATTTGACACCAGGGTAGGTGCAGAACGTACAGTAACGCCAGGTCGCCAAGGTTTTAGTGGTCATTCTCGAATTTTAGGCTGATAGTTACAAGATCCCTTGAGATAGATGACCGGCAACATCTTAGGACGGCTTGGAGTATACTTGGACAATTGAGACTGCCTCTCGCCACAGTGTCATTTCCAGACACCTGGAGCCGAAGTATATTTTTGAATCGGTTTCAATAGTCAGGCAGTACGTCGGTATTTCTGATATAGACAAAGACTACACAGATGCTTGAGGTATGCATTCTAGGATGGTCTTTTTCTAGGAGCTTCGTTATTGTGAACTTGGCTGGCGAGACCTGATGATGAATGGTGATGTCGCCTTGACCACCCAAAAGTAGAATAAATGAAAGGAGGGAGGAAAAGGGTGTATAAACTCGAACCATAGATGAAAGGATAGATAAGCAAAATACTAGGATAATTCATTAGATTAAAAAAAGTAAAATAAAGATTATTAGATAAATAAAAGTAAAAAATTTAATTAAAGGAAATAATAATTGAAATTAGCCACGAGTTAAAAATATGCTAATGGTTGCCCCAAATGTAAACAATTAATGACAATATCTTCCTGCTGGCCAGTAATTGTCACAATCTTTCACATGAATTAACTTAGTATAAAATATACACAATTAAAAAATTCACGTAATTTATATGCACATTATTTGCCAGGCTTAAACAGAAAAGATTAATAATGTCTAAAAGCTTATTTAAAAAGCCTATGCAGAAGGCTGACCACTTCATAGAATCCTCTTGAATTTTGGGTTTATCAAAACACGGTTAATGACCGAAGTCCTTTATTTAAACTTTCAGGAATCGTAAATCACATCATCTATTTGTTATCCCACTAGTTTTATATTAGTTTCAAAGAGGTCCCAGTTGTTAGAAAACACTTATGCTTGATTCATCACATCAGTAAGGTCCAGGTAGGTTAGAGACTATAGTACTGCTTACCGCCTTCACTTATCAACTTCTCCACTGTGTAACGTCAAGGGATGGCAATTATCAGGTTGTTATTCATATCCAATTGGTCTCTTTTTCTAAACACAATCAAAAAAAGGAGGCAGAATCGAATAATATTATATTTTCCCGATGTTGCGCCTCACGGTTTGTTATGTGGAAATTTTATTAAGATAAAGAAATATATTATTATGTAAGATGGTATAATGAAGCCACCTGTTTATTTGAATAATTAAAAAGTATGATTTTCATAAATTTTTGGGATACAACAATAGTGGGTAAGACTACTATGTGTATGGACTGCAAGCCTACATATGCAGGGCCAACTAAATCTACTTGTGAAAATGAAGAAATCGCATCAAAAAAGAAAAATGTTAATAGGAAGTATGGCGACGAATATCTGAAAAATGGCTTTTATTGGACCGGACATCCACTTGCGCCAACACCTCAATGCGTTATCTGTTATGATATTTTATCAAATAGTGCCATAAAGACATCGAAGCTATTGCGTCATTTGCAAACAAAGCATGCGAACTTCTCTAGTAAACCTCTCCAGTTTTTCTAGAACAAGCTAAAGGTAATACTTTCTAGTACAAAAGCATTGAAATATATTGTTAAAAGCGAAGAGGGGACAAAAACCTTCGAGACTTCGTTCAAAATGTCATTCCTTATGGACAAAACAGGAAATAGTCACACTATTGCTGAAAAGCTTGTTAAACCACAACAAAATTAATGGCGAATATTATGCTCAGAGAGAAATCAGAACAGGTTATTTATAAAACCCCTTTATCAAATGACAGTGTTGCACACCGCGTAACATCAATGGCATACAACGTGGAAGAGCTACTACTATCACGTTTAAGTATCAGTAGATATTTTGCTTTGCAATTGGTCGAAACAACTGATGTGCACAATTTAAATCAACTATTGGCATATGTGCGATATGTATACGAGGGAAAGGTGTTGGGCGATTTTTTATTTTGTTTATCATTGAAAATAACGTGCAACAGGGGAAGAGATTTTAATTGAGTTAAAGATTGTTTTGTGAGTCATGGTATTGACTGGAAAAGATGCGTTGGAGTCAGTACTGATGGAGCACCAGCTATGCGTGCAGAAAGAAAAGGTATTGCTGGGCGCATTAAAGAGGTTGCACTCGAATGCCAATCAACACACCGCTTTATTTAACAGAGAACAGTTGGCAGTCAAAAACATGCCTCCTACACTTGATTTAACATTAAAAGAGGCAGTGAAACTTGTGAATATGATCAAATCACGGCCACTAAGTTTACGTCTGTTCAACGTGCTGTGCGAAGAAATGAGGACTGACTTTGAAAAATCAAGACTTTGGTTTTTCACACCGAAGTACGCTAGTTGTCGAGAGGAAAGGTGCTCACGCGAGTTTTTACATTGAGGGATGAAATAAAAATATTCCTCCATGACACCTCGATGATACAAGTAAAGGTAAGTTTTACGATTTCAAGTGGCTTGCTCAAGTGGCTTGCTCAAGTGGCTTATCTTAGCGATATTTTCGGCATCTTAAATACTCTGAATCTATCACTTCAGGGACAAAATATTTCGGTTTTAATGTTGAGGACTAAATATCAGCATTTCTAAAGAGAACTGAACTTTGGTGCAAGCGACACTATCATCATGAATTTGACTGTTTCCCAACACTTGATGATTTTCAACAATCATCGGAGAAAAAAATTGATAAATTATTACTGAACATATTCAAAAATCACTTAAAAATGCTGCAGAGGAACATGAGGAAATAAATTCCAAAACCAAATATGATGAAAGAATGGATTATAAATCCATTCGTAGCACTCTAACTAGTTGAAACATTCAGCCTCCCAGTTTATGCATACAATATGCTGGTCGACTTGGCATGTGACGGAGAGCTGAAAGTCATATTTAGTGAGGAATCCCTTCTTAATTTTTGGGTGTATGCTCGACATGAATATCCAGAGCTATCTAACAGAGCTCTTAAACATTTATTACCTTTCATGACGACTTAAAACTGTGAGTTTGGATTTTCAAATTTAGTTGAAATTAAAACATGAAAAAAATCGGTTGGATGTGGAAGCTAGTTTACGACTGAAATTATCGGTCATTCAACCCGATATAAACAGCTTGGTGAAAGATTGCAAGCAGCACCATCCTTCTCACCGATGGTATGATCATTATATTGAGGCGTACGCAATGTACTTCGGCTGTGATGGCGTTTGACACTTTAGAACTGAAGTGAAGTGAATGTGTGTTCGCGCATGAGCGTTTGTGCTGGGATTCTATCAGTCAGATAGATTTGTTCCATATCATCGGACCGAGCGGTCGCGTATAACGTTCATCGTTGTTTTGATGTAATATGTATTTATTTTTAGTTTTAAATCGCAATGTTTTGAGTTTGTTATAAATAAATTTGCTTTTGTTTTCTTTTGTGGATTCGGTGTCGTCTCATTTTGGCGCAGCCTACAGGATCTCATGTATTCTATCATCGATTTCATTGAATCTCAACGAACTTCATTGAAAAACGACATCGAATTTCACATTCGAATCATCTCCATGAATCTGAATAGGTTTATTTCATGTTAAAACTGATTTTAATTTGGATTCGAAATCCATGATCTTGGTACTGTGCTTTTTAAAGTATCCGAATTCAACGGAATTCAATAAATATTGTTTGCTAACGTAGTAGAACTTCGAAGAACATTACTCTTTTCGACAAAGCAGTTGACTTGTTATTTTCTGAATTAACAGTAAGCATATGTGTGCACGTGAAATTTATCGAATAAACAATAAGTTTGTAACACTTGGCTTCATTTCCATATCAAACGATGCCAACGAAGATGAAACGAGGGCAATCTCTCGGAGAGCAACCACTCGACGCATAACTTCTAACAGACGCAATCCTTGAACTAAAGAACGATGTTCGCCAACAATTTGAATTAATGCAGAAAGAAATGAACGAATCTCGATCTCCGAAAATTAGACCACCGTCCCCCAACGAATTTGATGAAGAAGTTGCCATTGAAGAGGAAAAACGACACCATCACTGCTAATTGACAACGCTCTCGTCATCGATAATAACATCTTGCCAACAACTATGCTCTCATCAACGACAACAACGTCCTGCTGAAATTAACGACGCTCTCACCAACGTCAACAAAACTCAACTTATGGCTAATAACACTAACGCCAAAGACAAGGCTACCACAACTTATATAAACTACATAATTTATTTCAACAGGCCTTCAGCCCAAGAAACCTGCAAGTAACGAACTCTTTCGAACTAAAACTATTTTACGAATCGCATTATGCTAATTTAAAGTAAAATACTTAAAATTTCTTAACTTAATTTCTTGACTTCTATTTAAAATTTAAGAATCTAATCATTAATCTTTAAAAAATGAATTTTTTGTATGCATAATGTTCGCGTTAACTAAGCGTAATTCTAAACGCATCTGCATTGTACATGTTTTTTCTAATTCTGAACTCTGCGCATTTTAACAAATTAACTTACTTTCAGGCAGCTCTCCTGTTGCGACCTGTAAATACGGGCATCAAAATGCAAAACAAACGAATGCTGTTTAAAACAAATGCTTAAAATGCTTAATAAAAACTACATGCAAAAATGCTTTAATAAAAACTACATGCAAAATGCTTAAAAACTACATGCAAAATGCTTTTAATAAAAGACATGCAAATGCTTTTAATAAAACTACATGCAAATGCTTTAATAAAACTACATGGCCAAAACTACAAACAGCAAAGCAAAATACAATGCAAGAAGCAAAACAAAGCCGCGTAAGTAAAGCAAATGCGCATTTTGTTTGTCTGAGTTTGAGTTTTGTTGAAAGTTTGAAGTTTGTTTGTTTGTTTGTTTTGTGGTTTTACGGCTCAAAGACTACAGTGGTCATGCTGCGCCGGGACCTACTGTTTTCCGAGGAATCCGAACCTCTTAAGGCCTAGGGAACCAAACCCCGGACTACAGTGAGCAGTGCGATCTTTATGAGATCTCTGAGTAAGCGTTCTTTTTGCACTGCTGGGAGTCGAACCCGGATTAGCCGCGCAATAGGAGAACGCGTTACCACACTGCGCCACCGCAGGGCAAATGCGCATGTAAACAGAGCTGAGATTGGAAAAAACATTCTAATTTTACTTTCATACATTGTACATTTTGTATATTAACTTTATAAAAAAAATAATTTAAATAATTTAATAAATTTAAAATATTTTTTTTTTCTTTTCTAAAAAGAAGAGTATATTGTGGGCTCCCACAATAGAATTTCTAGTTCGTTTTGCAGGCTTTCCTATATGTTGCCACTTAAAAACGTAAGGAAATAAAACTGAACATGTCAAATTTCTAAACTTGGCAAACTGCCAAATAGTTTCCTTTTACATAATCTTTTCTGATTGCACGAATTTTACTTTCTGCATCTGGCAACAGATTTTGTATAATTATAATTTCGTTTCATATATTTGGCAACAGTATATGTGATTGTTTTCGGGATACTTTTAACTGGATTGAATTATTGCATATCATCAAAACATATTTCTGCAACAGCACTTCTTATTTCTACAATCAGAACAACATGTGTGGACCGTGTAAAAACCGAAGTTACCATCGGAATAATAACCGAATTAGTTGTGATCCATGTTTTAAAAAATTTCGATGATGATTTGTTAATGGGATCTCGAGAAGCCGCGAAATTCAAGTTGCGAACAAATCACGGAACATGTTGAAATTGAGTCAAGTGGTTAACAGATTTGAAGGGTCAGTCAATATTATGAAAGAGAGGACCGAAAAAGAAGACTTAACCGCAATCGAAAGCCCCATATTTGCAAAATATTGAAACGACATCGGACGAATTAACATAACGAAGCATCCCATCCGAATCATTGACAACACACCGCCAATCAGTTTACGCCCATATCGGCAGTCTCCCGCAATGATCGACACCATCCGTCAACACGTTGACGAAATACTCCAAACCGGTGTAATCCATCGATGTATCGCACGAAGTCTCGCACTTTAAAATCAGATCGCCCATACTCATTAAGGTTCCAGAAAACCACCCATTAAACTCAAAATTCGCACCAAAATTCGATGGATCTTTTGTTATTAAAGCAAAGGTTAGTAACAAAACGTACCACTTGAAATGGAAAGACAATCCTCAACGATCAACAATGACAATCCTCCCTAACCAAATTTCGCAATATACGTCCCGGTTACAGCAGTAATACACCCGCTGCACTTTGTCATTTGACCCGGGACGATCTTTACAGCCGGGGGTGTGAGGCATACGCACTGTACTTCGGCTCTGATGACTTTAGAACTGAAGTGAAGTGAATGTGTATTCGCGCATGCGCTCTTGTGCTTTGATTCTCTCGGTCAGATAGACTGTTCTATAGCATCGGATCGAGTGGTAACGTCTAACGTTTATCGTTGTTTTGATGTAATATGTATTCCTTTTCAGTTTTAAATCGCAATATTTTAAGTTTGTTATAAATAAATTTGCTTTTGTTTTCTTTTGTGGATTCGGTGTCGTCTCAGTATTAGGCATTGTTTTTGCTATTAATTGAATTTTTATATATAAATTTTCAAACACTACTAAAACTAAGAAAGAAAATCAAAGAATAATTGAACGTATCATGTTTTGCATATATAATGTAACTTTATTATACTAAAGAATTGTTTGCTATATCTCATGAGCTTAACTAAAATTTTGGTTTAGGTGAGATTTACTAACTTTCTCATAAATATTACTTATTATAAACCTAACCTTTCGGCGTTCCGTGGAAGGTTTGAATTCTCTGAATATACAGATGTTGTCTATATTATTTATTATTATTTAATTAAATCATATCTTCAATTTAATCAATGATGTCATTTTCATTGTAAATTTGACAAAATAAGATCGTAACTCACACTCTCTTTATCAAATAGTGTTACTCTAAAAATTATTTTGTTTCAGGTGGAAACTTGTACTTTAAGAACATGGTCGGAGATTTTAGAGATTTTCTGCCAAAAGCTAGTGCTTTTTTAAAGTAAAAAGTACAACTAAAAAAGCTTAAAATTTACCGAAAAAGAAGTTAAAATTAACTACAAATTATATTTCAAGGGATGAATAAATCTCTCCTACCGGAGCTCTTATATACGTATATAAGCCTGCCAATAAATCACATAAATCGACTGTTACTCTGATTATGCCTTCCTACGGAAGAGGCGTGGGGGAGTGTCTGTCTGACGGTGGCTAAGTAGGACTAAAACATTATTAATAATAGTTGGAAACCTTAATTTTAGGCAATATATTTTTTAATGGCGAGGCTTGAAATTCCCCCGGTGGTCCGTGATAAATAAAGGAATGCTTAAAGAGGTCCGTGAGTGACCAAAGTTTGAGAAACACTGGCTTAAGCGTTTAAAAACTACCCGAAGATGCTTCTTATGCTCTGTGTTATCTTTACTAGTGATCAGTATATCGTCTAGGTATGCATAAGCGAACTCAATGTTTCTAAGCACTTCATCTATCAGACGCTGAAAGGAAGAAGCAGCTGATTTTATCCCAAAACTTATACATTTATACGTGTATGAATCTAATGGTGTAAATATGGTGGTTTTCTCTTCATCACTAGGAGTTTATCTTAATTTGATGGTATGACCTACGTAAATAAATTTTTGAAATAATTTTCGTACCGTGAAGGTTTTGTGTAAAATCCAAAATATGCGGTATTGGGTACGAATCCGGAATAGTTTGGCTGTTAAACTTGCGGTAGTCGCCTACTAACCGATATCCTGTTCTATCAGAGGCGGTTGTCTTAGGTTTTTTTACCAAGTGTATGGGAGACGCCCATTGTGAACGTGCTAGCAATACAATGCCTTGATCCAATAAGTATTGGATTTCCTCTGTGGCGGCTTTTATCTGCTCAGGATTTAATCTACGTGGTTTGCATAATAGAAGAGGACCTGTTGTTTCGATATAGTGCAAAACATTGTGTTTGATTTTGCTAGCCATGGGGGCGGGTCTAGTCAAGTCTGGATATTTCTCCAAAATATGGCGGAATTAAGCGTTAACAGAAATCGTTTTAATTGTCTGCTGTACTGCGTTACTGTGTTTACATTTAGCCATGAGTTTGGTTAGAGAGTCGATTAAGCATTTATTTTTCAAATCAACAAATTAGTCCAAAGTGGGAGAGAAAATCATTGCCTATAATTGCATGTAGAATTTTTGCAACAATAAATTTCCACTTAAATGTAAGTGGAAGAATGCGAAGTCCCAATTCAAATTAGACTAATTTCTCGTCGAATACTTCAATTGAAGTACCGTTTGCAGCGTAGATTTGAATGTCAATGTTTTCTGTTGATTTAGCATTTTCTATAGCAGGAAGTCATGATACGTCCGCGCCGGAATCTATGATGTAAGTAAAATTACTTGCAGGGTCATAAATTATTAGGCGATTGGAATAACGGCAGTCAAGTGTGTTCGCCCTAGCATCACTTTACGTACTAGTTTTCGGAAGTGTGAACATTTTTGAATGTACATGGAGGAGTACATTTTCTAGCTAAATTACCAAACTTGCTATGGTAAAAGCAAAACGAATTAACGTTATTGTTATTAGAATGATGTATGTTTGGCTAGCGATATCGGTTTTGTTTGAAGTTTTGGTTTCTGCAGAGGCTACGCCTTCTGTTCGATGCATAGTGAGGACGAAGGTTTCGCTAATTATAAGCGCTTTTGTTTGCACAGGACGTTAGTTCCTCTAGTTGTTTTGTTAATTCGACAATTTGAAATTGCATATTTTGCAAAAGGGTGCTTTGCCCTATTTCCGCGACATACATCTAAGGATTAATGCTTTCTACGTCCACGATTTTATCAGCAATTTCTAAAAGCCGATTTAGGTCTCCGTCCGATAAAGCAATTATTTGCCGAACGTTGGATGGCAATTTCTGTAACCAAATGGTTTTTAAAAAATCGTCAGTTACATGGGATCCCACTAGATCTCTCATGTCGCGCAATAAATGGGACGGCTTACGGTCGGACAATGCAATGTCGTCAAGTAAAGTTTGAATTCGTTTGGATTGGCTTTGCCCAAAAGTATCAATAATTGCTTGTTTCAATTTGATATATGGGTCTTAATGCTGGGATTTGATTGACTAGCTCGGGTAACTGGGCAAGAATATCGACGTTTAGGGAACTCACGAGGTAATTATATTTTGTTACCTCAGACCTGATATAATTGATATCGAAAAAACATTGCAATTGAGTAAAGTATATCTGCAAGTTGTCTTTTCGGAATGTGGTGATTTGGGCAGCAATCCTGTTCAACTGCGTATCGCCACCTACAGGTTCTGTATGAGCCATAATCGTAAACTTAAATAAATCGTGCTTAATTTTTATACAAGAATATAAATGATCGGAATGAATTTGATGCTGTTATGACAATGCGCGGGACATACAATTTCAATCAAAATTATGGATAATCATTTAAAATTGTGCGCTACAATATATGATATAATATATAACGATAGTTACAGTATGAAAAATTGTAAGGTTTCACCTATGTCGTCGGTTATCTAAGAATAAGTGATACAAATATAGGTGAAATATACTTCGCTTAAGCTGACGCGAACGTACGTTTCGGTAATGCAATATTTAAAAAAAAATTAAAGCCCGCGTCAAGTGCATATATTATCACGATGAATTAAAATTTTTAGCTTATCACGATGAATTAAAATTTTTTGGCTTATCACGATGAATTAAAATTTTTGGCTTACCACGCTGCAGTGAAGAAATTGCCGTGGAAGTAGTGTGAATAGACAGGACGTTGTCACAGTTTTTTTAAGCAGTTTGTAGTGTGTCCGGTGGAAGAAAGTTTATTTTGTTTCCAAGAAAAGTTCTTTGAAATCCGATGCGAAGGTGGGTTGGAGGTGGTCCACTTTTCTTTCGGGGGTCGATCCGGTTTGGAGACAGGGTGCGGCGAACAGTTCTACGTCAATCAGCGTTGATGGTTCCTAGTGGAATTAACGTCTGCTGTCGTACGGCATCTATGTAAAGCGTTTTCAGCGATATTGATGGGGGGCGATTTTACGTTCGGCAATTATAATTTTGAGGAACGCACAGCTCGTCGTCTGTCGTTGATTTATGAACGGATGAATGACAGAACTGTGAATCGTCGTCTGCCAGATCAGGAGGATTTCTTTGTTGCTTGAAATCGGCTGCCACCCAGTAAGCAGTAGTGGAATGACGATGCTTGCAATGATTAGGCAGTAGTGTCCATTAAAAGCGGCTAGGTTCAGTACAGTGCAGTGATCATTATATTAGGCCGGGTCCAGTAAGGTGCAGTGATAATTTTTCTTGGCCGGGTCGCCAGTGAGGTTATTGGTTACCGGTACAATGGCGATGACCATTGGAATAGTGGTAATATGATAACCTACTAACGATTCTGTTATACTTGTCTCCACAGATTACCGACATAATCGTAGAAGATATGCTGTAAATGGCTAATCGGTAGATTATGATGAGACGAAGTACAATATTCAACATCTTTATTGGCACAGGATAACTTCGTAATATAGCCTGGATTACATATAGATTAGGACTTGCGCCGCTAAACAGCGGACAACAATGCGTCTTACAAGGGAAGGGCCCGAGCTGGACGACGCCAATTTTAATGAGAGTGGTCTCATTTGAAAGCTCTCAAAAAATTATTAGACACGTATTCGAGCATTTTTCAGCCTGGGCCTTGATATTGATGCCAGGGGGCCAAAGAAGAACAAAATCAAGGACATTTTGGAAGATTTCAAACGTCTGTATCTCAGTTAAAATTTAGAGCTAGAAATTAAGTTTGTATGCATCTTTTAAACATATAGAATATTTGTTTCAGGTTTTTTTTTGGATAAAACATTATTAAATGTTATTTTGTAATTTTGGATATCGCCTCTATTACTGCTATTTATCGAAAGACTTCTTGGCAGTTTGGTGAAATCAATGGCGATCTTTCTAGAAAGCTGGCTGTTTGCGTTTGTATTATTGAATATGCATGAAACATATAAAAGGAGGTTGAAATGTAAATTCACACATTAAGGATACAAATTAATGATCGAAGATCTTACTGCTCATGGGAAATATCGTGAATTTATTGTTTATAATCATTTAATGTCTTTTCATACGAAGAGTAAAATCTTCGTTCAATAACTTGCATTCGTAATACCCCAAAAACTACCTTGCATCAGAACAGCGGACCACTCAGAATTCTCCGAAGAGGGAGGGAGGGAGGAGGGCAGTGGCACACAGAATTTTTTCAAAGGTGTATGTATGTGTGCCGGGGAAGAGGGGATTAACACCGAGAATTCTTTTCACCTGTCATATTAATTAATAAGGTGATTGTATTCTATGCATTTTTTTTTCAAGAGCAATATCAAAATAATTTTTCCGTTTGGTCAACCCAAGCCCTGGCCCTTAGATTCTGGGCACCATCGCTCCTCCCCCCCCCGTGGGTGCGTCACTGCGTTAGAGTGTACTACTTTCTTCATCATGTATCGCTCGGGGTTTTTTTGGAATAGTAAAAGAAAGATTGCATTATTTTAGAGAAATAATTTTCATTTTTTTTTCGTGTTGTTATATTACAGGATGAGCATGTTGTGTATGAGTAATGTATATGTGTGTTTGAACGATATGAACTACGTTTATACGTTTTATTCAGATTGATATTAAGTTACAGAAAACTTGTGTAGGAAATTATAACGTCTTGACAATTATTATGACTTTAGTTGCAAAGAACGTTAGCGAAAGTGAATATTTGTTACTTACAAAAACAAAAACAGATTTCTCAAAAATATAAAAAAAAATCGGATAATTTTTTATTCTGATCAAATAATACATGTTAAATTTTACTGCAAGAATATGCAGAAAAAATGCAATTATTAATTACTGCGTTTGCAGTGAAATCCAACTCCATCCACTCTTTCAGGTTCAGGTGAGATAATGATGAGAGCAAGTCGGTTTCAACATCTTTCTGGAAATATCGCCAATGATTTCGCCGAATTGCTAATAAGTCTTTTAATGGATATCAATAATAGAGGCGATGTTCAGAATTGAAAAATTACATTTAATAACCTTTTATCCGAAAAATCCCGAAACATGTATTCGACATATTTGAAAGTTGCATATAATGCATCAAAACTTAATTTTTAGCTCTAAATTTTAACCGAGATACAGCCGTTTGAAATCTTCAAAAATGCCCCAAATTTTGCCCTTCTTTGGCCCCTGACATCTATATTAAGGCGTATGCTGAAAAACGCTCCAATATATGCCTAACAATTTTTTGACAGCTTTCAAATGAGACCACTCCCATTAAAATTGGCGTCGTCCAGCTCGGGCCCTCCCCTTGTTAGTCGTTTAGAGTGAGTCTACTAGAAGAACTATCTCGAAAACTTGAGAACAGATATATTTTTGGGGGACGATCAGGTTGTCGGCAGAAGGCGATTAGTTAAAAATTGCTGAGTAACCGTGATGTACGGTGTTCTTACCCCGAGGCAGTACAAGGCAATAAAACTTAATTGGAAAGGCGCCGACGAGGCGTGGGAAACGAAGTGGCTTTTGTGTGGGATATTTCGAACAAAGAAACTGCTTTAAAAAAAGAATAATTTATATGGAAATAGTATTTTAAATTTATTATAAGTTTATACTGTGCCAAGTTGATTTTGTCGCTAATTAATATAAATTAGCCGTAGAACTGTATAATAATATCCAAAGGTCTCTACATTTAATAATATATAAAGATCTCTATATATGATTCTAAACATCTCTACATATAATATCTAAATATCTCTACATATAATAATATCTAAATATCTCTACATATAATGATATCTAAATATCTCTACATATATGTATCCATTTTATATAAATCGAACACTACGCAGATTAAATCAAACAACAATGTCAATCAATCAACGTTTATTGGCGTAGTGATACCAACGCCGATGGTATGGCGTGATTAGATGGTGAAACGTTCGAAAGAAAATAAATATTTCTGCCTTCGGTGGGACCTGAACCCACGACCTTCCACTTGCGGGGCGGAGGCTCTACCTACTGAGCTATGAACTACAATATCTAATCTCTTTACGAACATATATATATTGTTGCCAGTTATTTCGCAGAATGGTGTAGTACATAGACTACTATTTAAACCAAATTGCAAAGAGACTGGTATTAAATTGATCGAAATGCACGTTGCAGCATACATGTATGTATTTATTTTATACAAATCAAACACTACGCAGATTAAATCCAACAACAATGTCAATATGAGATTATATGTTATCCTTCGTAGCTCAGTGGGTAGAACATCCGCCCGGCAAGTGGAAGGTCGTGGGTTCAGGCCCCACCGAAGGCAGAAATATTTATTTTCTTTCGAACGTTTCACCATCTAATCACGCCATACCATCGGCGTTGGTATCACTACGCCAATAAACGTTGATTGATTGACATTGTTGTTTGATTTAATCTGCGTAGTGTTCGATTTATATAAAATAAATACATATGCTGCAACGTGCATTTCGATCAATTTAATACCAGTCTCTTTGCAATTTGGTTTAAATAGTAGTCTATGTACTACACCATTCTGCGAAATAACTGGCAACAATATATATACGTTCGTAAAGAGATTATATATTGTCCTTCGTAGCTCAGTGGGTAGAGCCTCCGCCCGGCAAGTGGAAGGTCGTGGGTTCAGGTCCCACCGAAGGCAGAAATATTTATTTTCTTTCGAACGTTTCACCATCTAATCACGCCATAACATCGGCGCTGGTATCACTACGCCAATAAACGTTGATTGTTTGACATTGTTTAATTTAATCAGCGTAGTGTTCGATTTATATAAAATAAATTCCTAAAATGCTAGTAGTTTCCAAAATGTTAG
>QLNU02003225.1:93171613-93185163 GCA_006491805.2 Dysdera silvatica | reverse complement strand
GTAGAAAATTGAAAAGAACACATGTCAATTTTTATTTCCTGGGGAAAGCCCAAAATTATTGTCAAAGAATTTTTTTATTCAATCCCCAATATCTATACCCCCTCCCCAACTTTGAATTTTCAAATGGCACCCCTATCTTGTGATATACCATTTTAAATAGCGTAAAAAATAAAATATTTCTGCAAACAAAAATATATTGGTTCACGTATTCGGAAAAAAGAGCTTAAAAAATGTTCTTTTGACCCTTTCAAACAATACGAGGGAGAAAGAGAGAGAGAGAGAGAGCTTTTACCTGCTTCGGTTTGAATGAACTGATGTGTATGAGTTTTCAAGCCCTCCGCGTAGAAAATCAGATTTCCTTTTCGTGTTGGTTATGCGCAGTGATACTTGTTCGTTATTTGTATCGCGATATCAGTGCAAATAACAAAAAATAACGATTTTATTTTTAACTCTTTCTCTCGAATGAATGAACAATTTGTTTTTGCAGAAATATTTTGTTTTTACGCTATTTAAAATGATACATCAAAAGATAGGGAATGCCATTTGAAAATTCAAAGTTGGGGGGGCCTAAGGTTTTGGGGTTGAATAAAAATATGATTTGATATTAATTTTTGGCTTTCTCTGGAAATAAAAATTGACTTGTTCTTTTTTTTCCAATTTCTACTTAACTGTTATCAACAGATATAGAACGCACGAGAGGACATAGACTTCCATTTTTTTTTTGGGGGGGGGGAGGTCAAGGACAGAATTTGCAATGGTCTTGGAATAACACCCTTCATTTTTCATGAAAGTTGGAATTTTTACAGTGAAAAATAAATTTTTGGGGCGGGTCATCACACCTGTAACCACCTGCTGCATCCACGCTTGATAGAGAGTGTTACCTTTTCAAATGAACACACCAAGACCCTAGCCAAGATTTAATTTCGGGGGGGGGGTTCAAAAACTTCACAGCACCTATCGATACAATCAAAGCATGCAAGGCCGTAGCCAAGTCCCATTAAAAATTTAGTTTCGGAAGGACCGATCCCTAATATTCCCCTCTCTGGATACGGACATGAAACACACGGTATATATATATATATATTAATTTTAAACATTTTAACAAATTGAATGTATTACATATACTCGTATATCTTAATAATATATTTTTATACAGCATTTTATATGTACTAGTTATTGGTTATGACATGGATTTTTAAAATATTAATATTTCATACACTACAATGAGGTTTAAAATATACTCGCCTATGTTTGAATGTACTACCGAAAGCAATAGAATATATATTTTTTAAAATTGTATTTCGTTAACTCTAATTATAAAATCCAAATTTTTTAAATTTTGAAATTATACTTCCAATACGTCAATTTTGTAAGCAATTATTTAAAATTTAAAATATTACGAAATTTTGAAATAATTAAGAACGATGCCAACTTCAAAATTAAAACATACTTTATTAAATTTGAGCTATTTTCACAATTTTATTTTTTAAACATGCAAAATATTTACTTATTAAATGGGTCTTTATCTTAGTCATTAGTCTGTGAACGATGTTGTCCATTTCTGATTTGGTCTATAAAAATATTCAATTTCATTTTGTTCCCCAGTTTTCTGAAATCTCTTAGGCACACAACAAAAGCATACTAAAAGGCAGAGGGCATACAATAATAATTACTTATTTGATATGATAAGAAGGATCTGAGTTTTTTTAACTAACGAAGAAAGCACAATCTCATTAATATTAAAAGTGCAATGAATCACCATTTTTTTTATCATTAGTAATCAGAAGTAATTACAAAAGCAGTAGAAACGGCTTATAATATATAATGCAAATTTCATAACAGAAAATAATAATAATTCACGCAATTATCTACCAATGGATAGTAGTCTCCGTAAGATTATTTTTTTTTTATTTTTTTCCATATATCGTTTTCGCCAGAAGACGTTTCAAAGTTCTTGTTTTCACCTTGAAATGCTGCTGAAGTTTCGGATACTCACAACGCTTCTTTCAATATATGAATATTAACATTTTTTTACTCCTTTGACTTTCTTATTCAAGGATATCTGCTTACCACTCCCATTTTATGCATAGAACCATAGATTATTGGCGGATACAGAATCCAGACAGCAAATGTCGTCCTTGGGACGTCCTCAGGACGTTCTGGAGATCCTCAAGACGCCCATAGGACGTTTTTTGCTATCTGAGAAGAAGGGCGTAGTGAACACCCTTCCCCGGGAATAACACCCAGTTACACTTCATTACTGTTCCAAATCCAAGAAAAATTTTCACGGAATGGGTGTAAATTTATTTTAAAATCCCTCATCAAAAGCTTCAGAATCCGCCCTGATACAAATAATAAACAAAAAAACATTCAAAACCATGCTAGGTAACTTGGGTAAATATTCCCAATTTATTAATAGCAACTTATAGATGGAGTTAGATATATAACACTGATTTACAAGGGAAATATTTTGGTACTTTTTCAAAACAAATAAAATCCAAAGGTGATTGGGGCATGAAAATAGCGAGAGAAAAATAGGATTACTGATGTGATATGGCCGCAAAATAAATCTTCCCAGAGCTACAGATCCTTGATTCTGGAAATCGACCTACCGAAGGAGGTGAGGACGACACGGACGGGGGACGACCCCTACAGTAGGAAAACGATTTGATATTGAGAGGACGGATGTGACCACTGAACTAATCGGACGTGTCGGAACTGACTGATCAATGTTTATTGTACGATGTGATGAACGTGCTGAGAACGTTACAGATGTAAAGCACCCGATGAAAGAGAAAACACGCTCACATTTGACTGAAAGGTTTTTCATTCATCTCTTTTGGAATAGATTTGAGGTGAGGTTTTCCGTCTATTCTGCCAGTAGAAAGGTGAATCACGTTCAGACCATAGAACTCTAAGTAACTGACAAACAGCTCATTCATAGTGCGAGCAGCGGAACGCCGCGCATGATATTCAATATCTGTGCATACATAAAAAAATATCTTGGCACAAATCAATACACAAAACCTCGTAATAAACTTTTTCCAGCCAAAATGGAATACTTATTTAATTAATTAACTGTTATAGAAGTGATGGATTAATTATACACTAATTAAGTAGCTGTTAATTAGTTATTAATTAGTTAGCAATCACTTTATAATGAATTATTAATTGTTTTATTATTGATTATTAATTATTTTATTATTAATTATTAATTATTTTATTGCTAATTATTAATTATTTATAATTAGTTATTTGTGACATAATTGTATAATAATTAATTATTTGTTATATAATTATATGATCATTAATTTTTGTCATATAATTAATAGTAATTTATTGTGTAATGAATGTATGGATTTTTAATTGAATCAAATATTTTTACCATTATTATTTTAATTATGTATACGAATCGCAATGAAGCATTTTATGACCATACAGTCGATTTTAGCTAATCTGGCCCTCGATACCCTGTCCTCTCAATGACCCGGCTTAAAGGTTTGGAGTAAAAGGGGTTATGCACATGTGACGTCATGAGTGAAGGTTTTTCTATCTGATGTTACGAGCGAGAGATTTGATAAAGAATTAAATTAAGTTTTTTATATATTTTCAATAACACGGCACTCGCGATAATACGGCGCTTTTCTATACACGGAATATATCCGGATAAACAGGAGTCTACTAAACTTCTATTTCAGAACACATATTTAAATGCGAATGAAATATGCAATGAAAAGTAAAGTCATAGAATACGATTAACAGAAACCACCACAGAAATTGATCCTTCACGGGAACTACCACAGAAATTTTCACGAAAACTACTACAGAAAATTTCACGGAAACTACCACAGAAATTAACCCTTCTGTGACAACAGGTCCTTGTACTGTGAGTTAATCCGGAGTCGACTACAGTGGTACTGTAGAACACGTCGTACTACTTTTTACACACTGTAATCTGAGGATTGGATCCCTACGAACAAATACTCCTCGCTAATAATTAATATAGCTCAATATAATTAATATATAATAAATAATATAATAAATAATAATAAATAATATAATAAATAATAATAAATAATATAATAAATAATATAATAATTATAATAAATAATATAATAATTAATAATATAATAATTAATAATATAATAATTAATAATATAATAATTAATAATATAATAATTAATAATATAATAATTAATAATATAATAATTAATAATACTCAATAATTAATAATATAATAATTAATAATATAATAATTATTATAATAAATAATATAATTAATAATATAATAATTAATAATAACAATAATTAATAATATAATAAATAATAATTAATAATAATTAATATAATAAATAATAATAAATAATAATTAATATAGCTCATATTCCTCGGAAATCTCTGTACCCTTAGTTGTTCTTACACACTAAAACACAAAACGCTATCAACTAAGCCATGATAATTACGATGTAAACTCTACCCTAATATGATTTCTGAAATACGTATAATTGGGTAAATAAATGAAAATACATGTAGTATTTATTTTTATTGCTGCGTGGCGATTGTGGTAAATATGTACATGTAAATATATGCACCTAATATGTATACTTTCCGTAAGAGATATTGATTAAAATTATCTGTAATGTACAAAATACGTTAATCAGTGAAAACTTAAAGGTGAACTGAATGTCGTAACAGAAGAGTTTTTTTAAATTGAAGAAAACCAATGAAAACCTCTGAAATAATACCAATATTATTAAAATTTTAGAGAAAAAAAAATAGAATCGCAATTCGAAGTAATAAGTTGACTCATTGCTGCAAGCTTTCTGCAGTTGTTACGTCAGAAAAATATATTCCGAAATTCTCTTAAACCAATAACATATTTTTGTTGAGATTCTTCTCTAAAAAAAAAGCAAATTTAAAGTCACATTATTTGCATTGTTATACAATGTTATTAAAATAGTTTTAAAAAGTAGGGGCTAAAAAAACGGCGACACATAGCAGAACGCCGTTCCTTATATTTTTCGCTTTAATGATTTTGAGCCAAAAAAAAATACTGAAATATTAAAACAAATTAAAAACTTTCCCCTAAAATACTTACATTGTAAGCGCTTTTCATTTTTGCTCATCCGCGAATTCCCTTTTCTCATCGTTCTCATGACATCCCTTTCATTTAATGAGAAAGATTTTTGTAAAACTAGACGCAGAACAATCCGGGCATTGTTGCAACTTAAGAATTGTTTCAAATGTTGAAGGAAAAGAAAATAAGTTCTTTGGGCGAAGCCTTAAACCATCATTTGTTCAGTAATAAATGAGGTATAGGATAAACTAAAAAAAAATGTATATTTATTATATTTTCTTTCCTTGCGAATTAAAGAATGCTATATATCAGCGGTATTTCAACTGTGGTCCGCGGGGTCTTATCAAGGGGTCCGCGAGTCCCTTCCAATGTTCCACAAAAGTTAAGAAAAGTACTAAGGCAAGAGCATTTACTGTTTAGTGATAAGAATATATTATAAGGGTGCGAAAAATTCTTTCCCTAAATCAGTGACGAAACGCAAAAAATAAATATGTATGGTGCAAATTTTTGGCTTTAAACTTTTTAATTTTTGGAAGTCAGCGAGGGAGAGTAATCTCTGAAGGCGGGGTTCGCCGTTTAGGAAAGTTAAAAAACCGCTGCTATATATATATATATATATATATCGTACGGAAAATCGAAGGATTGAAGACTTAAATATGTTTGCGATAGAATTTTTAAGCTATATACAAAATACGTGATTACTATAATAATAGAGCAATACAGTATTACTACAATAATACTACAGTAGTATTACAATAATACTACCGTAATATTACAATAATACTACAGTAGTATTGCAACAATATTACAGTAGTATTGCAATACTACTACAGTGGTATTGCAATAATACTACAGTAGTATTACAATAATACTACAGTAGTATTACAATAATACTACAGTAGTATTACAATAATACTACAGTAGTATTACAATAATACTACAGTAGTATTACAATATTACAACAGTAGTACTATAATGATGCTGCAGTAGTATTACGATGCAACTACAATAGCGTTACAATACAACTACAATAGCGTTACAATACAACTACAGTAGAGTTACAATACAACTACAATAGCGTTACAATACAACTACAATAGAGTTACAATACAACTACAATAGCGTTACAATGTAATTAGCCTAGGTTTACAATAAAATTATAGTAATTTGTATACGCTGCAGTACTTTTACAACACTACAGTACTTTTACAACACTACAGTACTATTACAGTATTTGTACAGCACTATATTAGTATTACAGTATTTGTACAGCACTATATTAGTATTACAGTACTTTCAGAGTACTATATTATTATTATTATAGTACTTGTATAGCATCATACTACTAGTACAATATGCACAGTTAACAAGAGTACGCACAATTGACTGCAGTACATACAGTTAACTAGAGTAAACACAATTAACTACAGTACTGTACTACAGTTAACGACAGTATTACACTACAGTTAATGACAGTACTACACTACAGTTAATGACAGTACTACACCATAATTAGCTATAATACTACACTTCTTTTAGCTACGTTTATCTACAGTACTTACTACATACACTACGTTTAACTACAGTACCACACTGCGGTTAACCACAGTACCACACTGCGGTTAACTACAGTGCTACACTACGGTTAAACACAGGGCTACATTACAGTTAGCTACAGTGCTGCAATACTATGCACACACAGTTATATAGCACACAAATTTCACTACACTACTAATACGATACATCACTTTTTTAAATTTCAGCTGCTTTTAAAGCTAAAGATTGTAGAGGAATTAAATTGGCAAGCTTAATTTCTATTCTCTGTGTTTTTTTTTAAAATTATACTAGAGTCCAATTCGATGGAGAAGATTTGGAAAGTTAGACAAGGAAATGACATCGGGTTGGCTTCAAATATGCGATATTCAAATTTTCGTCTTGGTTTTCTACCAACTGGAAACGGTCTGCATTATCTCAACTTTGAACTTAGGATACCGAATGTTGCATCTGGGAAGCGGAAAGTGGAATATAGAAATGAATAATTTTGATTCAGTTCCATACAATTAATTTTAAAACAGCTGGAGTTGTCAAGTAAGTTAGATATCGAGCAAAATTAAGACCATTCTAGCTATCCCCAATAGATCAGATGGCTATTTCATGGCCAAAACCGTTAGATCTCTGGCTCGAAGCTAACCTAAGACATAGTCTAGAAACGTTTGCAGTTAGAGATCGAATGTAAATTATTATCCAGCCCTACTCTCTGATATTTTCTCACTCGTCTAATTAAAGTTTTGGTTTTATTGCGCTATAGTCCAACCTCTTTAGCTCAAACACTCACTGTGGCAAAATAAAAAAAAAATCATGTTAAAAATAGTACATGTTATCCAGAAGGACGGATCCGTAATCTAAGTTCTTCATTGTTGACGGGGATTCGGGAAACAGTTCGCGTTAAAAGTAATTCATATTAATCGTATTCGCGTTAACAAATTTCGACTACATTAACGAAGAGTGGATATCAAATTCACATTCTAAAGACTGCGCATAGGGCCAATATTTCAGTAGAACATGCCATCCTGCTATATTTCAGCAACTTGTGCAAACGACTTCTTCTGAAAACTCTACTATATAGTCTTTCTTACCACTCTTCAACGATATTCTTAAAAACCAAAAAGACCTTCAACGTCTTTCATATCTGAATTGTGGCACACATAGACGATATATTAAATACTGCGAGTTGAGGAATAGGTTGCTTTAGAAGGATCCCACGTACCCAGAAGTTTATATCTTCCTTTTTTAAAAATTCCTCCTTAAAATGTCCTTTCATTTCAGTGCTGTAATATAATCTATAATTTTGTCAAACTATTTACGTTAATGCTTGCCAGAGGTACCGTTATGTGTAACAACCTCACGTCTAATCAAGGAAGGCATGGAGACTTCGCTTCCATAATAAACTGTTTAAATTAAACCGATGAAGTCCTGATCAGGTGTCTCTCATTGTCTCTCTTGCCGCTGCTTCATTATCAGGAACTAGCAAACTCGGTAAACGAGAGCTGTTTGATTATGCAAAAGAGATATTTCAGAGTGATAACGAACTGCATGATAAAAGCAATGCAAATGAAGCGAATGGGTCCTGTTTCAATGGCTAGGATAATATTATACGTTGACAACATTGCCTATAATGAGAAAGCTGGATATTTGCTTTTGGCATTTTTGCCGGTGCTGGCTAATTAAAAAGAAGATAATGATCTGGAACATCTACAAAGCAAATTTAAAAACTTAATTTTCAAAATTTGCTGGAAAAGGTTTGCATTTCTAAATTCTTGTTATTGCATAAATACCAAACTATTTTTGGAGATTTTATAATGGAAACAACACGTTTAATATAATCATGATAAATTCTCTTAATTATTTTCTTGTCTGACAATTCAATCTGCATTATAAAGAAGGTTATTATTGGTGGTTTTGGCGCCATAGTAGGCTACTGACATCACTTCCCACAACACATTTACCGCCAACTAAGCTTATTTAGGAACTGAATTTTATTCTGGACAGGCTCAAATGCTTTAGCTATAACCACTTGGCGACCAATTGGGCGAATAGTCATATATACTGCATTACACGTACTCATCGAACTTTTAAATGGCCTGTAGTGTGTTTTGCATGTAACACATTAATCCAATTGTAAATCGATGTTCAACGTAAATCAGACTTTTTGAAAACGTAATCACGATGTATATCGAGGGACAACTTATATTAATAAAAGCTTAAAAATTATAGTTTTCCGTAACCTTTTCCACAATTCCAATATGACTCAAAGTTGGTGTACCTTTTCCAACATAAATACATTCTTTATGAAGTAATTGCCTTCCCATTTTTCTACCAGTGGCTTCTCCTCCGAACGTCATTTCACTTTCATAACGGATCATTGATTCTGGTTCTGTCATCTGTCATAAATCAACCTTCAGGGGGGGATTGAGAATGACGGCAACCGTTTCTTTTAGGAAAAGTTCAGAATTATTATTGAATGCGACGTTATTAAATCTTACTCTTTGTCCATTTCATCTATTTTTCCCTTTAATTCTCACAACTTGTTTTGGTATAAAATTTTTCAGATAATATCTATTTTCACACATAGTTCGTTGCTAGTTAAATTTTCTTAGAAATAAAAGATTTTTATTTCTGAACCCTACACTTTAATATTTCATTCTGATGCGCAATGTATTTTTCACGTCTTCCTCAACCAACGTCGCTACAATCACTGAGGGATATGGACCTCCTCCTTGGTGACCACGAGACATCCCCTTTCTCTGAAGCTTTTCTTCTGTATTCTCTGAATTCCATTCTTTTAAAGTCTTCTTTCACTCTATTGATCTGTAATTCCCTGAAGCGTCCTGCTAGTTTTCGTCTCCTTTCTGAGTTTATTTTCGTGCACTATTTCATATAATTAAACTAATTTTAGTTCATTAATTTGTCGATCATCCGTCTATCAATTAATCTATCAGAATTTATTTTTTAATTATTCGATTTATTTAAAGCTATTTATTACTTAACCATTCTGACGACCACAGTAAACGTAACACTCCAGAAGAGCACGTTACTCCTTAAATTCCTGATTCTTGGATTTCTTTTATTTTTGCGTCTTCTTGAATATAATATTAATAACAAATATAGTAATAATAATAACAAATATAATAATAATAATAATAATAATAATAATAACAAATATAATAATAAGAAGAAGAAGAAATATAATAATAATAATAATAATAATAATAATAATAATAATATAATAATAATAATAATAATAATAATAATAATAATAATAATAATAATAATAACAAATAAAGGAGAATAATAATAATAATAATAATAATAACAAAGAAATAAATAACAAATATAATAATAATAATAATAATAATAATAATAATAATAATAATAATAATAACAAATATAATAATAATAACAATAATAATAAATAAAAATAACAACAAATATACATAATAATGCGTTTATTTGTCATAAGGGTTGCATATTGCACATAGTCTTGAATTTCAATTTAAGTATAATAAATTTCACACAGTTTAGAACAGACAATACAATTTGCATTTCCCCGTGATGGGTCCCCAGTTTAAATTATAAAATTTAACCGGTTGAGGACCCTATTAATCCGCTGGCGCACAAACTCCGTTAGGTATTTCAGTACTTTTGAAGTCCCAAGACAGTAACAAAATTTGGTTAATTTCAAGATACCATATCTTTGCAAATAAACAATATATTTATAAATTTTGTTTTTTTTAAAATGCTCCTATTCCAGTTTTATTTAATACACTACCTAAATTATTTAATTGAGTTAAAAATAATTTTTAAATTACATGAAACTCATGCTCACTTTACAAAAATTAAAAAAATATCATAGGTTTGCGCGCATGATTACTTAAATACCGTTCATAATATTTTGATAAAATTTGTAAAAAACATGTGTCTCATGTTTATTGGTAAATTCCACTTGCTATTTTATGACATTTATCTATTTTGCCTAAATAAGGGACATTATGAATATAAATTTTTGCATTGCTTTAGCACGTTAAAATTCAAAAACATTTGTAGGTAATAAAATATTTTATGTTTATTTTATTTTTAGGTGAGTTGAATGAGCAGAACCTTTCTTGTCATTATTGTTCAACGAAATTTAACATTATATAACAAAAATTTTTCATCCAATCATGCGCCCAAGCCTTTTTTTTTGTAAAGTGGTCATGAGTTTCATGTAATTTAAAAATTATTTGTACCCCAATTAAATAAAACAGGAATAGGAACGTCTTATAAAAACAAAATTTGTAAATACATTTTTGATTTACAAAGATATGATACCTTGAAATTAGCCAAATTTTTTACTGTTTTGGGTCTTTAAACGTACTGGGACCCATTAATAAGTATACAATTAATTTCTTTTTAAACAATTTTATATTATTAATATTTTTAAGATTATTTGGTAAATCATTCCAAAGCTTTATTCCCATATATTCAATTCCTTTCTGTACATTTCCGTTCTAATCTTTGGTAGCCTAATTCTGTTTTGAATTTAGTTGGCCAAGGATATTGATATCTATATATACGGTAATCTATATACTATATCATGCATAGGTTTTATACTGCCATATTTTTCCAGGACCTACACAATACGTGTACATAGCTTCATTCCCAGCTATGTGTATATGTAGAGAATAAATAAAATTATTATTTATATTATTAAAATATTATTCAAATATTTTCTATTATCCTTTCATACATTAGTTTTAAATGCACAATATTCATTGGTTTGACAATTGGTAATATGCTATATTTAAAATAATGAATTATAATTCTAAGGGTGCACACATACCTCATAAGTTAATGCTGGAATGCCTTCTGATAGGCTGAAGTTCAACATTCTATAACTTTTAAAATAACACATATCCAAAAATAAAAATTTGCACATAGGATTATTGTATTATGAGCTTACTAAAATCATTAACGAAATGTATTTACATATTGCTATTTTTTTATAATAAATCAAAATATTATACTAGATTTTGCTCGTTAAAATTTTTAATACCATTTTGCGCGCATAATATAATTGGTTGTTATTATCTAATTACCAAAAGTAATGTGCTAAATGATAAATAATGAGTATAGCATTCAACTAACGAAAAATCTTAAGAAAATAATGATACTTAATATTTTTTAAAACAATAAAAAATAAAACTTTTAAAATTTGCCATTTTTTCAATATTAAAATGCATCTAGATAAAAATATTATTACTTAATCTCTTATTTTTTCGTCATTTTATTAATTATGCATGGCTACAAGAGTGTGCTAATTTTTATTATACTAGTGTAAAAAGTTTTTTAAATATCTTGCGCGCAAGGATAAAATTTACTGTTTTGAGAAAAACGCGTTTAAAGAAAAATATATGTCAACATTGGAGTTATTATCTATTTGCATCAACCTACCTTCATAAACTTGTTTAGAATACAACAGACGAGTATGTAGAACCTTCTTTGGATGTTATAGCTTTAAGTTTGTTGCAACTTCTGTTAGCTTTCCACCTAATTATAAGTTTTCGCAGCGGTCTTGGAGCGGCGATCCAAATACGATATTTGTTTTTTGTCCATTATTTTTTTAATATATATAAAAATGTTTAATTTTTTGCAATTTTTACCATCTATTATTACAAGAGCATGACAAATTTCATTACAGCAGCACAAATGAAGTTGTAAATATCTTGGGCACAAGGGTGAAATATACAGTCTTGAGAGAAACACGTAGGGAGCACATATCCCTGGCCTCAAAAATGTCCCAAAACAGCCCAGATTTCAACAATTTATATTAAAATAACACAAACTCAGGTATGAAAAATTGCATGCAACATCATTATACAGTTTCCCTTCATAAAATGCTAGCAAAATATATCTGTTGCCATTTGTTTTAAATCAATCACAACGTCATGACCCATTCATCAATTCAAAATGCTATATTAATTCCTTGCGCGCATGATAAAATTGATTGTTGTTGCTAAAAAACTAAAAGCAAACTTTTTTATTACAAACCTGTTTTGATGAAGCTTCTTCAAAAAGCACCAGACAAGTATGAGGGTCCTTCGGCATGCTTCACAGCTTCAGCTGCACCTAATTTTTGGCGTCTTTTCACTTGATGTCGGCATTTTGTGACATTGGTTGCACGACATAGGGAGTGTGAAATTCGTCGTCCATCAGCTTTTATTAAAATACGACTTTCCTGCACTCCAGGTTGGATGTCAAAAGCCTTCATAGTGTGGAGACGTCCTTTACCCACTTCATTGAACTGAATTATGGTTTCATTTGTAGCGATGTCTACAATTCGACGTCCTGACCCGGACGTTTTGGGGCAAAACTTCCAAATCATTGAGTTGAGAGACTCATTTGGATTTTGAGTCCTCCCTCCTAAGCAACAACTCAGTAATTTGGGATGGGACAGGTCGTTGAAAATCAGTTTTATAAACTTCATGATAGCCTGAGGTAAAGATTGTTTATGGTGAAATATCCCAGTTGCTTTTTTTGTAATAGCTCGCTGGTAAGCACACCACGATATGTTTCCTTTGGGGCAAAAATGGTGCAGTGGATCAGCATCACTTGATCCTTTATGGAAGAAGACAGCCCATACTGCTTTCCTCATCGCACTTAAATTGTCCTTATGCTCCTTGATTGCATTCCCATAGTAGGAACTGAGTTGGTCTATCTCTTTTTCAGTGAGCCGGCCTTTTCCTCCAAGACACTTGTCATCTTCTAATTTCTTTCCAGACATATGTTGTTTCATTTTCCTTAGCCTGGCTCCCATGCGCTTCTGAATGTGACCAACACATTCAATTTTTTTAATGTCTACATCATCGTATGGCTGTAAATTCCTTATGGATAAAAATGTTTTTGAATCCCCGTCTCCTATATATCCACTGTATTT
>QLNU02003225.1:93142596-93162869 GCA_006491805.2 Dysdera silvatica | reverse complement strand
AAAATGGTTCAAAAAATTTTTTGTACGAAAATATAATCATTTACAACCTGTAAAGAAAATATAAACTCAACATACAAATTCACGGACCACGATCCTGTAAACTAATTTGCGTATACCCAGTTTTACACGCATCAGTTGATATATGTAGCAGGATCCAATGTTGTGATTAAAAGTGCGTTTCGTGACTAGGCCTTGAGGAGAAGAACTAAATGAAACTTACGCCAGAAAAATATATTTGCTAACTTGCAAGGGACAGTCAACAAGAGGACTAGCCCGTAAAATAGGGCTCTCATAAACTACTGCACAAAAATCATAAAAAAAAAGGTGATGATTATGGAAACAAAAAGAGGTGAAGTAGACCACCAAAACTGCTACCCGGGAACCACAGGCACATTACAAGCTCTTGCGACGCGTGAGTAGGTGTCCACTTGTGAAATTTCACATGTACTATGAATACTTATATTCCACCGAACTGTGTAGAAAAGTTTAAATGTAAATTTGAACGTAAAGTTCAGGAAAATAAAAGCAAACCGAAACTTACTACTAGTCATAAGTAAGTAAAAAAAACCTGTGAAATGGCGTCATGAGTAGAATAAACTAGCGTTTTCCGATGAAAGGCGTTTCTGTCTGGATGGCCCTGATGGATATTCGTCATATTGGTATGATTTACGCACTCAACCAAAGATAAGGCTGACATTCGAAGCAGGAGGAAAAGCAGACATCGTATTCCTTCGGGGCACTATGAACTCCAAATATATCAGGAATTAATGTATGATCTCTTAATCCCATTTTGGTCTCTTTTAGGCTGTCCAAATTGGATATACCAAGAGGACAACGCTAGTGTACATGCATCAATTTCCACCAAGGAGTGGTTGAGAACTTGAAAAGGTTGATGTCATTCCATGGCCCTCGCGTTCTCCAGACCTGAATCCAGTTGAAAATGTGTGGGGTTTTATGGCAAAGGCTGCATATTGGCGCAACAAGCAATATTATCGTGTGAATGATCTCCAAATAACAATTTCAATTGCCTGGGGCAGCATAGGCTTAAATGTTTAAAGAAAACTATTTCAGACAATGACGCACAGAATGATACAGGTTATTGGAAAACGAGGAGGACCAACTTGTTATTAATTTCTAATTTTCTGGGATTTTCCAAGTTGAGTTTATATTTTCTTTACAGATTGTAAGTGATTACTTTTTCTTACGAACAAAATTGTTCACTATTTTTAAAAGTTGTAATTGGTACATATATATATATACTCACCGTTGGTATATTATTTGTATAAATTTATATCAAATGCTTATTGAAATCGTAAGTTATTAGTGTTTTACATGTGAGTTTATAACTTATATATTTTATCCTTTATCTACTTATATTATTATCCTGAGGACGTTCTGTACGTCCTCAGGGCGTCCCTAGGACGAGTTTTTCTATCTAGGTTATGTTATTTAATTTCTCAAGGATTAATTTACGCGATTGGTTACAGAGTAGTTCAATGAACGCAGAATATTTCCATAATAATGGTAAATACGGTTCAGAAACAGTTTTTAATCAGTTTGCCTGTTGTAAATCATTTTGCTTCAGAAGAAAAACCGGGCTACATTGATGCAGTTAGATATAGTCTATCTTACAGTTATTTACTATGAATGGCAATCTTATCCGAAAACGTTTAAAATTCTTTTGAGAATTTCAAGACTCTTTCCAAAACTCTATACTTAGAAATATATAATACCCGAAATTTCAAAAACTGCCAGCCAGCCATCGTTCCGCCAACGAATAGTTTCGCCAGCACCTGATTAATTAAAACCATTTTTCTAACTTTAACGAACAAACCTAGCGCAAATAGTATTTCTAGGAAACTTTAATGGTTTCTGGAACGGAAATAGCGACGGCTTTCCGAATTTCATTATAATTTTCCAGGTCTGGGATAAAACGGCGAAAAATACGAACATTTATGCATAATTAAACTGAATATCGGAAACTAGCAAGTTCTCGGGCATTCGCTCACGGTTTCCCGCTAATGCCAGAGAAATGGTAATATATAGTGTACATTGAGCTAAATAATTAAGGAATTGGGCGGATTTCAGGACGAAAAGCTTTGACCTGCTGAAGCAACGTAAAGGAAACTACGAGGTTCGATACTTTTATGCTTGAATCCAAACAGTGTAAAGGGATTTGAGTACAGAAGGCATACAGGGGATATAGATTCGGTTTATTCTGTGAGTATTATATTTTACAATGGCCATACTGGTTTAGTGCAGGTTCTGCATATTCAGATATGTGTAATAACATGCATATAAAACTGAATCTATGCTATTTAATGATACACATTTGAGATGACACTCATGCATTTTACTTCTCCGCTGACATGCATGCATGCATCAGTCTATCCACACACACATGCACGCACACGTACTCACGTACGTACCTACCTACCTAAGTGCGTGCATACACACTTATTTCTCTGTCTGTCCGTTCGTTCATTCATTCATTCATTCATTCATTTATTTATTTATTTATTTATTCGTTTAAACTTTCGCTATTAATAAATAATGTTTCTCAATTAGTTTCATATAGAAATGTTGATAATCAAAATTTTTACGAGTTGTAGAAAGAAATTTGTCATTACGTATGGAACAATATATAAATGCCCTTACATAGTATGGTTATTATGTTTTTATATACCTCAAGTCTTACATTTTACCTAGAACTATACAGTTTATCCTATTAAGACCCCGCGTAGAGAGGGCTCTACCTCCATTCGGCTGCTACTGGAAGCAAAAGTCGTTGTAGAGAATGTAGAGTATATTCTACATGGAATTATGGGTTAAATAATAACAAAAAAATAATAATAACATAAAAACATTTTTTGGCATCCCCGTTACGTCTAAAAGTGTAAACAAAAGTTTTTAAAAAAGTTTTATTTTTCTTAGGCATCACGAGGCTAAAATATGTAATTTGTAAAAATATAACGCTTGCAGATGAAGAAAGACAATCCCATGCCAAGGATGATTTTGCAAAAAAAGGGCACATATTTATGTAGTTATAAAATCTAATATTATCTAATCAGAAATTAAGGTTACCTGACTATGTAAAATTGTATTTGATTTATAGCTTGTTTCTTCGCTTGCATTTTATGGAATGCCGATTTTATCGAACTTTCCGTTTCTCTGCTAATTTACAAAATTAAGTATAACTCGGTGTAAATGAGAAAGTAATAATAAAGCATGTGAACAAACTCTTGTAGCTTTGAGTTCCTTTCACAATCTCTGACTAATGGCAGCAATATCCTCTCACTACAAATTCTCTTCTCAATATTTCTCGCAAAATACCATATTTCTTAAACAACAAAGACAAGACCATATACCCGGCTTAAAGTATGGTAAATACTCCGTTCATATAAACCATTATTCACTTACGAAGGAGAAATTTTGGAACGAGAAGACCTTGTGCCAGGTCACGCTTAATTTCATCAGACCTGCTAAAATTCTTGGCGAATTTCGTCGAATGAGAGCGGAACTTTGGCGTAACCATTTGCATAATTTATGAGAGACCGATTGTTCCCTTCTTGTTGTAATGTGCCATCTCTTCCCCTATACACAAGATTGAATTTTCCCTCGAGAGCTTTCATACCGGATTCGCTTTCACTCTCTCATCCAACACAGCTACAGACGCTAATGCACTAGCGGTTGAGATACTGGGCAAGGGAGTTAAGATCTTGGTTGTCTCTGCTGTGATTCTTAATGGAGTTTCCAATTAAAGGCTTTCTTGTTAGGCAGAAAG
Source organism: Dysdera silvatica (assembly GCA_006491805.2). Lineage (NCBI taxonomy): Eukaryota > Metazoa > Arthropoda > Arachnida > Araneae > Dysderidae > Dysdera > Dysdera silvatica. The sequence goes on along the minus strand of QLNU02003225.1, from coordinate 93,159,085 downwards.
GAGCTCCTATAAGACCATTGTAAGGTAAAGAATCCGTTATGAATTGAATAATGGATTTTGCTTTTATTCAAGGCTTATAAAGATTTTATTCAAGCTAGGATAATGATGGCTTGTTCTTACAAGCGCATAGGTATTAAACAAACGAGGCTGACTTATTTACAAATTTTTATAAATATGTAACATAAAGCACAATTGTATAATCAACAATTTATGTAGAGCTTATGAATTATTCGTAAAATATTAATACTCGCATTTCGGCGTGCTTTCCAAATTTGGTACAAGAGAATTTCGAAATTAGTTTAAGTATTTGTAGATATATTTAAGCCGTAATGAAATATGTAATGCGTTACACATATATTTGTCATTAAGTTTCTAAGTTTGTCAACTTGTGTTTAATAAATTTTGATTTGAAAGTAGAGAACTTGTTTGCTTCCCAGGTTGTTCAACTTTAATATGGCACACGCCACACTCTTGAGTCTATTTGCTTACTCAGAAAAAATTAAATTTCAAGATATGAAAGAAACGGTGAGTCTGATGTCAAGTACTTCATAGAAAATGTTATTGTTCGCTGATGTGGGAAGGAATTCTCATACGTTAATTACTCAGGTTAAGTTTGGCGAAATATATTATTGATGTTATTAAAAAAAAATGACAGGCGAACTAATCATGTTGGAAATAATACCGAAGGAGCGAAAAATGGTTTTCTGCATAGTTTTAAGGATTTTAAACAAGAGAAAAGTTGGGATATCGAAGTATAATGCAAATCCAATCAAATTGGAGATTTTCAACAGATAGTGACATGAGATATGCGACTATGAAGGTCTTCAAAACCTAGCACATTGGCTGTGTGTTCATAACTGCCTGAAACTTGTATTACGGAAAACACACATCAAGTTAAGCCAAACTATGATGGCGGCAACTATAATTTAGCAATGTAATATTTGACCCAGGTGGAAATTAATAACTAAATAATAAAAAACGTTCTTTATGTTGCAAATTTATTCTATACTATCTATCTAAACATCTATTTTATATGATCTATATGTAATCCTTCATCATATAATAATTTTTTCTTACATTCCACATAATTAGTGATATTTTATTGTTAATATACTGTAGAATAACGCGCATTCTAGCGCCTTGTTTTATTTCAGAAGTATTTTTCACTATATTTTGTTCTAAAAATATATATATAAAAAATTAAGGACATATTTCACATTAAAGTGAAGAAAAGGGTTTTACATCACAAAGTATGAAAAATGCTTCTTTACAATGTACAACTCTTCTCTATTCTATGTTTAATAGTAAAAGAAATGCCATTAAATAGATAGGATGTAATATAATAAAGCAAAGCAAAACAGTAACATTTACAGGTATAATTTACAGAATAATCATTTACTGGATAATGATTTACTAGATAATCATTTACAGGTCAAATTTTCAGGATTATTATGTACAGATCTAATTTACAGGTCTAATTTTCAGGATAATTGTTTAAAGGTCTAATTCTCAGGTTAATTATTTACAGGTCTAATTTTCAAGATAATTATTTACAGGTCTAATTTACAGGATAATCGTTTACAGGTATAACATGCAGGGTAATCATCTGCAAGTATGACATAGAGGATAATCATATACAGGTATCATTTACAAGTATAACATGCAGCGTAATCACATACAGGTATCATTTACAGGTATAACATGCAGCGTAATCATCTGCAAGTGTGATATAGAGGATAATCATGTACAGGTATCATTTACAAGATAAGAGGTATAATAAACCATTTAAACACGACTACCACAATTTAACTGTAATAATCATGTATAAATGGTTTATTATAGTTTTAACACAGTGTTTCAAGTTACTAATTAAGATAAGAGGTATTGAATAGTCTTGTTTAAAATAAAACTAGGTATATAACGATTTTCTGCCATATAATTGTAGTGAGAAACGTGTCCCTAAATAAGGGTACAGTGTAGTATTGTTCATACAAATATTGTATGAGAAAGTACATGAATACCCGTGCAGAGTATATAAAATTTATAAATGAAGGATTTTTTTATTAAAATATGACTACAAATTGTACATTTCGTAAAATAAAAATGATATAATAGATTAATTTATAAATTTAGATTTTAAGCGCTATATCTTCTCAATAGATAAATAAAATCAATAATTTTCTTGGAAATTTTAAATGATGCTGCTAAGATATATTTGATCTTTGCGAAATTTAATTATAACTTACTTTTTATTATTCACTTACGTATGTAGAATTTACTTATTAGTATGCATGAGTAAGCAGAAATATTGTACGTTGTGCAAACTTTATTTTAGGAAATTTCCCATAATTCCCTGGGAAAGTGTATTAAAACTTTCGTTGAGTTTTTAGGTCCATCAATCTTGTTTTACAATAGCCGATAAATTCAGCAAAGAAGAGAATTTCAATTTTGATTCTAAACAATTTTCTTCTTGAAGCATCTTGACAAATACAAATTTTGTATGATCAGAAATAGCCTTTTTTTCGCTAAATAAAAATAAATTTTTGTCGTTTTATAATCTAGAAATTAAGAGGTTTTTTAATGAACAATCATGAACAAGCAAATAATTTTATTTCTTTCCCAAGCACCCAAAATCTAACATGATTATTGAGAAATTACACATAGCAGTTGTCTAAGCCCTGCGCTTCTTTCTCTCCCATTTTCTCTCATCAATCTGATATGAACACTAGACTTTTTTGCCAACCACGTCCGAGTCAGATTGCATTCTCGACACGTACGAAAAGATTTATGATCAGAAACATAGCAATAATATAGAAATATCGAAATACGGTTAAAGGTGTCAAGCAAAACGAAAAGAACGATGCGTTTCACTAACTTGAACTAACGATAAAAAATGTCAGAAGATTTACTTCTATATAAAAGAAATATATCTTGTGAGGAAAACTGACAAAAATGTTTTTATACATATTTTTTCTTTAGTAATTGTATAAATGAAGATAATTTCGTGCATGCCTCTAAAATCAATTGGATAAATTACAATCGATTAAAACTTATTAAAGGTATAAATTAATTTCACACTCGCTAATTTTAATCTTTAACCAATCTTTAATCTTCATCTTTAAGTTTCATCTTTAATCTTTAACCTGAACCAATCATTAACCAACCTTTAATCTTCATCTTTAACTTTAAGCAATCGTTAATTAACCTTTAACCTTCGTCTTCGATCAATCTTTTATTTTCATCTTCAATCAGCCTTTAATCTTTATCTTTAATCAAGCTTTAATCCTTAATTTTTACACTAATTCAATACGCTTCAAATGTGTAAAGATGAAGATCCCCTTAAAATATGTGGTACAAATTTACAATACAAAATTATAAAATGCCAATCTATTAAAGTGGGGTGGACTGTATATCAAAATACAGAAAACTTGATTTTATGATCAATTATAAAAACCTACATTAATTTTATTGATGTAAAAAATAGATGACAATATTATATAAACCGTTCAATATGATCAAATTTTTTTATCGCCAATAAACTATTGTTCTATGAATAATTAAAAGTTATGAACTTTTAAACAAATTTATACGAAAAATAAAATTTCAGTTATATACAAAGATTTAAAAACTTTTTTATTCAGTTTCAACTGATTTCACAAATACGCTGTTTGTAACTCAGTGTGATGAAATGACATTACATCAATTTCGAATTTGTAATTTACGACTAGTCATTTCACACCTCAATTGTCGCATAATAGATTATATAGATATATCGATGCAATAGACGATATAGATAGATCGATACAATAGATGAGATAGATATATCGATATAGTGGATGATATAGGTATATTGATATAATAGATGATATAGATATATCGATATAATATATGATAAATATATATATCGCACAAACATTTTATAGATTAGCCAAGGATACCTTGATTAAAGATATCATTCAGATCTCTGTCCAGAGCATGGATCCTCACACAACACAACGCTTTATTTGTGTAAACAGCAATTAAACACTATATTAACAACATAGTGTGTCTTGCTTTTTATTTCTTAAATCCCCCCTGGTTATATCAGGGACGTAGCCATTCTAAAATTATGGCAGCTCGTGTAGTTTATGACAAGTCATGTGATAGCCCTAAGCAGGGCAGTTTAGTTTTCTATGCAATGGGGGATTGAGCACCCTAAAACCCCCATTCCTAACGCCATGGGACTTCATTATGTTAATATTTGGAAGAACACTACTGTTGCTGGAGATATAATATGAGAGGCCGACTTATTTTTGGATATTATTTCCATTGTTAGCGATTTTATGATTTTGAATTCATATATGCTATAGTTGTATTGACTATTGCTATAGATATGGACCGAAGTTATGTTAAACTACGAATATTTGGGTAAATTTAACATAAATTAATATCGAAAACATTATTTTTCGGCAAACAGTCAAATCTTTGGCAAATTAGTACAATTTGGCTAAATTAATAACGTCATTGTACGTATTGAATAATATATATGTACATATTGAATAATATATATGTACATATTGAATAATATATATGTACATATTGAATAATATATATGTACATATTGAATAATATATATGTACATATTGAATAATATATATATACATATTGAATAATAAGAACTGATAAATATAATGATACAATAATGGCTCAAAACAAGCTGTAATGAGCGGGCGTATGTTAAAAATCTTAGAAAGGAGAGAGTTTAGTTCTGAGTTTTTCCTTTATTGGTGGTTGTTCGATTAGATAGCGAAAAGAAAGAATCAGTTTCCTCTTTTACATTTCCTTTTCAATGTGCACCACTATATTGTAAACCAATACGTGTTGCTTCTTAATTTTATGGGAGAATCATTGACTTTCTACACCGCCAGCATCTCGCGAACGCTGATAGCCGAGAAGTATCATATACCAGAGACAAGGTTGAGTAATAGATAGAATTATAATAATAATTAGAAGAATTAAAAGATAGAAGTATAATAATGATAATAACAATAATAATAATAATTATAATTATAATAAAATTCTCGATCACAGTTCTCTACAATACGTTGACGAAGTTTCCATGTAGAGACGTCATCAATAAAAATATTATAAACTGTCGAGATTATTTTTACTGTTTTTGGCTCAGTGAAAACGTTTTCAATGTTAAAAAGCACTTACAAGAGTATATAGTACTAACATAATTAGTAGTTCAGAATTACTAAGTATTAATTCAGAATTACTAACTGGTAATTCAGAAGTACGAAAAAGTATAAAACTACCAAACAATGAGGAATTTAAAATGCACCTGCGAGTAGTTGGCCTCAATCTCGAACACTGATGAACACCAAGCTATGTACAGGATATATATTTGTCTGTACGAAAAGATGTTTAGGACAGTGTCATTAATGTACCGAAATTTAAGAAGATGTAGATTCTTGAGACAATCTATAGACTCTGTTTCGCGTCCACATCTATATATATGTCTCGAGTCAGTATTAGAGCATTCTTCGTTAATTTTTCCCTTGATTCAATCCCTTGCAGAAGAAATAGTAAATTACTGTATGTAAACCAATGCCATACCGTGTATCCCTTTGCCCCTTAGAGTGTCATTATGGCTTGCTAATGAAATGAAATCTTAAAGGCAATAACTTATTCATTGTTGAATTTTAAGTTCGGTGAAAGAATTATAATTTAAAGGACATTGAATAAATGAATGAGTTCATATATTGAATGCAAATTGGGAGCATCTATTTACATGGAGTTTAATGTAAAAATGTTTTCAAATATGTATTCTATATTGCTGATTTATACATAAAACATGCAGAAATTTTTTCAGTAACGCAAATTTATTTCGTTCTGTAGTTTCGTTTTTCTCCATTTCCTTTAAATATTTACCACAACTATTTTTAATTTAATTAATCTATTTCTGCATTTTTCAAAGTGTGTTTCGCGGAACTTTAGGATACCGCGTCTACCTTCCAAGGGCTCCACAATCATATCTATTTTTAATTTATTTAATCTATTTCTGCGTTTCTCAAAGTGTGTTCCTCAGAACTTAGGGGTACAATGATAACTCTCCAAGGGTTCCACAATCACATCTATTTTTAATTCATTTAGCCTATTTCCACGTTTCTCAAAGTGTGTTTCGCGGAACTTCAGGGTACAGCGTCTACCTTCCGAGGGCTCCACAATCATATCTATTTTTAATTTATTTAATCTATTTCTGCGTTTCTCAAAGTGTGTTCCTCAGAACTTAGGGGTACAATGATAACTCTCCAAGGGTTCCACAATCACATCTATTTTTAATTCATTTAGCCTATTTCCACGTTTCTCAAAGTGTGTTTCGCGGAACTTCAGGGTACAGCGTCTACCTTCCGAGGGCTCCACAATCATATCTATTTTTAATTTATTTAATCTATTTCTGCGTTTCTCAAAGTGTGTTCCTCAGAACTTAGGGGTACAGTGATAACCCTCCAAGGGTTCCGCAATCACATCTATTTTTAATTCATTTAGCCTTTTTCCACGTTTCTCAAAGGGTGTTTCGCGGAATTTCAGGGTACAGCGTCTACCTTCCAAGGGGTCCGCAATCATATCTATTTTTAATTTATTTAATCTATTTCTGCGTTTATCAAAGTGTGTTCCTCAAAACTTAGGGGAACAGCGATAACCCTCCAAGGGTTCCGCAATCACATCTATTTTTAATGCGTTTAGCCTATTTCTACGTTTCTCAAAGTGTGTTTCTCAGAACTTTGGGGTACCGTGACTACCCTCCAGAATTCCACAAGGAATTTGTGAAATATCACCGTAATTTTCAAGAAAAGCTGTACCCAGTGGTTCCCCATGACAACCTTTTACACGTAGCTATCCGTAACTAATACACAAAAATAATAGACAAGTATTACCTATTTTTATAAAGGTCATTGCTCCTGCTAAAGCATTTCAGCTGACACGTCTGAAAGCTTGGGTGATCTTTTTCATTGCTATTTTACCAGTGTTTAACCTTTTGTATGTAAATTTCTAGTACTTTGTATCTTATTTCTATTATATCTATATAACTACTTACTTTAATGTTTATATGCAAACAGTGATACAGAATAGCCTTTTAAATTCTCCTTAAATGTCATTTATAATGGGGTTTTGTGGATGGGCATGTGGTAAAAAAAGGTTTCCCCCGGGAGAGAAATATTGAGGACGACACTGACATATGTTACAATTAATGGATAAGTTATCCCGTAGTAAAATTTTATGAATCACTTTGATTTCATTGATGCCGGCTTCTGGGGCTCGCGCTCTATTGTTTGAGGACCTCTGCCTTAAGAGACTGATTATGTTTTAGGAAAGTAAATTTATTATATAATTCCACAATATATTTAATAAAATTAGTATTCTTACAAAAATCACACAAAGTATATACGAACCTAACGTTTGATGAAACGGTACTTTATTTTAAGTGCCTTTTAAATTTCAGCAGTCTAAAACAAAAATAAATTTAAATTATACGGTGCACCTTAGAATGGTTACGAGCGACTTTTAGAGCTGGTTTAAGAAAACGTATTTCTTCTCTCAGCCAAGGACACCCATTATTCTCTTTCTTCAGTTCGAAAACCGTGCATTAAGCCAAAGAGAAGAAAAGAAAGGATGTTCAATCCAGCACTGCTGAAAACAAAGCCGGGTCCCGAAGTTTCCGGATGGAAAGAAGAAAAAAAAAGTGCAGCGACAATACAAAAGAAATCTCAACATTTGGATGCAGACTGAATCTCGACTCAAAACTCGAAAATCCTAGCTTCTTTCCTAACGATGACTTCCTTACCAACACACACGAATTCTGCAAATTATTTACCCAAAGCGAGCAGACTTGGGCATAAATTTGCATAATTTATGGAGAAAGGAAACGAGTCGATGTCGTTCACCAAGCGAGGAAAAGCAGAATTTGCAGTCAATTCTTACTTTGACTTTATTTCTTTTTCTTTCCTTTTCCCTGCTTTTGGTTCAAGAATTTCTCAACAGTAGGGGATCTTCTAAAAGTTATCATCAGTAAAAGAATTCTTTTGTAGATACATAGGATGACCGAACCTTTCCGAAATTCATGACATGATAAATATAAACATTTTATATAAAATAATCTTTCTCAATAACGTCCTTTTAATTAATTAAATCTTCGGCTTAACGGTCGTATTTTGTGGTTTCGGTAAGTGGCTTCGTAAGTTTAATGTATTTCTGATTGACGACGCCATATGTTTACCGAAATTTAGTCTTGTTCTTCCTTTTTCTGCAAGGTGTTTCAATAACAGAATTAAGAAGTGTGGATCAAACTTATGACGAGAGAGAGTTAAAGGATTGGTTGATTAATTATTAATTAAAAAATATTATTAATTGGTTGATTCAGATGAATCTATATTAGATTATGAAGCTGAAAACGAACTACTCCCGCCAAGTTTCGAAGAAGCGTGTGATACACTAAATACCTTTCGCATCTCGTCTGACATAGAAATCAATCAGTTTCAACTTCTTAAAAAAATGGGGGAAAATATTCTATAAGCGCGACCGAAATCAATACAATCGACTGTTTTGGATTTTTTTAAACTAAAGAAAACGATCTGTAAGTTATCATTTCATTACTATAATTCACCGTATTATTATTGTACTGAATGCAGCTGTATTAAGTTACAAGATGTAATTCAAATAATAATAATAATCGGGGTCGACAACAGGAGGGCAGCAGAGGCTGAAACCCGGGATTATACCGGACCCGGGGGTCCGAATGATGTCTAGGGGCCCGCGCTGGCAAGGACCTATACTGTGGGGGACCCGACCCTGCCAAACTAGTTTTGCTAATCGGAAGGCCAGAAAAATTGTTCTCTAAATCCAGATTAATAAGATTTACTCCATTCCATGCCAGTGTAATCGTGTTTATATTGGTCAAACACGTCGGGCCCTTCGATTTCGGCTTAAAGAGCATGAAGCCTACGTGCGTAAACAACAACTGGAAAAATCTGCTTTGGCCAAACACGCCTGGGAAGCTGGCCACAAATTTTCTTTCGACAAGGCCCATCTAATAGAGAAAGTTTCTTCACCAGCCGACCTCAATTTCTTTGAAGCCTTCCATATTCTTTCGCATTCCTCTTCTACTGTTAACGATCAGCTTCCGTTCAATTCCATGTCCTCTATTTGGAGAAACTTCATTCGTCCCATAGCAAAAGACGCGGCTACGGACCCACAACTGGTTTACCCGAACTAATTTTGGACTAGCAATTTGGCATCGATAGTTTTTCTAGCACGTGTGTCACATTAGTGTAACTAGGGTTCTGAAGAAGGAAGCCTAAACGCGCTTCCGAAATAGCTATAAACCATCGTATTTATTTTAACTGTGTTAATGTGTTTAATTTTATTTAATATTTTGTGCATTTTTAATGCATAGTTTTTTAATTATACTTCATTATCCTGACTCGATTATTAAAAAAATAATAATAACAACCAGTAGCTTACGTTAGTTTCTTTTTTCAGCAGTGATCTTGTAAAATAATTAAGTAATAAGAAAGTACCAAACAAATTAACTTAGTTAAGTTCCATACTTTTTGTTCATTTGGGCGTTCAAACCCCTCCATCCCCCGAAAGAAAAAAATATCCATGCCACTGCGCAAAGAAGCGGTAATGAGGGCCCGTCAAAGCGAGCCTGGGGGACTGCGGCGTTGGTTCTTGACGACCTTAATACTACTAATAATAACGGTTTCTAAAGAGGCCAATACATTTATCAAATGTACTTACATTCCTAAACCTGCGATGGTGAAAGACTGTCAAATAACACACTGCAATCAGTCTTTACTTAATACAACGTTCTGATTAACGGCCACCTTTCTCGGTCCCTTAAGATGCATTAATGAGAGAGATTTTACTGCATTTTACTAAACAGATTTTACTGTATTTTACTGAAAACTTTTGCAGTAATTTACTGTGAGATTTTACTGTATTTTACAGAGAGATCTCACTGCATTTTACTGAGATATTTCACAGAGTTATTTTACTGCATTTTACAGAGATATTTTACTGTATTTTACTGAGACATTTTGCCGTTTTTCACTAAGAGATTTTACTAAATTTTACTGGGAGATATTACTGTATTTTAACAAGAGAGTTATTGTACTTTAATGAGAGCTTTCAATGAGAGATTTTACTGTATTTTAACAAAAGATTTACTGTATTTTACCGATAAATTTACCATATTTTACTGAGGAATTTTACTGTATTTTAAAGAGATATTTATTTTTGAATTTTACCGAGAAATTTACTGTATATTACTGTGAGATTTTACTATATTTTACTGAGAAATTTTGCTGAGAAATTTTACTATATGTTACTGTATTTTAACGAGAGATTTTATTGTATGTTACTGAGGGATTTTACTATATTTTATAGTCAGATTTTACTGTATTTACTGAGAAGTTTTACTGTATATTTATCTGTGTCTTTAATTTGCAGTGTTTTTTAAATAACAAAATCGGTAACAATAATTCAGTATCCATGATTTTAACATTTTTCAGTTACATGCAAAGACGGCTTGCTCACTGGTAAATACTGAACCAGTGTAGTTTATCATCAAAAATGTATACAGCTATTCAGTACAGAAGAATAGCACAATTTATAATGGGTTTTACCTTTCCCGCAAGCGATATAAGCACGCATTGTAAAATAAAATACGGTCTCATTATACGCAAGAAACGTAAATATAGTATTAAGAAGAAAATAAATAATGCTTTAAAAATAGAAGTTTCGTTACAATCGGAAACTAACCCTTCTTTCGAAGCGATATGAATTTTTTAAGCTGTTCCAGAAACGAAGAACTTAAATGCTACGGACACAATGAAAAGAAAAGATGCTGTTAGCGATATAGATAGGTAAGTATTTTCTCCATAAATAACAAATGTGATATTGGAAGACCAGATGGAGCTAAGGCTAAATATTTGATATTTCGTGTCTTTAGCTATTTTTTTTCCTTGTTTCCTATGGCTTTCAGGCGAAACACTATTAAATAAATAATGATATCATAATTGACTGCCTTGTGCTGGGAACAATAAATCACGTATTTTACAAGAAATGAGAAAATAATCAAAGAAAATTATTTTATTAAAAAAATTCTAAAATATACTTTTCACCAAAAAATATTTTTTGCTTAAAAATCTCTCCTTTGAATTAATAAAATGCTCCAGGTTACAATTTTATATATAAAAATATGCTATAAAAATCTCTTCAAGTAATCTCTTCACAAGTCTATTGTGGTGGTGAAGAAAGGTATGCAGATTCCGCTCCTTTCGCTCTGGCGTCAGAATGGGATTTCGTTTTTTTGATTTGATTTTGTTTGATTTGAATTTGTGAATGGGATTGGACCACCATGTACCTATAGGCACAACATCACGTCCTAGCTCGTTAAGAAGCGTATTACTGGATTCCTGCCCTGGTATCCAAAGTGTGAGGCAACTTAAGAACTTTCCTTTGGAAATACAGACGCGAACACCGCCGTGGCTAATAATTTTACTTTATTTATGCTATAATATACGTGACGACGAAAACAGTACAACAACGTCGTATCGCCGGATCAGAGTAAAATCATACAAGATCGTGAAGATATGCACATCCGATGGAAACTTCCACTTTAGACAAGAATAGCCAGGACCCGATACTGGAGCTAGAGCAAGGGTCGTGTCCTCGCAACCTGCACTCCCGCGTCTCTCTCAATCCCGCCAAAAATATCTCTCTACTAGGACATCCCCCCATTCCTTCAGGAATTCTTAAAGGCGTTTGTTTTGTGTTCTATTGCGACGGAGTGTGCCGTAACGTCACATCTATTCTGAGCAATTTGTTTCCATATCATCACAGCCTGTTTTCCGAGTTCATCCACCTGTCTAATCTGAGAATATTTCTGAGTCTGTTTATGGTCCTTTGGTACCCAGTTGAGAATTTTAGTTGTCCATCCTTGATTTGTTCATGGGGCGATATACCCAGTTCATTGTTGTTTGAGCCTTTTTTTTCACCTTAATGATAACGTCACATTTATTCTTATTTGCTCCCTCACCCAAGTTTTCTTGTTCCTATTCTTTTTAACAATACTAAGAATGCACCTCACACATCAGTCTTGTCACTCCTTCAAGCAGGTCACAATCAATTGAGCTCCCGTTCGCCGATAACCCCACTTGTTAATCAGCGGAAAATGGCCCCCCTCTTGTGCGGTACTCGGTCAACGCCTCGAAACGGTGGAAAACCGATTAGCTTGCCTTCAACGAATAGAATCAAAACTTGGGCAAATCGAAAACAAACTCGAAAAGCTAAAAGAGCTGGAAGAAGTAACACAAAGCCTCAACTTCATGAATAACAAGTTTGAAGAGATGAGGGAATTGTGTCTTGACCTGAAAAGGGAAAACTGTCGTCTTTCCGCAGAAAACGATGCTCTGAAAGACAAAGTAACGGATCTGGAATACGCCTTGGATGAAATCGACAGCTATAATAGGAGAAACAATATTGAAATCCGTAATATTCCTGAGAGTAAAGGTGAATCTACAGATTTGATCCTGAAAAAGATTGGTAAAGTTCTAAACATCGAACTAAATACTTCCAATATGGAAGCATCTCATCGAGTCCTCTCTTCTCAAAAATTCAAGCCCATTATAGCTCGATTTGTAAATCGCCGCACTAAAGAAACCATTATCGCCACAGCCAGGAAAAAAAGAATTACATCGAAGGACCAGGGATTTTCTGGAGAAGTGCAGCCAATATTCATAAGTGAACAATTAACGCAAAGACGGAAACAGCTATTCGGAGCCGCCCTCGAAGCAAAACGTACACATGGCTGGAAACACCTGTGGACTTCCAATGGAAAAATCCTCAGCCGATACACGGACGGAAGTACCATTCTCCAAATAACGTGCCGTAATCTTAAACATTTCAACATTGTCGACCAGCCTTCGGACCCATCTATCCGGCGTCAATGATCCGTGTGGGGTGCTTCCGGATTTAAAAGATGGCTTTCTTGTTTTTACCTTTATCGCGCGCTTCTTTTCTCCTTCCTTCGCTATGGCTTCTCGGTTTCTTTCTCCCTTATCTATTAATTGTCACTATCACTGTGCGGGCGATTTGCAAAGCATATTAGCTAATTGCAGGGACGACCTAAGCGTCCTGCACATCAATATCCGTAGTCTCCTTAAAAACTTAGATCTAATCTCGGAGTTGCTCATGACTTCAAAAATTCCTTTCAAAATTATTGCATTAACCGAAACCAGAACTCTTTCTCAAATCGACGCTAAATATTTAAATCTAGATAATTACCGTCTAGAACACGTCTCCAGACCAGACAGCTCTCACGGGGGTGTAGCCATTTACGTGCATAAAACGGTTAATTACAAAATTAAAAACGTCGGCCCAATTGATTCCTGTGAATCACTCTTTCTGGACATAAATACTTATTCCCCCCCCTGAATACAGTTTCTGTGGGTGTTATTTATCGTTCACCAAACAACAATGCAGCCGACTTCCTTAAAGCACTTGAAATTTCTCTTTTCCAAAATTTTTCAAAATCGAATTTAATACTTTGCGGTGATTTTAATATAAATTCGCTCGAGAACACCCCTATTAACCGTTCTTTATCTAACATCCTTGCTTCCCACGGCTGCATTCCCTTCATTAATAAAGCTACCAGAGTTACAGACGTGTCAAAAACCCTCCTAGATCATATTTATTCCAACATCACCGACTATCCATTTCAGGCAGGCATAATTCAAACGGGAATCTCAGATCATTTTCCGGTATTTATTAAAATATCGAATTTACTACCAAGATGCACTATTGATCGTAAAACCCCGAGAATTTCCTACAACCTAGAAAAAGTTTCCTCACTACTCAACAATGCAAACTGGCTTGACGCGATGTACAACAGTTTCGATCCCAACGAGGCTTACAATATTCTTACAAAAGGGGTAACTGGGGCTTTAAAAAATTCCGAATATTTAACTAATAAGTCTTATAAACGCACTCCAAGAAAGCCTTGGATCACAGGAGGTATCCTGAAATCCATCATCAATAGGGATCGGCTTCATGCTAAATACAGGAACAGTCCTTTTGACCCCCTTTTAAAATCAAAATATGTTTCTTATCGAAATTTGTTAACTACAATCCTGAGAGTAGCCAAAAGGAACTACTTTGATGCGAAGTTTAAAATCTCACTCGGAGACAACAAATCTACGTGGAAAACAATTTACGAGGCCCTAAACCGCAAAAAATCAAATAATCTCCTCCCCACCAAAATCAATGCCTTTGGCACTGAGCTCCACACAACTAATACAATAGCCAACGCCTTCAACGAACTTTTTGCAAACGATCCCCCCCTCCCAACAGTAGTCCCACTCCCCCGCACCACTCAGAAGTTTTTGAACCCTTCCCCGCCGCCGGGTCTTCTTTCTTCCTTAAACCATTGAGCAGAAACGAGGTCAAGCGTTATATTAATGTAATAGAAGTGTTTTAGAAGTGTTTACCATAAACCTTCTTCCATTTCGTTGCCACCACACTGTTCATCAGCACACCCAATGTCTCAGAAAATGAGCAGTTTTTACTGGATTGTATTCAGTGTATCAAAATTTGCTCTACTGAAGAAGACCGGAATAAGGAACTCGAGTTCATCAAAAACATTGCCATATTCCGAGGCTGCAAACCGTCTATTGTTGATCGGGCCGTAAAAAATTCTCCTCCAAAAAACCGGACACACATCTTTCTCCCAACAGCATTCCTATTTTATAGACCATCTGCTTACCGTTCGTTCCCAATATCAGCACTAAAATTGCTACTATTCTTAACAACTTTAATTTTAAAGTCTCTTTCACGCCCATCAATAAACGTTGTATTTCAAAACTAAAAGACTCGGTTTCGGATCACAACTCATGGGGGGTATTTATGAAATCCCATGCTCGTGCTCAAAATCGTGCATCGGCCAAACTCGTCGTGCACTCCGTTTCAGGATTAAAGAACACCGGGCATACGTACAAAAACAAGAATTGACTAAATCACCCATAGCCGTTCATTGCTGGTCTTTGGACCACAAATTTAACTTCGATGAAGCGAAGTTAATCTACAAACCTCCATCTCCAGCTGATCTTAATTTTTTTTTTAAACTTTTTTAATCCATCAAAACATCGAGCACCTGGTGAACGATTTATCTATTACGGCCAATATCCATCCGGCGTGGTCACGTTTTCTCCTCTTAAAATTTCACCAATAATTTTTTGTCATATACTTTAATTAAAAAAAAAAATTTAACACAATCCAACTTTCCCCTTATAGTCCACATTCATCTGGCTCGACCGATAGAAGGCGCCAATCCACCAACATCACCCACAACCTTACCCTTTATACAATAAACAATCGTACACTCGCCCTTACGAGCGATGTACGCTTAGATTTTTTACTTCTTTGATGAAAGCTCAAGGCTTTCGAAAAACGTTTAAAGCCGAATAAATTTTCGTTCCAAAAACTGTGCCTATTGTGTAATATATTATCCATCAGGCGTTCTATTAATGCTCTTAGTTCCAAGTCCACAGGTCTCGATAATATCCCGCCGCATATTGTTAAAGCCAACCCAGATTTCTTTGCAAATGCTATTGCGCATTTAATCAATATCAGCTTCAATAAGGGTATTTTCCCCTCGAAGCTTAAGATGGCTAAAATTATTCCTATATTTAAAAAAGGCGACCCATCTGACATTCAGAATTATCATCCTATTTCTATCCTTCCAGTTATTAGCAAAATTTTTGAAAAGGCTTTACACAGTAGACTTGAATCATATTTCGAAAGTAAAAACTTACTTTACAAACATCAATTCGGCTTTCGAAAACATAGGTCAACAACTACCGCCCTCCTTAATATCAAAGAGATGATTTCTGACGAAATAGACAAAAGCAATTTTGTAATAGGAATGCAAAGAGATCTCCAAAGAGCGTTTGAAAATGTTAAGCATGACATTTTACTGACGAAATTAGAACGGTATGGTATTCGGGGTACACCTCTAAAATTACTGAACAGCTACCTTTCTGATAGGCAACAGCAAGTTTTCATAGGTAAAACTCCCTCAACTCGCAAAACTATTTGCGTTGGTGTATCTCAAGGAAGCTGTTTAGCTCCGCTATTCTTCCTTCTTTACATCAACGATTTGCCCCAAGCTGTCCTGAATAGTCAGCTGTTTCTTTATGCTGACGACGCGACACTTCTGGTATCGGGAAAAAATATCGAAGAAACAGTGCAAAAAGTCAACTAAGATTTAGATAACGTCTCACGCTGGCTTTACGTTAACAAACTAGAGCTAAACATTGCAAAATCTAACTACGTTATCTTCCATTCCCGGCAAAAAATATTACCTAACAGTTCTCCTATTACTTTCCGCAACTCCATCCTTCAGGAAACGAAATCAGCCAAACTTCTTGGAGTAATTTTCGATTCA
>QLNU02003225.1:93115829-93142496 GCA_006491805.2 Dysdera silvatica | reverse complement strand
CAGTATTTTAGCCTTAATTTGATAATAGCTATAATTCACTTTATTTTTCCTTCAACAACGCATATTTTTATTTATTTTTTAGCGCTAAAAGTATTTAACTAGAGAAAGGGGGTGGATCGGTCCAAATTGGCGCATTTCGCTATTTACCTGGCGATTGTAAAGGCGGATTTTCCCATGGAATAATTAGTACCGCCAGCTGACTGGCGCCTAAAAACAGGCAAATCTGATTGGCGCGAAGGATTTCGGTTGAAGCAGTTTTGAAATCTGCGTTAGATCAAAATTGATTGACTGTGTGGAGACGATAAATGGCGCCAGTTATAGTAGACTTATTCGACTAGCATACTCACATTGCGCCAGAAATCATTGCCCATGGAAACGTACCTTAAAAGTCTATTACAGACCTTTTAAAAAGAACAGGCAGACTGTAATTACAAGGTCGACGTGCCTATAGTTACAGGATTTTTTTCGGAGTGCGTCGATTTTTACCATAAAATTAATATTAAACGAATTACCTAAATGTTATATCGAACACTATGTGGCACTCCAGTTAACTTCCATTAAATTAATTCATCATCAAATAACTTTTATCCCTGTCACTACATGTTCATTTCATATAAAATTAAATCTTAAAAAATACATTAGATGAGTAAAATATAACATTATTTACTAGCGTTAACATTTTACCTAAGAATTAAAGTTTCAGAAATTTATTTGCTAAACTAGGTTTAGCCCAACTTTATTTAAGTATTAAGAATATTCAAATTTAATTTAAAAATTCAAATCTCAACCCAAAATTAATTTATTATATTAAAGAAAAATATATTGCTTTCAAAATATTGGGTCGGTGCGAATGAAATGTCCGGAAAATGATCATCACACTTAAATGGCAATACCTAAAAAATATAATAACTTATCTACTGAAAATAGTCTCCCTCTATTGACGCACTATTACTACTTACCTGACAAGGCCATGATTCCAGAATGAAAAAGTCTTGAAGTTGGAATGCAAAGAAGTCATCAACAGCACAGTAAATCTCCGTATTTTGGGTGAACCGTTTTCCAGACAGAAAGCGATCCAAGTGACGAAACAGATGATAATCTATAGAAGACAAGTCAGGGGAGTAGTGGGAGACGAGGCAATGATTCATAGCCAAACACACGCAGTGCCAGCATCGTCCGTTTTGCGACATGAGGACGGGCATTATATTGCAAGAAAGAGGAGAACGCCATGCCTATTTACCAAAGCTGGTTGTTTCACCATCAATTTCCAATGCATCTGTTGTAATTCATCACAATAACCTTCTGAAGTGATGGTTTGTCCATTTGGCAGGAAACTGCAATGAATCATTCCAGCTGTAGACCACCATATAAGAAGCATAAACTTCCTGGGATGTAAGGGTGGTTTGGAATGGCATGCAGGAGCCTGTGTTTTACTCAACGATTGTGCAGATCGTTTATGATTGCCATAAAGGACCCATTTCTTGTCGCAGGTAACGATTCGCTGCAGTGGAGATTCTCTTTCATTCCTGGAAAGGGGCGAAGTACAGACTTCCAAGCGTCTCATCTTGTTGGCAATTGTCAATTCATGAAGCACCCAAGAATCCATCTGACCTTACTCAGTGAAGCCAGGCAACGAACAATTGTAGTGTGGTGGACACATAGCTTGGCCGCTGTGTCACGACATGTTTTCCGCAGTTCAGCTACAACCACACTTAGCAGAACATTGTCAGAAACTTCAACTTCTCGGTGACCACGTGGTTCATGTCTCAGGCTCATATCTCCACTTCGAAACTTAGCAAACCATCGCCGAATGGTTTGTTCATTGGCTGTATTATCCCCGACTGCTTTGTTAATGTTTTGAGCAGCAGAATGTCCCAGCTTAAATTCATAAATGAAGATAACTCTCAAATCTTAGTTTTTGATGTCAAATTTGGAAGTAACTTACGGCCAAACAAATTCAAACTCGAACTTATTCTTCACCCGTGTGATAGCTATTTATAGTACCTCTGTGACGTAAGATGCAGAAAGCTTGTATGTAAATTTCTTTAGCTGTATGGGGGCCATTCCCAAACCTATTTCTTATCGGATATTTCATTCCCACCGACCCAATACATTCATAAATTTTCTAAATTTTGAATTTTCTATAAACGTATATAGATACATTCCTTGCAGAAAAAAGTTTTCTCGACGTTTTTCATAAAATGTAAGAAATCCGTTTCGGAGAAGACGATTTATTTTAGTTCTAGTCTAAAATCGCAGTTCTTTTGGGGTTAGGAACTGACACTTCGCTTTAAAAAATTTGAAATTTTTTGCAGATACTTCAGAGCGAACAGCTCTAAGTTAGGATTTTATGTATTTTCCACTGAAGTTTTCAAGATTCCTTTAGCCATCTGAAGAATACAATGCGACTTTGCTATTATTCATTTTATGGTTTTACTTCGGTAAGGCATTTGTGTCATGGGGAGTTAATTGAGGGATATATACTAAGAATACAGTTTCTTCCATGCACCATCGTCGTAAGTATTCATCCTCAGTAAAGAATGAAAATGTTTACATTCCATAAATTTCCTTATTCCTAAAATTGGTAAGAATGTCTGTGGTTCTTGAAAGAGGACTTTGAATACCCTGTACATTGTTTCAAATGGAAATTTGAAATAATGTACTGTAACGAAACATGATCTATTTCATGCCGGAAGGGCCAGTGTTATCCAATTAAAGGCATATATGAGAATTTGATTTTCAAATGGTTAATGACCTCTACGTTTACGGAGCCATAAACCAAACCTTTCTGCCGTAAATACGAAAAAACACTATAAATAAATTCTGTAAAATAATGACTGTCCACTTCACGACGTGGGAGTGCTTAAAAAGAGGAAAATCCTTTCTGAAAATCTCAGAATCCTTGTTCTTGCGAGGTGTAGAAAGCATGCACCGAAATAATGGGTCAGGGAGAAAAAATTTCAATTAAATTAAAAATAAATTACAACGTTGGAAACCAACTCAAAGAAAATTGTCTCCAAATTGGCAACAATTTTCTTTTGAACTGAAAAATCTCGCCAAGTTAGCGATGTTTGGCGAATTTTATCATATAAAATTATGGCATAAACTTGATATTATTATACTGTCATAAGAAAATGACTTTGTCGACAATGATGACATCATTGAAAAATTATAAAAAATATTCTCTAGTTTTGCGACCGAAAGGTGTCACAAAATTCCATGAAAATTTCATGGGTGTCAGCTGAATAGAAAAAGCATTTCTAATGTAAAAAAAGTTCTACATTGTCAGTAATAAGCAAATTACTTATTACAGAGTAAAATTTAAATATTTTGTTTTCAAAAGATAATAAAAATCTTCACAAACCGATTATGTACGTAGGCTCAGAACTGTATGAAATAGTGATATTGGAGTACGCAGGGGAGATTGATAAGGTTGTAATCCCCCACTGCCATGAAATTTTATATATGTACATATGCTTATTTTTTTATGATTTTACAACGGCCAAGTTGCCTCTAATTATGCCTCTTAGTATTTCACATTAGTAACTTTTTTAATGGCCAAAATGGTAAAAAAAAGTGCAAGTTTCAGTACTTCTAAATTAAGCTAATAAACGCTTAAATCATTTTAGAGTTATCACATAAATCTATAGCTTATCTTAAACTTTCCCAAAGGTTAACAGAAAACTTTGAAGCATGTAAAAACTATAATCTTCACTCACATCAAAACGACGAGTGGTAAGAAGGTTGCCATTTCTCAGGACATAAAGAAGTTCTTCTTCTTCGACTTCGCGGTATCAGGACTGCCATATAGTGATAAATATTTAAAATAAATGCAATTCGTCACCTTGCCCAGCTCGTCAATTTGCCCCACTTTCACCTAATGATAGGCAGACTTATTGGGCACTTTTTCTTTGCTGAAAACAGAATTACTTCCACAACGTATTTCGACATGTTGAAAAAATTTACCATAGCTCCAGAATATTCCAGACCTCATTTTTTCAGCAAGATAGTGCGCTTCCTCATTGGTCTTTGGATGTTGGAAGCTGATTGGACACAATATTTCCTAGGCCGATTGACTGGACCCGATGGCCCGACGAAAAAGCCACACCGTTCTCCTGACATTACCAGTATGATTTCTTTCTCTGGGGATTTATCAACGACATTGTGTACAACATGAACATAACTGCTCTTGATGTGCTTGAAGAGAGCATTAACGAAACCTTCTTCAGTATAGCACCCTATATTTTTCAGTGAACGTGAATGAAACTAGGTTATCGTTAAACACTATCCTAGGAAACAAAGAAACGCACGTGGAGATATTATAACTTTACGAAAAAAAACACTTCGATTGTTGCCACGTAATTTAAAAAAAAAACAACTTTCTAGCTATTGTAGCGTCGATGCCAATAAATTTTGAAATTGCATACACTTCATTTATGGACACCCTGTACTTTCTTTTGAAATGACTAGCTCTGAAGTTTCGTGTGGAGTTTTTCCTTCAGAGGGCAGAAACGTGTATGCTTCTGACAGTAATACACAGTATGTGATGATTTCACGCAATCGCCACATAATGGGAGAAACAGGTCCTTTGTGGAATTTCGTGCCAAGAAAAGAAAATGCAATAAACATAAGAAAAGATTCTGTAACTTTTATCCACGGAGAATATATATAGATAAAGAAAAAATTATGTTAACAATTCGTTATTATAACGAAATAAAATACATCTTAAATACTCGTATTTATGGACAGTGAAATTATCGTTGCAATGATGGTAGAAAAAGACCGTTTAAACACAAATGTTTCTTCAACAAATCTGGAAACATATTCAAAGTGGGCAATTGAAGATCTCTGCTTTCCAGGTTCGTTGCACTTGAGTCTCGTTCACGTAACGGGTAATTACAAGCAAAGAACCCAACGCGAACGCAAATTACAGTAATTAAGGAAGATGTGTGCTATTCTCCAAAACTTTGATGTACGAGGAAACAAGTTATATTAAGTACCTTATTATTCACTGCAGTTTCAAACGAAACTGGAGCCTTGGTAATTGAATACTCCATCTTGTATTAATTTTCCTTAATTAATTTAATAACCTAAGAATTTCACGTGAATATCTTTCCCCGAACACCCAAGATTTCGATGTAAATAATAATCGATTAGGTTGTTCTCGGGCTATCGAATGGGCAATTCCATAATCGATTATTTGGACGACATGGTTCGACGGCATACAAGAAACTATCATCCCACTGAAGTCAGTTAAGCCGAAGGTTCTTAAAACGCTATTTTTTAAAAGACAGTAACGACTGCGGATCCGAAAGTCTTGTCCGTAATTCTTGGTATTAGACGCTCCGATATGTCTGATAAAACTTACGATTTTTACTGGGACTCGGCAGCCTCTTTTACACAAAAACACAGTAAATTGCCACATTCTGGACTCCGTGACTGGGATGGAAACATCTTTAAAGCAGTTTCTGGCGATTCAGAAGAAGATACATGGCGAAGAAGACTTAAGATATAGTTGTAACCCATAAAATGAAGATTTATTGTCCCAATCGGGTTTGTTTGCCTTCAGTTGCTATTTTTTGCTATTGTTTTCGAGATTTATCTTCTAGTTTCTGATTTTTAAATTATCGTTCTCAAATGAGCAGATTTTGGAACAGATAATAGCAAAAATTCCATTTTTTAACTGTAGAGCTATTCTATTTAACATATGATACGAAATTAAGAATACGGATAAAGAGGTCCGACAGTTATCATAAATCAGGTGACTATAAGTCCATAAATCCATGCAAACAAACATGATATCTAAATTAAGATCCAGTAACATAGACGTACGCAGAAAGTTTACAAGGGGGTTATAAACTCAATGGGGGATTAAAGAACTACAATTAACATATTCCTATGTTAAATAATATACAAAATTTCTTTGCAGTGGGAGTTACATTTCCCATCGACACCCCTGCGTACGCCAGTACCCGGTAATGCACAATTGCCAGAAAATTCATAAAATCTATTCTAAACTACAAATTTTGATATATTTTCCGTCAAATGAATGCCGGAAATTGTTCAATAAAATATAAAATATTTATTTAATCATCCAAGTTTATTTCGTCGCCTTGAAAATAGGCCCCACTTGATACGACACACTTCTGCTAATGAATATTCCATTCGTAGAAGAATTTATTGCAGGCATCTTCCCCAGTATGGCCCGCAGTTCATTCTGTGAATTCTGTTCTATGGCTTCAATGGATTTAAAACGTTTTCCCACAAAGCGATAATTTGAGTCTGGAGGTAAACGAAACTTTACACGGGGTCCTATCTGGCTAATAAAGTGCGTGGTCAATAACTCACGTTAAGGTTTTGAAGAAAAATACACAACACAACTAATAAATTATTCATCAGAAGTTTTTTCTTTAAGTTATTATCGGAGTATTAGTATTTAAATCGTAATTTCAGGTAGCATGAAAAAAGTATTTAATAATGAAATTTTCTTCTTAAAAATATGAAAATGCATACATCCTGTACAGAAAAATCCGATATGCTTAATGCAATGTACGGCGTAGAGAACGGATGAAATTTGAAAAAAAAGCGGCTCAAAACCAGGACGTGGCGTTCAGAATGGGGTCCAGAATCGCTACAGTGCTAGAAATTTTAGAACAGAGAATGAGAAGTGGGATATTGTCTTAAAGGAAATTGTTTTGGCTGCGTAAGACGTAGAAAAAGGCGCTTTAATTTATGCATGTTACGTGAATGGCCGAAGTTTGAAGGGGAATTTTTAGGAAGAAGGAGGAGAAATTGATTTGAAAGATTATTAAGAAAAGGTCCTTTTCTTAATTTTAGATTAGCCTTCCTTCTTCAAAAAATTTAAGTTAAATAATCATATTATGTATAAAAATGCTTTACTTTTTAATATCCACAGTTAAGAGAAAACTTTTTTTTTTAATTATTAAGGGAGAATTTTTGTTTAAATCGTGGATTTCGAGTAATCTTCAAAATGGATTTAAACATGAAACATTCTTTTTAAAAATGTGAAAAAATATGCATAGCCTTCAGAAAAATGTGGTCTGCTTGATGCAGTTTACGGCTTGGAGAAAGAATGGAGTTTGAAAGAAAAAAGTGATTTCTTCGTGTATGAGGACTCGAACCCAGGACCTGCTTTTCTGAATAGAGCTAAAAGTTGCCGCAGTGCTAGAGATTCCTTAAAAAGTTAATAAGAGTTAAATATTGTTTTAAGATAGTTATTTTGTGTGCATAGGATGTAGAAAAATGTGTTCTATATGCAAAAGAAAGAAAAGGAAGAAATTTCAAGTGAAATTTCTTAGACGGAAAAAATATATTTGAATTTTAATTACAAAAAAGCGACTTTCTTAATTTTTGAATATTCTTCCTTCTTCTAAAACTTCAAATTAAATATTCAAATTGCGTGCAAAAAAAAAGCTTTATTTTTTCACTGTGACAGATGAGAGAGAAAGAGAGCTTTTTTCTTTCAGTACTAATGATGGAGTATTTGTATGTGAGTTGTAAATTTCAAGTCCTTAAAAATGTGTTTACTAATAAAATTTTCCTTTTAAAAATAGGAAAAATACGTAGCGCGTTTAGAAAAATACGGTTAGCAACAATACAGTTAGTATACAAATTTAAATTTAAAAAATTTAAATCATAAAATTCATTTACTAACGATGCCGTCTCGAGATGACGTTGTTAGCACCGTAACAGCAAAAAATAAGTTCACTTTTCTCAAATTTGCACTTTAGATCTCTACTTCGAAACCACATGATCAATAAATGTCTAAAGTTTTGTGACGGTCATACATTTTTGTGTGATTTCTATTTCTATTTATGGTACATTTATATTTAGTCGATTTCAATTTCAACCGTTTCAACCCTAGCTTGACTATTCTGTTCCGACAGATGTCTGATTTTGCTGCTGGAGGTCCTTCATCCAGCATAATAAACTAAAAGCAAACAAATCAGTTATTAAATAATTATTGTTTGGTATAACTGCCCGTCCATTTCATAAATTGCCAAGCACTACCTGCGAGATTAAGTCTTAATAGTAATAAATAAAATATGTGCACATAGCTTGAATTCGTGTGTTTACAAATGAAAATTTTGTTCTCACAAAAATTACAACCAAATTGAACCAATGCTTGAGATGCGGAGTACCAGAACAATTTGTGCTACACCTCCATGAGTTATAAAAGTATTGTTTATGGGAATTGTTAAATGATCATGAGAGTTGTAAAATAATTATGAGGATTGTAAAATGATTATGAGAATTGTAAAATGATTATGAGAATTGTAAAGTATTTATGAGAATTGTAAAGTAATTATGGTAATTGTAAAATTATTATAAGAATTGTAAGATGATTCTGAGAATTGTAAGATGATTCTGAGAATTGTAAAATTATTATGAGAATTGTAAAATTATTATGAGGATTGTAAAATGATTATGAGAATGACAAAAATGTCAACAATTGACAACGAGAATTATTGTCCATTCTCGGAAAATGACAGGAGACTATTGCAAATTATAAGCATTAAATGTGCAAAGATAGCTCTAAGGAATGAAATTCTTTTTATCTAAGAGGGGCATCACAGAAAATGTACTTACTTTGTATTAATTGTTGAATAGCCAAGTAAACATCCACAATTTGGTGGGTATATTCTGGCCCGCGGAATAGCACGTCAGTATTATTCGGCACAACAACCCAAAGACGGTACCGACCCCCGCTCCAGTGTAACCTAACCACTTTGGTCCATAAAATCAAACCCCCAGACGACGAATCTGCGGGGAAAAAAAAAAAACGCTAAGTACCCGCTAATAATTATAATATTTTATTCGCTGAATTTATTTGTTTTCTATTAAAAATTATCAATGACCTTTTTTTATTATTAATTAAGATTCTTTTTCTATTTAATATTTTTCATGGTGCCTGATTTGAATACCGCAGTCCGTTGATGCCGAGGACTTTAAGGCAGATATTTGCTAACCCCAATTCCATGTAACTAGCGTAATATATTGAACAATGCTCTCGGGTCCCCATCATACGTAACAATTCTGGATACCTTCAGTACTGTAATCAGGGATTTAATATGTTTGGTGGAGGACGCATTAAACTGTCGTATTAACTTCCGAACGCATTGTTAGCAGGTGAAATATGTTTTCGTGAGACATAGCTGGAAACAGAGCCCCTCAACAATAGTTTGTAAGTCTGTTTCAGGCTTGATACGCATTATGTGTAGCACAGATGACCACAAATTCAAGCCACATCTCTGAGAATTCGCTTTCTGTTCCAAAAATAACATTCGTTATCTTTAAGAACAGTTCGGTTGAATGGTTGATATGGAAACCGCTATCTATATCACAAATACAAAGCACAATGCATTCTTTATTAAGCTGGTAAGAAACAGGCCTGGTTTTATGTTGCTATGTGACATTTCCGAACCAAATACATTCTGAAAATAACAAATATATTGAATATTGTCCTTTTTTCACCGTTTTCATTTTCCCGAAGCAAAGGTTTTTTATAGTAGAATTTGTTCTTCATACTACGAAAATTTGCAGCACGTTGAATGCGTTATTATTACTATCACATATTTTGCATTAACTTGCGACTTTCTTTTTTAATCTTATACATATTATATACACACAACTGACAAAACATTACCATAGTTAAAACATTTCAAATGTCTTAATAGTAATTCCGGTAGCTATGTTTTACCATCTTCAGAGTTTACCTTCAGTTCCGTTGTGAAGATGGTAGTACGTGGTTATCGAAATAATAATTAAAGTAATAAGATACTTTAACTGTGCGATACATTTGTTGTGCTTATTCTCTGTATAATTTCTACGCAGTAGGGCGCATGAATTAAAACCTCAATATATTGTTTGTTTACTGTTATACCCTTTTGATTGAACTTGTCCTCTATGCACATCTGTTATTACTGTATTATCGTACCTACTATTTTATTGATTTCACTGTTACTATTTAATTACACATTTAATCGAATCACTTCGCGTTTTACATTTTACGGATTGTTTTTATTAATATTCACATTAATATAGTTTAGCGACTCATCGTGGATTGCTGGTAACTTTGGATTAGGACACCTTTATATCGTATTTTTTATATTTTTGTGTTGCACTACGAATTCTGAAATCAATATTGTACAAACTTTTGCAAAAAAAAAAAAAGCCGTAAAGAAATTGAAAGCAATTGATATAAATATAGGAAGGTCTATGCTTAAATTAATTAGTACAGATTAAATAGAAGAAACTACAAAAATAAAAAAATTGGAGACGCCCTTGTCAAAATGAAAAAATTCAAGAAGTTTGACATGTTAGAAATAAAAAAAAAATTTCAATGACGGGTAATATTTTCAATGACTGTAATAAGAAAAATAAAAATAGACAATTTTCTAAATTTTCACAATATATATACCTTTCTTCTGTATTAAAAGGCACTTTCAACGTTTTAATAAGTAATAAGACAAACCTTTTAATGTGCGAAATCTGAACTGGAATCGACTACATCTATTACGTTTCCAACTGGATCCCAAAAACGAACATTGACTGAACAATATACTAAAATAAAGTGATGAGACAAGAAAGACGATTGTAAATGATGTTCAGGCGCGTGGCTTAGGACAAATTTCATATAGGGAAGATGGATTTTATACATGGATTTCCCGATCGTGTACGACTTCTTCATGCACGATATAGGAGGAAAAAATCTTATTCTTTTCCCATTCGTATTCTGGACAAGATATGTTCATGACACTTTCACTCTACTACCTAACAACATGGATTCTTCACAGATCATCAACCTCCTAAACACCATTGACCTTAGCGTCACGATTACTTTTGAAGAATAAAAGAACAGTTTACTGCCTTTTCTCGACGTTTTAATCCTTAGAACGTCTACTAGTATCCAAGCTAGTGTTTACCGCAAACCTAACTCTGTTAATATGTCTTCTTCCTCACGCTCTATCGGCTCATCCACAAAGCCAGAAAATGAGCTCGTTTTATTGGTTGATATCTCGTGCCATCAAATTTTCATCCACAAGTGATGTTTTGACTAATGAACTTCGCTGCATTCGAAAAATTACCTCATACTGTGGCTATAATCCAATAAGAATTGATCATGTCTTTAAGAAATTCAATAAATCTAAACCTGCTTCTTCTCTCTCCAGTGTTTCTTCAGCAACTAAAGACATCATTTGCATTACGTGTATTCCGAAAATTTTTACTAAAGGTTAGGTCGCTGCTGTTCTGCATAACCTCAACTTTCGTGTTACCTTCACACTAATTTACAAAATAGATTTTTCTCATTTAAAGATAATATCCTACGTTCTGATAGCTGGGGCATATACCAGCATTCTATACCAGCGTGGACAAATTTACATCAGCCAAAGATCAAAAGCATTGCGTCTTAGATTAAAAGAGCATGATGCTTACGTCAGAAAACAGAAATTTCATAAATCGGCTTCAGCAAAACTCTCATGGGAAGTCGGATCCAAATTCCTATTTTCTAATGCACAGAATAATAAAAAAGTCAACTTTATACCTGATCTCAACTTTTCTGAAGCTTTTCATATCTTATTAAACATCAGCGTTACAGTCAATGATCAACTTCTGGGTAACTCTACCTCACCTACCTGGAAAATAACTTGTTGCGTCTCACGGCTAAAAACGACTCCACCTACACTCTTACTTCCTTATAGACTCAATCAAGTTTCCAACCGACGTGATAGCAACATTTACCGATATCGCGGATATAAACACAAGCTACCATACTCAGACGATGACAACCTATGTGCTATCGAAATAGCTATCAGCAACATTTTTAACGTTTTTATATAAATTAACTGCACCAATACAATTTGTGTAATTTTTGCTTCTCCATGGAAGAAATGTTGATGCAGATTCATATAGTGGTAGAACGATCTTGATAATGATAATACTCGAAGTTTAAAGGTTATGGAATAAAAGCAGTTGTCATCCTTGATATTAATAGGAACCTTGGGGCCAATCCCATAAAATATCAAAACTCATCTGAATACAATAGGAATTTGACAAAATTGCAATATACCAACTCCAAAGCACTACTTTGCTTGGAACAACCCACATTCTAAAAAAATATCTTCTATGTCTCAAGCCCTTGGAAAGGGCCCTATTAAAGGACATAATCCATCGACAAATTCAAGATAGGCTGTGCATGATAACAATAATATTTAATCAAAATTGCAGTCATAAAAGCGAATAAATAATGAGTTTACATAAGATAGATTCGGTTGAAATTGGACATAGACATACTTGGTTTTTAATGGTTTGGTTTCAACTGAAAACGAGTCGGAAGCCTTAGCTTGTTGCGAGGCCCTCTTCCAGATTAATAAACGCATGTAAGTAACCTAATGGATAATATTCCGAAACGAAACAATAAAATTATAAATCAAGGACCGGATTCTTACGTGTTTGAAAGTTCCTTCAACGATAAAACATTATCATATTTCTCCTTTTTCATATGGGTTAAAAACTTAAGGAGCGTTGGAGTGATCGATAACTGGTTAATTTAATGACTGTATTGATGATTAGGAAGAATGAAGATAAAATAAATATTCCATTTTCATATCAGTCCCACTCCTTAAAATAATCGTTATAAAACATGCGGTTTATATTGGAGCGCATGATAATACTTCTTCAACTCCAATTCCAACGAGAACGTACATACCAAGAATTGTCCTTGATTAATTGGAGACCAAGTTTTAAAATTTCTTTCGGTTTTAAATTTAAACAACATGCACAAAACCTTGTTTTATTGTCTTTAAAAGTGCCTCCACCTTGTGGGCTTTGTTTCGTTTGCAAATCGAGGCCAGAAATCGTAACAGCGGAACCAAATTTGCATAAAACGAAAACACCAGAGTTGAAAACGCACTTTTCTGGGATTAGCTAATGAATATTTATGCTTCTCATTCCTCCATTTATTTTATTTTATTTTACTTCCTCGCACAATGCTTCAAGGTTCTCCATCGCAGAAGATAAACGTTCTTTCTCCTAGAATTTAAACTGCATTTAGACGCACCGAATAAAGGTTTCGGAATTTTACCCAAATCACACAGAAAACCTTTCTTCCAGCTCCTTTGAATCTTTGATAAGATAAAAAGAAGGGACAACCGGGAGGTTGCAATTATCATATATTTTTCTCTATTTTTGGTTTGATTGTTCTAACTAAATTTCAATTAGATAATTTCCATTGCAAGATATTAGATCTTGTACTCAAGATATTAGATCTTGTACTGTTAGATCTTGTACTCAAGATATTAGATCTTGTACTCAAGATATTAGATCTTGTACTCAAGATATTAGATCTTGTACTCAAGATATTAGATCTTGTACTCAAGATATTAGATCTTGTACTCAAGATATTAGATGAATGATGGTAAATGGTTAAAATTACTGATGATATCTGTCTATTCGCCCGTCTGCCTTTGAAAGCTTATGAATGTAAACAACCACAGTTGTAAGGAAATTAATACAAAATGTTAATTCGTATGAATAACCATACCTCTGTTCAAAAGAACGTCTGTCTAATTTATTAAAAATAGATTAAAGGAAGCCATCCGTTTTACTGGATTTCAAAGCTAAATTTGAAAAAGACTGATTTGAAGACAAAGTCTTCAAATCAGTCATCAAATCAAACATAAAGGTCAATGGCAATTATCTCCAAATCTCATTCCTCTATAATTTGAGTTTTTCAAGGAGAAATAAAGACTCGTCTTCAACCACTGCACCATAGAGATGAGGCCTTGTCTACAGCAAACAGCAACATCCCATTGGTCAAAGTATCAGCTTAATAGTGTTGATGCAATTCTAGCCTACATGTTTTTTTTACCCTTTTAAAAGTCGTTTAAGTTTTGAAATTCCATAAAAAAAACCAATAATTATCTTCAACGCTATAACCATACAAAATAATTGCATAACCATGATTTTAAATACTAGCAACTCCGTCTGCACGACACCTTGGGTTCTTGGCAAGAAATCATTAGATCATCCTTCGTAAGATGAACTCCCATTTAAGTTATAAATTCGGGTTCCCTTTTTTTTTAAGAGAAGCTTTTCACACTATACAACATACCAAAATCGTTCCTAATGCTGGGAATATTGACTGTAAAGCGTATAAATGATAAAATAAAAGCGTCGGTCTAGAATGAGTAGCTCGTAAAGCGTGCATTTTGTGAACTATGATAAACACAATGCTAACTAATTACAGTTGCAAATAAGCATACTACCATAGGGATGGGAAAAGTCGGAATTATAAGCCAAATTTATAAATAAATAATTTGTAAATAAATTCCTATGGTTAATAATTGTAAATAAATTCTACTGTTAATAATTGTAAATAAATTCTATTATTAATAATTGTAAATAAACTCTATTGTTAATAATTATAAATAAACTCTAGTGTTAATAATTGTAAATAAACTATATTATTAATAACTGTAAATAAACTCTATTTTTAATAATTGTAAATAAACTTTATTATTAATAATTGTAAAAACCCTATTATTGATAATTGTAAGTAAATTCTATTATTCATAATCGTAAATAAACTCTATAAATAATAATTGTAAATAAACTTTATTATTAATAATTGTAAATGAACTCTATTATTAATATTCGTAAATAAACTCTATTGTTAATAATTGTAAATAAACTCTCTTATTAATAATTGTAAATAAACTCTATCATTAATAATTGGAAATAAGTTAATTGATTTATAATTTCAATGAAACGTAAGTGAAAGCATTTTTGAATAGCAGAAAGTATGAAAGAATGTACTTTTAATACATATTTTAGAGCAATAAACGACTAAAGGTTTACTCAAATTATTCACAAACAGAATGTTAATATTTTTCTGTTGATAATTTAGCACCATGCGAACTCATTCTCTATATGTCGTTATTTAGTACGTTAAATAAGAAGCTCCTCTGCTCCATTTAAAAGCTCCACCGCAAAACACGATTCACTGCTCACTGTAGTCCGGGGTTTGGTTCCCTAGGCCTTAAGAGGTTCGGATTCCTCGGAAAACAGTAGGTCCCGGCGCAGCATGACCACTGTAGTCTTTGAGCCGTAAAACCAAAAAGCAAGCAAGCAAAACGCAATTACTCGTCTTGTTGCCACGGAACTTTTTCTAATATGAAGCATCTTGCTGTCGGTATAGCGAACCCCATCTACCGAAATACTATTTATATACATCTATATGCATAATATAATTGAGAGCTATCGTATTTTTTAATATTGTATTTCTCAAAAAATATTTTAAATCATACTAACTATTTAATCATAGCAAAAGTCGAGAAGTGACACTTCTTGAATAATATAGAAGAATATAAAAGATAACACCTTATACGAAGAAACTCTTCCTTCCTTCCCAAGAAAAAAGCACATAGGAAAAGAATTTATATTTTCCTGCATGAGTGCATATCGGCTAGTCAATAATACGCATCTAAACATTATGCATAATTCACTAGTTTGGTTCCTGCAGCTGTTACCCGGAAAATTTCTCATAAATCCTAGCATCACTGGCATTAAACCAAAAACATAAATATTAATATGAGAAGAAAGGAAAGTAGGACTAGGTTTGAACCTAGTCATTTTGTCATAAAAACCTAGCAAACGAAAGATCCCAATCCTGAAATTTTGAACAGGAGAAACGAAAATATTGCTCTAAATCATCTTTTATGCAACTGTTTCGTCGTCCTGGATATTATTCATGTCCTGAAGGTATCTCAGGGGGAAAGCATAGCGGAGTAAGTTTAAATTGTTAAAGTAAGGGTCTAATTTATATCGGAATTCTGATTTAAATTGCTCGCTCTGATGGCCTGGGGGCGGTAAACAGAATTACCATTATTCGTGATTTGTTTAGGAGAAACCTGAATTCAATCACAAGAAAAAGGGATCGGTATTTTTAAGAAATTGAAATTTTTGAAAACAAATTTTCAACTGAATTGTGTGAATTCTTTTTTGCTGGATTAAGAGACAATAACAAACAGTTATTTTGACACTGGCGTAAGGTTTAAAAACACGACGTTTCGGGAGCCAACTGCTCCCTTTGTCAAGTGAAGGCAGAATGAAGAGTTCGTGAAAGTCCTAAGCTTATATACCCGCATGTTGGGAATCCCCATCTGACGCCATTTGGTGCGGAGCATTTCCAGCTGGGGAAACCCTCGACGGGAAAGCCCCCGCACCCGACGATGTCAGATGAACACCCCCAACTCGAGGTTTTGCAAAAATCCTGTAAGGTTCTGGTAGAGGTTTTGCGATGTTTATTGCACGACTCCTCAAACCGTAGGTTTCCCATGATTCCAGAAAAAGTCTACTCCCCAGATTCGTCACATTCTGATGTAATATTTTCATCGAATGCCAATCTGGTTCGTGACCCTCCCTGAAGACATGTTCAGCCAACTGATTGCGGGGGATTTCCCGGCGAGGGTTTCCCCAATTGGGGTTTCCCCAGCTGGAACTGCTCCGCACCAGATGACTTCAGATGGGGATTCCCAACACACGGGTATATAAGCTTAGGACTTTCACGAACTCTTCATTCTGCCTTCACTTGACAAAGGGAGCAGTTGGCTCCCGAAACGTCGTGTTTTTAAACCTTACGCCAGTGTCGAAATAACTGTTTGTTATGGAATCTCCTGGTGAAACTCTGTATTGTTTCGTTAAGAGACAATGCTATTTTTTGTATTAATTTTCTTAGTGTTCAATTAGGGGATAACTAAATATCAAAATTTCGGTAATAGTATTCTTCATCAAAAAACGTACATGCTTGTCAGAAAATTTTCTGTTTTGAGGAAAGCAGATTTAATATATTATAGCTTCCAGGAACTAGCATGTTCTAGCTTTCTAGCTGTTCTAGTAAGTTCTAGCTTTTCTAGTAAGTTCTAGCTTTTCTAATAAGTTCTAGCTTTCTAGTAAGTTCTAGCTTTTTAGCTTTTCTAGTAAGTTCTAGCTTTTTAGCTTTTCTAGTAAGTTCTAGCTTTTCTAGTAAGTTCCCAGCTTTTAGCTTTTCTAGTAAGTTCTAGCTTTTTAGCTTTTCTAGTAAGTTTAGCTTTTCTAGTTTTCTAGTAAGTTCTAGCTTTCTAGTTTTTCTAGTAAATTCTAGCTTTCTAGCTTTTCTAATAAGTTCTAGCCTTCTTGATCCTTTCTCTTTTTGTTTGTAAGCATCACACGGTTTTAATTTAGTTTCCGAACTAATACACTTCTCTAATTCTCTTCAGTATCGAATTCACCCATTTTTTTTACTTAATTTTCTTAAGAATGAAAATACTTTTTCTCAAGAATATAATATTTTTAACGTGATAATTTCGATACCCAAGTGTTTTAGTTCAAACAAGAGCTTTTTATTATAGAAGAAAAAGAGGTATCGTCCCTGACCTTGATTTGAATTAGGGTCGCTCCGTTGAGTCCTGAGAGCCTTAACCTCTAGGCCGTCGAGGATGTGGAACGAAGATCCCTTTCTCAGTATATAAGGTTGTAAGATATTATTACCCTTCTCAGGGATAACACAGTTTCCAGATAATGGTATATCACATTATCACGTATAATTATTTCCCACGAAAAAACACAAAAAACTTGCCTCGGAGGCTTTTCTGTGTTGACCACTATGTTGCAATCATGTTATCCATGAGAAAGTTAATAATATCTTGCAAAATGTTTTTTTTTCTCAATAATAAAATACTTCTTTCCTAATAATAAAATACTTCTTTCCTAATAATAAATATTTTTCTTAATAACAAAATACTTCTTCCTCAACAATAAAATACTTTTTTCGGTAATAAAATACTTTTTCTCGGTAATAAAATACTTTTTCTCAATAACAAAATACAAATAAGGTTTCTTAGTAAGATTGAATATATACTTCAAATATTTCGTATTTTTTTGTTATATTTTCTTTTTACTATCAGCGAGATAGCAAAGGGGACTCGAGCCCCTCCCTGTAGATATCATGGCGCATTTTTATCTTTAATAATAATAATTCATTCTTCACGAGTTCGACATGTGACACCCGCGGAGGAAGACAGTGTGAAAAGGCCAAAAGAAGGCCGGAGAATCGATTCTTAACATCAGTGCACATAATCATTCTTCAAGTTATTCAAATCCACATAATTTTTGAATTCTTATGCCAATATTTTGTAGGAATGTCGGCTTCCAACAACTAGCTGTTAGCGTACGCTGAATTTTTTGTTATTTTTTTTACGCGAAATAAAAGATAACGAGAAGAAAAAGAGAAAAGCAATATTTCATGACGACAATGCAATATTTCCATGACTTTCCCCCTAATTTGTACTTCTCTCAACTAACGTATCATCAAAAGGCAGCCTTATGAATAAACTCAATAGAGAAATATAATGTGGTTGGAGGGACGCTTTGAAAGAAATGCCTTTGTTATTATACTGTGTCCGGAAGAAATGCCATAATCAACTTGTTTTGTTGACCTCCACCCACGAATCAAAGGCATGACGCTCAATTAAGGAAGCAATACGAATGTTAATAACAATCCAGAAGCATATGGCGGCTGGATTAATAAGGAGATTAAGAACAAACGCGTTGATGCGCAAGCATGTGGACATAAAGGATAAAGAGAAGACTGCTAAAAAGTTTGCGAAAAGAAGTATCGATTTAGTACCAGGTATTGACTTCAATATCGATTAAGAATTAGGTGTGTAACTATTGGTTTTCTTCATATCTCTAAACTAGCAGTTTATGCAAGCATTACCATGAACATTGAACGAATGATGATGGCCGTTGTTCTGACGTTTCTTGTCCACATGGAGAAATCAGATTTGTCGCTGTTCTCTAGCTTTTCAGCGATGTATCAATCGTTCGATGAACGAATCCCTAAATGGGTCAAATCGCTTTTCACAGATGAGTAAAACCGCTTATGGATTCATTCAAGGCAAATCCGGTCATTTTTTTCCGTGTTTACATTCAGTCAACATTGCGGACTTTAGGAAATTCTTCGATTAGAGTTCCTCTTAAGATGCAAGGATGGAAGGGGGCCTACAGTTTTACGAAGAATCCGAACCTCTACTAAGGTAGCCTAACCCTGGACTACGATGGATAAAAAAACGGCATGCGTTACACGGTGCCATTAGAAGTTGAACCTGCCTTAATGGCATATTAAATGAATACGTCACCATAATACCACCGCGAAGTGCTGTCATTAAAGTTCAATCAGACGTGAAACAGACCACCGTCGCGTCTTCAGTCTGGGCCCACTCCGCAACGAAACATCGTAACATTTCAGCGTCCCATCAGTTGCCGGTTTTTCACCATTGCATTAAAGAAATGTTACGCATTCATGTTGCACCCCATGTTCGTATATTTGGACAGCTTCGCGAACCACAGCGTTTAGTCAGTGTAAAATAGATATCGGTTCTTTTTCACTTAACCATTCTCTGGGGTTCCAACACACTTGAAAACTCTGGAGAACCTGGAATTACCTGAGAATTTGAAATCGTCCTTAAGAAAGTCAAGAAAAATCAACAATTTTTGGTCAAAGTTAGAAAAGTCAGGAAAATCTTTCTAATTTCGAAAGTATAGTAACCTTAGTTGAGACAGACAGTGTGTAGATAGTATATAAAATGTTTTTCATTTTCTAACATAAATAATCACTAATAGATTGAACGGCAAATATCTATACATCTGCCTAGGTAGCGATGGATAAAAACGAAGACTGACAAACCTTATGGTGCTTAGGATCTTTTATTACCTAGCTTTAGATGATAAAAACAGCGACTGCTTATGAATATCTAAATCCACGTGAACGTTAAGCCTTTTCTCCCAAAACCGAAGTTCTATTCAATGGTTTGTTTGAAGTTAGTTAGGGCACTTTTTTTGGAAAAGTCAGGAAATATTTTTCTTCTAGATGAGCGGGAACCCCGTTTTCAAATGAATCTACAAGTTTCTCGCCCTTCAAACTACTTTTTCAGTAAGGGTTACTTCAGCATAACGTAGTTTTTTATCCTTGAAGCGCCGTCAAACTTGGCTTCGAACGCGGATGACAGAAGAGACTTTTAATACACACCCACAGAGACATTCATATTGATGTAAATAAAGTGATTGACAAATTTTCAAAGAAACCAAGATGGCTTGACTTTGCACTATAAACTTCAAATTTTTTAAAAAGTTGCTTGTTATAAAAAAAGTAAAATAATTACGATGTTTTTGTAGTTTAAATTTAAACTTGTTCTATTAATTACATTGTAAATTATCGTTTTGGTTATTGTATATGTCTCCTTTACTAGCTTATCTGTCTGTCATACTCGACTATAATCTACCCTAAACCATATAGTTTAATTAAAGGAAAGCCCAACTCTACTTCATTGTCATAAATTAAATATTTTGGTGAAGATAAAGGAAGGCTAGTAATATAACGACATTTATCTAAACTATTTAACAGCCCAAAACTAAAAATTTTCGCGGTGGCTGCCCCTGAATCCTTCCCCCCCACGTAATAACATCCAGGTTCCGCCCCTGATGTATATCGGCGTCTTCATTGGCGCAATGGTGTATCGTAGACTATATTTACATAGTTTTATCAAATGGCTGAATTTTTGACGCTTCGATTTTATTTAAAAGCTAATAAATAAACTAAATACAGGGTCTTTATAATTAAAGTTCCACTTTGAAAGAGTCATAAAGAAAAACTACTGGACCAAACGTTATAGAACTTGGTAATAGTTTACAGGAGGTCATGGGATTTTATTTAGAAAAAAAGTTCGAAAAGTCATCACCAGAGGGAAATGGCACTGTATGCAATATTGTTAAACGAAATAAGACATGAAGACATCGTTTTAAAACGTTTTTAATCGTTTCTAAAACGTGTTACAAAGCATGTTGAATGTGGCGTCCACCATTTTCTGAAAGCAAGTTAAATCGCATTACTGCGTTCTCAACAGCAGCTCTTAGCATATCAGGAGGAATGTTGCGGACATGTCGGTGTATCGCATCTTTCAATTCCGCCAAATTGTTTATGTTATCACCATGAACAATGGCTTTGAGGTTACCCCATAGCCAAAAGCTTTTAATCATTTTAGAAATGATTAAAAACGTTTTAAACCGATTTTTATATTTCGTTTAACAATATTGCACATAGCACCATTCCAAGCTGGTGGTGACTTTTTATTTTCTTTTTTTTTCTTTTTTTGCGGAAAATAAAATCCCATGACCACTTGTAAGTTATTACCAAGTTTGATAACATTTGGTCCAGTAGTTTTCATTTTATGGCCATTTCAAAGTGGAACTTTAATTATAAACACCCTGTGCAATACATCAATTCGGAAAAAAAAAAATTTAAATGGAAACATATACGTTACGAATTATTTAGAATTTAGGCAATGCTTTTTATTAATATATTTTCTACCAACAATAGGTTTCTATCATTGTCATTCTTCATTTCATTATAAATGAAATTTATTTTCTTCGAATCGCAATTTCGAAAATTACATTAAGTTTGTCTTATTTCGTTTAAAGCAATTTATTTCGAAGGTTATTTTGAATATCTTTCAAATGAAAGAATTTGCTTTTAATAATATCCTACGTAGGAAATTCTACCTTCTTGCTTCATTTACGAGTATATCTATCTCCCTCGTATATATTTCCTTCAGTGTGTTTTTAAATTCTAGTCATATTCGTTATTATTTTTATTTTTGTCCTCTCATTTCCAGAAGGAAAAAAATATCAAAGTCTT
This sequence comes from Dysdera silvatica, assembly GCA_006491805.2. Taxonomy (NCBI): domain Eukaryota; kingdom Metazoa; phylum Arthropoda; class Arachnida; order Araneae; family Dysderidae; genus Dysdera; species Dysdera silvatica. The sequence goes on along the minus strand of QLNU02003225.1, from coordinate 93,120,742 downwards.
TTCAATTTATTAGGAGAGCAGCTTAAAACTGAAACTAATCAATTGTTCTTCGATATGAAAATAAACCTCTGAATAAGGTCAGCAATATCTTTACATTTTTTATCTACAATGGTAAAACAAGTACACATGCACTGTAGAAGCAATTATATATTGTGTTAAGAATTATCAATGCTTAACAATGTACATTCCTTGCAACAACAAAAATTATATACTGTGCAACAATAACAATATATACTGTGTAAGAATAACAATATATGCTGCGTAACAATAGCAATATATATACGTTATAGCAATAACAACGTATACCGTATCACAATAACAATATATAATGTGTAATAATAACAATATATACTGTGTAAAAATAACAATGTATAATGTGTAATAACAACAATATATACTGTGTAATAATAACAATATATACTGTGTAAGGATAACAATATATACTGTGTAACAATAACAATATATACTATTGATCAAAAAATATATATGTTATGCCAACACAACAACAATATTTAGGGTGAAACAATAACAACAATATACAGAAAAACCTGTCTAAAGTGACCACTTTTGGGACTGGACTGCAATGGTCGCTATAAGTGAGTGTTCAGTATATACGACGGACTTCGTTATAGGCAAGACTAAGTCCCTACCAGCTCTCTCTTACAAAATGTGGTCACCATATCCAGGTGGTCAAATTATCAAGGTGGTTACTTTACTAAATTACACTATATACCGTGCAACAATAAAGCAATATACACTGAGTAACAATAGTAGTGCACCTTATATAAGCGATGCGATTATCAATATTCAGCCATATACACTGCGCAAACGAAAGTATTAAAACGATTAGACCAAAGAGAAATAATAGCATTTATTTTCCAAAATCATAACTGCGCCGGCTCACCTATAGGAATAATCGTTACAGCAAATCTTCCTTGGAATTCATTTGTCTACATATTGGTACTTTCCATATGCATGAATACATAAAATGTATTCAGCATTTCTACTTGTATAGCTCCTTTAAGGTAACTTATACCTGAAATAGGAATGCATTTAGCGAAAATTTTAATGTCTTTATATTCATGCTGAAAATAAAACAAAACTTCATCTTTCTAAGTACAGTCTTGTTATTCCCATGCGACGACGCCATCATATCGGAAAATGCCTTTGAGTGCAGTCGTATCGCAGATTTGGACGTTAAAATTATTAACTTTGATTCAATTTTTCTCAAAACCAATTTTTGAGAAATTTTGCATTACGCAAAACATCCATTGCGATGTCATTTTCAGCGAATAATTTAATTTTTTTTCTGCACGTATTTATTCAATAATCATGAGTAAAAGTCACTTGCGATTTTACTGAGGAATGTTATCTTATATGATTTTTGCAGGAGTTTATGATAAGCGAATTGACGCAAATGAAAATTTAGGAAAATTCTTCATTAGGGAATTTAAAGTTCCTTAGGCATGCCCCATTCTGTTTATTCGTACTTTAAAATCGTATTGTATTCCCAATGTATTAGGGAACCCGATGTCTCTGACGAGATGGGGAGTAGGTAAGTTTTATTTTTTAAACCAAAACTATTAAAAACAGAGTATAACTGTTCACCGCCTTTCATAATCATAATTTAAATAATTACTTAGAAAAAACATCGAACTTTTTACTTACAAAATAACTCACGTGAAACCTTTCAAATGCGGCACTTAAAAATGAAGTAAACAGCATGTGTACCAAAAGCCTATTGAGTTACAAAAGGCTGAAACTTTTCAGAAACTTTTCTTTCATAGGTCTGCAATTTTCAGAAACAATGGTTAAGAATATCGGAAAATCCATTTTGCAGACATAAACATCCTTTAAGAACTACAAAGACAAAGATGTGGCCGATCACGATAAAATATGATGTATGATCTCGTCTCGTAAAGTTTTTATTGATTAAAAGAATCAGAAACAGCGAAATATTTATCAAAATACTGCATATAGAATAAAACATCCAACCTTGTTTGACAAGACCTTCCTTTATGGTAGCTCGAGTAGAACCATTGGAAACAGCAATAGAGAAACACTCCATGCCGACCAATGAACATATCTAAACAAGTATATCTAGAAAAATAGATGCAATCATTACAACTAAATATCAGCCAATAATGGGGTATGGGACTGTAGAAAAGTTGCGTACTGCATATTGGGAATTAAATCAGGGTTTCCTGCACAATAGAAAAATATTTTTATAGTACCTCAGTGGCTTTTTACAACGACTCACACTTACTAACGATTTCCAGGACGGTATATTTGCCATTGCCTTGGTGCGTGGCTAATTCTTTTCTTTTTACAATTTTGTATGTAAAAAAAAATTCCAATTTTAATAAGAAAAAAATGAAGTGTCAACAGGGGGAAGGGTTTTTTTGCCCTCCAAGTCCCGGAGGAGGAGGGACGAAAAGTATATTTCGCACCCCCCCCCCCACAAACACTATCAAGGAATACTATTAAAATGTTTAACTTCAAAAATAACCTTAACTCCTTGGGTACAGATTTATTTGAAAAAATTCTTGCATTTGGAACAGATTTAATTTGCTGATTCGCACTAGAAGAAACGTCCTCTTACAACTAATACCAATCAGTCTTGCCATGAACAAGAATGTACGTGTTTAATTTTGTCCTAGTTTGAATGACGAAATATACTCGTCATTCGTAACTTAGGCAAGACAAGTGCATGATGAGTCTCAGTCGTCAAATGTACCCAAGGGGTTAAACATTGCCACTAGCGTAGCAAAGTTAAAACAACTTTGGGTTCCAATTTCATCTTCTGTCAACAAATATCGGCACCATACAGTCAATAATACTGCTTTGACAGTGCCCCCTGACGTATATATTGTTAAAAAAAATGAGCGTCTCTTTACCTGTACATTCCCTTTCAGTCTTTGTGAAACCATTGATTTTAAAGCTTGGTGCTCTGCGAAATCAGTAAAATTGAAATCGTTCAAGTGGTTGTTGTTTTGTAATTCAGTTTATTTTAACTATTTAATTAACTAATTAACATCTAATTAACAATTAATTTATCTAATTAACATTTTATAATAACTGCTGTGGTTTGTGGTAATAGATGGCATCACAAGTTTTTCGCGGTAAAAGATCTCTCGCCCCCACTCTCCAAAATGTTGGCACATCCCTGAGTGTCAGAGATCATTTCCGTCATAAATTTCCCTTTACAACTTCTCTTTTATTAGTAGGGAGTTCCCCCGACAAAGACAGTCCAAAAAATTCCAAGCATCAACTGTTATAGCGATTTGAAGCTAAACTCATCAATTTATCTTCACGTTAGGAAGTAAACGCAATGATCTCTAATCTGAGTAGAGTCTGAATGTATATATATTTTTTTCATTCGAACTCACAAGACAAAAAGAAAAAGATTCCATCTTGAATGAAAAAGTAATGTCAGAAAATAATTTTTGCAATTCATTTTTCCAGAACCTCTTTTCTCAAAATTCAATATTTTGAGAAAACTGAGTTCAAACTTTAAGACTCATATTACATGTTTATGACTTGTTTGAAAATGCGCCGTGCAAAACAGATAAGCCTACTTGCATGTCCCGAAAGGTTTCCATCAAAATATATGATAAAATAATGTTATAAGACGGTATACTATTACGTCAAGTATATAATATTCCCGCGAATCTCGTGATGCGCATAACTCAAAATTTTTCATTTTCAAGTTGTTACATTTGCATTAATACGAACGTTGAGAACGATATTTTCGAAGGGAAAAATTTATCTTGCGTCGAAATCTTTCCGAGTCTCTTTTTAACTTATCAACAGTCAAAATCTAGGTGTACTTTTGATGGAGAAGATCATATCATCTCCACGTTTGGATCCTTTTTTCCATTTTAAACGTTAGCTTCGTCGTGATCGAAATTGCGTTTCTTATGGCTATTCTTCATTTTAAAATACCCAAACAGTGTGCTTTTTAGACATTGAAGTGGAACTAACGTTATCGGTAGTTGCCTGGGAATGTTTGGCAGAGCTCCCAACGGTCTTTCATTTAAGAAACGTTAGTATTGTTGAGTGTTTTTATTGCCTTGTTTTGGTTGAGGAAAGAAAATGAACTTGGCTATTGTTAGTTAAAATATAAGCTAATGTTTTATGGGGGGGGTTTATCAGCTTCGTCAACAAACAACCTGGTTTAGGGCAACGTTTTAAATACGGACGGAAACGATACAATTTCTAGCTACCCCCATTTTCGAAAAATGAACTAATTTTTGTGAAATGTTATTTTTCGAACTAACTTATATTTTCCGTGCTTCACAGGTTACATCTGAACTGATTTCTTAAAGATTTATTCGTAAACTCGGTTTTGCGTAAATTAAAGATATTTCTTACTCTTGTATCTAGGAACACCTTTAGTTCATTTTCTTTCTTGAGGGAGTTTTGAGTTCCTTTGTATATTCCTAATTTATAGCCAAATCAGTGTCCATGTTTTGAAATCAATTAATGAAGAACGCATATTCGATGTTCACATTTCACCGAAAGTTCGAAGGTTTTCAAATAAAGTAGAACCACCATATAATAAAATGGACGGTTCCGTGAAAAAAATTCGCCAAGTGGAAACGATGTATTCGTGAACCAGGGCAGTGCAATATGATACCACAATTAAAATCCCATTTTCCAGTTAACGACTGTTTCTCATAAATAACATTCAACCATTTAAAAATAGATGTTTTTAGGAGTGAAATATACATGCATATAAAAAGAGTTGAAAAATTCTTATCTTAAAATGAAAACGTATTTAATGCTTCTTCCATACACATTCATGCTTTTGTAGAAAAATTTCTAACATCCTGCTGCACAACAAATGGCGGTGTTGATTCATCATACAAGTGTTAGCACCCCTGTGGGAAATTTGCAAGGTCTGGATTTTT
>QLNU02003225.1:93093118-93114378 GCA_006491805.2 Dysdera silvatica | reverse complement strand
AGGAAACAAAAATACAAGTTGACAACATTGAGCTAGAAATTGCTGATTCATATATTTACCTTGGCCAGCTGATTTCAATGGATGGCAACATTATGAAAGAACTCAACAGACGTATTAAACTTGGCTGGAGTGCATTTGGAAGAAACAGTTTTATCCTGAAGGGGAAATTGCCTTTGTGTCTAAAAAGAAAGGTCTTCAACCAGTGTGTATTGCCAGTCCTCTCTTATGGATCAGAGACATGGAGTCTAACAGTTGGAGCAATACGAAAGTTACAGACAACGCAAAGGAGCATGGAGAGGTGCATGCTTGGAATAACTAGGAGAGATCGAAAAAGAAACACTTGGGTGAGAGAGCAAACTAGAGTAGAGGACATCATTGTTAAAGTAAAAGGGCTGAAATGGCGATGGGCTGGGCATATTGCAAGAAGAACTGATCAACGATGGACAACAGAAATTCTGAACTGGATTCCAAGAGACCACCGAAGACCTAGAAAACGTCCTCAAACTAGATGGGTGGATGAAATAAGAAAACAGGTTGGGGTGACGTGGAAGCGAATTGCTCAGGATAGACTTGTGTGGAAAGCATTTGGAGAGACCTTCATCCAGCAGTGGATAGATAATGGTTGAATATGATGATGATGATGATGATATATATATATAGAGAGAGAGAGAAAGATGGACGGACAGACAAATCTCACATTACTATCTTAGGTTTGTCAGTAATTTTCTCTCAGGCACAATCTTTTTGAGAATCCCAGTTCAAGAACCCGGTCTAGATATAGATTAAAATAATTATTCTCAGAAAAGCACACACGCGTTGAAATATAAAAGTAAATAAAATAGTAATTTACATACTCCTGTATTAGAAGCTTTCGAATATATTTCTGTTTTCATGTATGTTCATTTTCTTTTTGTTATGTGTGTGGGGGGGGGGAAGAGTGAGCTGAGATAATATTTCTCCTTTCTTCTTCTACACACACTGAATATACATGTCTATATTAATTCAATTATATAGAAAGTTAACTTTCTTTATGGTAAATGCTGTATATAATCGGAGTGCAAGAAACGTATATATGAAGAGTAACAAACGTGTATATTGAGAATAATAAACATATACGTTGAGTATGACAAACATTTATTTAAATTATGACAAGCGTATGTATTGAGTGTAAAAAACGAGACTTTCCAGAGTAACAACTACCTTATGAACGATCTGACGTCGGCTTCTTCATCTGCAAACAGCGCATGCGCTTGGAGTAAATTGCATTACCTTATGACGTATGGATATTCGGTAGATTTTACATTTTCATAATGTATACATAGGAGTTTAATTGCTTTGAAACTATTCAACCAACATATCAAATATATATATAGATTTCCCCTTTAACCTATTGACTAGTGCTTAAGTTTGGGATTATCTTGAAATTTTATTTTCCAACGTATCACTGCCCCATCTCCCGGAAAACGGCGTGTTCGCCCGATTTACTCCAGTAAAAGTTTTATGCATATCGTTTAGTTGCGCGGAAGTTTTAACGTGCCACGTTTTACAGTTTTCGCTCAGAATCGTGAATTTTTCTAGGGTCCCGTCTTATGAGACTATATCTGCAAGCAAGAGCTTTTACGGTCTTAAGTCTGCCATCTGCTCAAGCCATTTCCGCGGGACGTATCGTTCGTCAAAATTGATATATCCTTTAGAGAAAAAAAGATTATATATGCCTATCAAACTAAATGTACCGCTTTTGGTGCATGTTTGTATCTGAAACTATGCAATAACAATTTTTCTGTTGTTTTTGTCATCCTCTAGTGCTCCAGGATTACAAAGTGACAGCTTACGATGCTGAGTTTGTCATCAAGGGGAATGTGGCTCTATTGAGATGCGAAATCTCGGGAAACGGAAAGGAATATGTCTTTGTAACATCGTGGCTTAGAGATGACGGGCTAGCCATATCATCTACCGACAACGTCGGTAAGTATTGATTTGTAGATATTTTTGTGTGGGCTTATCCATGTGTCACGCGCCCTACCTTTCTCTTCTCCATCTCTCACATCCGATTCCATTAAATCGGCAATATTAGCTAATATCCGTTGGGAAATAAGATATGGTATTTTTATTTTGTTATTGGCCAAGTTATTTCTTCTCCAACTTCCTTCTTTTCACTTTATTAGAGACCCTATGCCTTTTAGTCTTACTATCTTTGTAATTAACTACGATACAAGACTTCCTTTCTATAATACGAGACGAAAGAAAATGATAGCTTGCTGTTTACTCTTATTTCTTATGAATATATCCATAAATAGCATTTTTTGTTTTATTTCTCAGGGCGCAGTAGCAAAATACGAATGTATTTCAAGATAGGCCAATCCTTTAACCAATAAAAAATACTATCAATTAAATGCTGTTTTTTACTATACTGATAAGATTAGAAAATATTTTTTTGTAATGATGAAATGTACAATATATAAAATTGCTAGCAAATATCATTCACAAATTCTCTAAAATACAAGTTCTTATTAGCAGTTATGCTTATAAGCAGTATGCAGCTTATAAGCAGTTTGATTTATGACGTTGTGTGTTTTACTATCTTCCACAAATTTTAACTATTGTTTATTAATCTAACTGTAACGGCTCTATTTGGAGGAAGTTCAAGATTCTAAAAATACACAAGCGCAATTTTTTCATAAATAAATTATAATATTAAAATTACCACAGTTCATACGTGGTTTTCATTTAATTTTTTACAGATTTCTATGGTTTCAATTATATTCTCCCTCTTCAAGTACCATCTCTGATTCGGAGGTTACTAACCACCACTCACCATAATTCTTTATCTCTGTTCCCATGGGTATAGAATTCCTTCTATGATTGACTTTAAGATTTTATACTATCTGTCCATTTTCTTTTTTCTCTAACTCTCTCTTCTCCATGACCTTTTTCCATTCATGATAATTGAAGTATTCTGTACTTTTCACCTCTCCTGATACGTCCAGAATATTTTGATTTTATTCTTAGTAATATATTGGTGATGACTCTAAATCTGTCCAAGACTTCTTAGCTATAGATTTTGTCCGTTCACTTCGTTTTCATTACCCTTTGACGGGTCTGCGTTTTACAAGCTTCCGGTTTACTCACAATGTCCTTTTTCTTTGTCCAAGTCTTGCATCTATGTGGAAAAACATGCTATATGTAGTATTTTAAAATTAGAATTTTGAGTTGCCAACTCCATTTTATTTCGCATAAAACTGTTTCCATTTCATTAAACTCTGTTTTGACTAATCCAATTGGCTAATCCAATTCGGCATCCAATTTCCCCTGTTTTTTGCCACTACCATAGAAAAAGCCCCCCTGAATAACATAATATGGTTATTTACTTCGCAACTTCAGTTTCAAAGCCAGCAATAAATTTGTTCTTTTAATACATTTCTTTTTTTCTATTTATGGTAAGGGCCACCTTTTCTCCTTTTTTATCAGTTTCACTGATGGGAACTTCATTTGTAAGTGCAACTTAATTTATTTGTGAATAACACTCCATTACCACCTTATTTGTAGGCAAAACTTTATTTGTATAAAATTTTTATTTTGGTTGCTATTGTCACATACTTCATTATTATACTATTATTCATGTTATCAACATACTTCAGGTTATTTATGATAATAATGTATTTTTAAAAATATTTGTAATACTATAATTATAATGCAAAAGCAATAATATTCTCCTTTTGAAAATTATGCACATACTCGATGTTACTTTATGATTCAAAATAGATTTACATTATTTATAGTTTAAGTTTAGATAAATTGTGATTATATTACATGCTCCTCCTCTTTACTCTTCTTCTATAACATTTTTCATCCATAATACTTGTTTGTTTGCATGATGTGCTCTATAAAATCACGCAAGAATCTGTGTGAATACTTTAGATCAACTTTAATACAATGCCTTTGTATTTTTTGACTCAATTTTGCAATATGCTTTTGGCTGTTGAACAATAACTACACTACATACAAAATTTTATATAACTTACGGTTCCATATCAGCCATAGGTGCCCATATGAATTCTTCTAATAGGCGCTGAGAACAATTATTACCTCTTGCTGAAATCTGTTAAACATTTTAGTGAATATACATAATACTAAATTCTACAAAACTAATTGCTACTGCTTGGCAATTAGTAGTAACTTAAAATATACCTTATTTTAAAAGACTGTGAATTTTTTAAAAATAAATGCATAGCAGAATCTGGCAAATCAATATTGGCACATTAGGAGCTCAGGCCCCCCTCTGACGATGATATGGGCGCCCATGATATCAGGTGAAGGTGATAGGATTTATAAATAATCTGTTGAGGACTTTCAATGATACTAAATGTTAAGTGTGCCGTCAAGGACGTCTTTCCACTATGTGAAATCTACTATTAAATTATAAATTTAATATAATACAGTAAATTTCGATTAATTTAATTTAATTTGTCGTTTATTAATTTGGTTAACGGTTAATTAAATCGATCGAATTAACAGAAAAAGTTAACTTACTTAATCTTACGGTTAACAAATGTTAAACAAAACATATATCGTCGTTGAAAAAGGAAAATATTTATGCCGCGAAGGCATTTTTTAATAGTTAAAAATTCACAAAAAAATGCCCCTTCAACTGCGTAATTAGAAATCAGCTTTCTAAGCACTAGGAATTTTTTCATCCATGTAATTTCTTCATTTGGATGCGTCTGTTTTTATTAATAAAACACAAATAAAAAAAACATTTTACCCCTTTTGCAATTTCACGTTTTCCACGACAAAAAAAAATAATAATACGAGGACTTTGTCTAATTGAGCTGAAGTGTTCTAATCTCGAAATATATGTCCGCATGTGCATGTGCTTATGTGTTCCACTTAATCAGAATATGCAATGTGAATACCAGACAATGTGCACCAATGTAACAATGTGCACCAGAATATAAATGTAAAATAAAATATTTTATGCCAAAAAAACTACTGATGAAACATATGTTAGTTTGATATTAAATTTAAATGTGAGTAAGGTATATTTTGTGAATGAAATCTCTTCTCTCGGCTTATTAAAATAGTGGTTTGATACTCGCATGGGCACGTAAGACAGTATGCACTTAAGAAATATTCCCTTCCTTTAAAATTTTCCTGAGATGATAGTTTTTGACCAAATTGTATAAAGTCTTAAAAGAGTAAAAATAACTAATTTATCTTTGTGATAAACGAGAGATTAAACGGGCCAGTTTTTTTTCCTAGTTTTTGCCAGCAAACTAGAGGTATCAACTGCTGGCTACGATATTGTCAACGAACAAACTGTTCAATTTCACAGAACAGCTGCAACTGATAGAACGTCTGAAGCAAAAGCACTTTTATTTTATTTCTCTTTATTGTTCCATCATTTTAGAACGCATATCATTCAGAAAGAAAATAATAGAAAAATATGGCACTGACAAATTGTAAGTCTATTTCTTTTCTCCGCAAAATCAACAATTGTTTCCTATCTTGGGAATAAAACGCTCATTTCTTCTGCGTTTGAGTTTTTGACATCTCTCTGTATATTTTATTCAACTTTTTTGATTACAATGTAAAAATTGCAATAAATTATACAAAATCCTTCTTTTAGCTTTGTCATTCACTCTTAAGATTTTCATTTAAAAAAAACATAGTATTATTGCAACAAATGTTGGTTGGTTGCTTTTTGGGCTCAAAGACTACAGTGGTCATGCTGCGCCGGGACCTAATGTTTTCCGAGGAATCCGAACCTCTTAAGGCATAGGGAACCAAACCCCGGACTACAGTGAGATCTTTATGAGTAAGCGTTCTTTGTGCACTGCTGGGAGTCGAACCCGGATTAACGGCGCACTGGGCGAACGCGTTACCACACTGCGCCACCGCAGGGCCTTTGCAACAGATGTACGGAATCCTTTACTTTACAAAATATTGAAATATGGTAACGGCTTTTTGTGTGTGTACTTTAAAAAAATTGTGGATATGAAAGAACGTTGGTAAAAAATTGCTGTTCTTTAATATGATTAATAGAAGTTGGTAGTTTTTTGGAAACTTCAAGTTTCACTCGGAGCTTATAATGGTTTCCAAATTCGAACTTTCTGTTCAATGATCTTAGGAAAAAATCTTTTTAAGACTTGATGCCGGCCCAAATTCTACAATAACCTGCACGATTTCTTCACCCTCGAGAAGATTCCTGCTCCTTCGTTTCGTCGGATGATGGCACTGTGAGTTGGCACTGTGAGTAAGCATTTGACAAAAAAAATGAAAGTGTCTTACTGAAATGGCAATCCAGACAATGGTGCTTCTGCGCATAAATGCATGTTTGTGTGCATCCCTAAACATATCCCATCAGCCGAGGTGTTGTAACACGATTTGATTGTCTCAGGAATTAAATGATGATTAAACAACAAATTTTGATTATTCTCAATGAATTAAATTTATTCATGGATTGTATTGGATTGTATTTTCCATTCACGGATTCATGGATTGTATCTTCCCCAAACTCCATTTCAGAGAAATGTGAATACCAACATATTGCTTCTTCCTGATCAAGTATTAAAAATTACCTGTTACTTATTCGATGTATATGATAAAATTATCTTTTAATTCTTCGTTTTCTTCATACAGGTAATGGGAAATAAAAAAAAAATATATAAAAATGCATTCAAAATGATAAGTAAAATCATATGTATATTTTAAATGCAAGTAGTTGGAGGTCATATTGTTTTAATGATTAAACCTTTTTCTTTTCGGCCATTAAATGGTTAAAGTATGTTTACTACAAAGATTGACAAAGTATCTTTAAAAACAGTACATTAGTATCTTTGAAAAGAATATGATGAAAGGAAGAAAATCCGCCATATCATAAGCTTCGAAGCCAGAAATTGCGTAAAAATATCTAAAAAATGCTACAGCTGGCAATTTCACCTGCAGTTGCATTTTTATTAACTAATGTAAATTACCCTTCCAAGTATTGATTATTGAAAAGCATAAAAACATTAGCACTGACAATGAAATTGACTTATTTGATCACTGAAATTCATTTAATTAAATTTCCTATTGCTGGTAAGTTAACGATTAAGTTATACGTTTTCGTTATTGCGTTTAAAGCTGCACTGAAAGTTGTACAACTCTTAAACTCTAAATCGTTGTAAATTACAATAAAATATTTTTGAAAGCAAATTCTTTTATTTCTCGCATTAGGCAAATATGTAGTGTTTCCAAGTGGTGAATTGCATGTACGACAAGTAGATGAGCTGGATGCCGGACGAAAATACCGATGCCAAGTTCACAATAAGCTCAGCAGGGAAACACGCCTCAGCGATCAGTGGGCAAAAATAATCATGACAGGTAGGTACCTTCATTTACACCTCAAATAAGAATTATTTTAGAGTGTTTGGTGGGTTCAAATTGTAAATGTTTTCAAAGAAATAATACAGTAAAAGCTCTCTATAACAATGCTCAATGGATCGAAAAAAGTTATCGTTATATACATGCGAAAATAGCGTTAAAGTAAAATCGTTGTAAACGGGTTCGACTGCATAAAATACCACATATTATGCGCTTATAACATTATAGAACTATTGTACTACGATTATCACACTAAAATATAATTTTGATTGCATGTTCATGCGAAAGGTATGTTAGAATTTCAAAATGATGATGAAAAATAATGAACATCAAACAAAACTGTCGATAATATGATTATACTCCTATTTTTAACCAAATTAAAGCATTAATTCATATAAAAAAAAGGTAATTCGCATAGCTTGAAATTTGAATAATCGATATTCACGGTTGTCAATTCAGCGTTTTCTCATGCCGAAATCCAGTTCTTTTAAATTATATTTACTAAATCTTAAACAAGGATTTCAATCGAACTAGATTCATGAATTGTTTTTGAAATATTTACCTTGCACCACTGAACCTTTTCATTACATTTTTCCCTTAAATATTTCGCTTGATTTGATCCTTTTGTGGCATTACTTCAAAACTACGTTACTTCCATATATAGGAACTCATATATTGACTTCCAAAGCGTAAAAACTTACTTCTTTATAAAAACCAACACAAGCAAATACAAATATTGCAGAGCGAGAAGGAAAATCCTATCCCACTTATCTCTAAGCACCCACATGCAAATACCTCACCTGTTATGAGCCTGAAAGTCATGAAAAATACGAGCAGAAATGAAATAATGAAAAATTAAGAAAACATAAAGGAAAGTAATAAAAAGCAATCATAGTACATTTTATATGACTATAATTCTTGTACACATGTATTACCATGTGATAAGGAATTTTTTTCGAAATTCACCATAATTATCCAAATTGGCAATGACATTTGGAACACCCTGTATAAACTACATATTGAATGATACTCAGAAGTGTCAATTTATTTTGGAATCACCTTGTATATGCCCAAATAATAAGTCCTAACCTAAGTGTTTCTTTAATGTCGATTTCTTATTAAGTCCAGCAAAGGAAGTTGAAGTATATATATAGAAGTATTTTCTTTCCGTCTTTGAGAAATAGAACACTCGAAATGTTGACATTAACTACTATGTTTTAAAACGTCATTTATCATAGGAACCTTGTTTCAACTTTACTAAAAACTGGGGCAAACGTAAGTGAAAAGAAAAAAGAAAAATGCGAAAAAAGATATATTTCTTGCTTTTGGAGATTTCACGGCAGAGAGACACAGTTTATGCGTTTGTATCCAAAGAAAAATAGCATTTTTCCAAAAGGAAAAGATCCCAATTTTTGGTGGACATTGTTCCAAAAGATATTTGAGCAAAAGCCAACAGATCTATAAAGATTTTACACTTATTTCATTTCCACTTAGTTGATCTTTATTATTTTGATTATTTGTTAGATCTTATTCTTCTAGCGTATTTCCTTAATTATTTATTATCCGCAGAGTAAAAGGGAGAATGTTAGATAACAGTCTTCTGACGTATTTTTCTAAATATTTATTGGCTGTCCAGTTAAGAAAAAGATCAGAGGTTAATAAATTGCTGCGATTTTTGTACATTTACGATACACTGCTTTTTATGGTTAAAATATTGTTATTTCCTATTCCAGTATAAATGTCCTTACTGCTTCACAGGAAACCATTTGTTTGTAAATGGCCCTCTTATAGAAGCTTATAGTGATGTATAGTATATTAATCCAATCTATTAATCTACAGTAGATTTTTCTATTTCAAAAGGAAAGCTGGCCTACTTTGATATTACATATCTACGAAATTTATTGGCTAATTTATAAGTCATATCGAAATTTATTATTAAGAGCTGTGACCATAGACTTCGCTTTTTCTGAATAGTTTGATAAATATTAATGAGTTTATTAATGTTTCAAAAGAACATTCCTTCTTTTGCATCAATCAGACGCCACATCCACAGCTCTGAGGAAATAGCAACATTATAGTTTAATGAATATTTTTCGTCTCAGTAAGAAGAAAGGTCAACTTTGAAAAAATTTCATACCTAATTATAAATCACTGTGAAGTTAATTAGCCTCAAAAAATATCATTAATATAGAGGAAATATCATTAATATAGAGGAAATATCATTAATGTAGAGAAAATATTATTAATATAGAGGAAATATTATTAATATAGAGGAAATATCATTACTTAAAGAAAATATTTTTAGTATTGAAATCTTGAAAACTATATCTACCTTGTTATTAACATATATTCCTTCTTACATTCTTAAATGGTATATTTACTCTTACGTTTTTAAATACTTTATTTCTTCTTACATTTTTAAAAGCTTTATTTCTTCTATGCTTAAATTCTCACTTCTTTATTTTTAAACTCTCACCTTAAATTTTAATTTCTTCTGTGTAAGCAACAGTTTTTATTCGTAAACACAACACCATTCTCAAAGTTCACCATTTTTATTCTTGAATTTTATTTCATTTGTCCTTGAAAAAATATAATTTATTTTTAAATTATATCTCCTTTTTTTCTGAAACTTTACCACCTTGATTCATTCCATCTATATGGTTTTTTTTGTTCTTGAATTTTATGTTCTCTATTCTTAGATTATATATATTTGAATTTTGAATTTTAAATTTTTTGCTTTAAACTACTCAATGCTCAATTTCGAACGACCCAATGTTCAATCTCAGACAATTTTGACCTACTTAATTTTTACTTTAATTTTGAATTTTAATTCAGCATATCAATACCTATAAATCACGCTTTGTAATTTTTCCGTGAATAACCACAAGTTGAAAAAATGCCGATAGTATATATAGTCAGCTAAAAATAGAATATATTAAAAAGTCATTATAAAACTTTGAATAGAGGGAATGGTTATTGAGCTTTCTAGAAATACCATGATTACTCCATCAGCATACAACCTCGAATTACTTTTTGATGATTCTGTTAATGATGATTTATGATCGGGTTAAAAGAGCAGGGGAAACGTATCCATCATAAAAATGATTTGCTCTTTATGTTCAAAGCCCCATTTTAGAAAAAGAGGAAACATTAATTTCATATATTATTCTAAATCATCTCACGTTAACACCCTCCTCTCTCTCTCTTCTCTGAAATATTGATACTAGCGTAAAATAAAATCCTCTATTATTTATTTTACAGCATTCACCTATTAGTGCTCCATCTCACCGTGAGCTCTTAAAAACACCGTCCCGAAGAAAAGAGAGACATTTATTTTTCCAGGCAAAAAGAATATCCGCAATTTTCTTCCCGGTGCGAGAGTTTTCCAGGGACATTGGTAATTTACATTGCCGGAATATAAATGGGAAAACCACGACGCGCAACCCTGGGATTTTTACTGGATATGTAGCAAATGTGGGCTCGTTAATGCTCCTAATGGAACGTTCTACTCTTTAAAATGATTGGCTGGAAATTATGAAAATACGGCGTGCCTCGTACACCACGGTTCGTTTGTTTTGAGTAAAGTCAAATATTTACAGCGTGTCCAATTACACTGCAGCAAAATTACGAGTGAAAATTGGATTTTTTTTTATAATTTTTTGCCGTTCCAAAGGAAAAGAGTATGTAAACATTTTTCCCCAAATTTATTCTGCTCTGGTATCTTGATGCAGAAAATTTTCAAAAATGTAGATTTTAATGAACGAATATGCATCTTCTTTTTTCGCAAAATTTTGAAAGGTAGATTTTAATGCTAATATGCTACTTCGTTATCATAATATTTCATGTACTCAGCGAGACTTCTATGACTAATAAATTTTACTTTTAAAAATAATAGCACTCTCGTAAAAATGTACTTTCCTCTTATTTAAGGAAGAAGTTTTTTATGACTTTATATATCATCAATCTTATTTTTTATAATGCGTTTAGTCATTATTTTAAATAGAGAATTATTTGTTTTACTATTATTACCTTATTATTAGGATTGTATCATAAGCGTGTTTCGATATGCATGGGACTCTGTTAAAAAGACATTTACGTAACAAGTGGTTGTGTAATTTGGATAATTGGCTGGATTGTATTTAAATATGAAATTTAATTATTTAGATTTTAAAGATAATTGTAGTCAGAGTTGAGTTTAGCTTATGTCATTTTCGCGAATTTAGAGCCTAGATATTTTCTTAATAGTTGCGAGCCGTTTTTATCAGGAGAATAGGTTCTAATTAGAGCCCCTAGAATTATAGGCTGACGCATCAACCCGTATTTTCTGGTCTACTTCCGGTTTCATAACACAACGTTTACCATTGGAAAATTAATAATCCATTTTCTTCTTCTTACAGGACCCGATGAAAATCTAAGCATTCTACAGGGTGTCTCAGCACCAGGGTTACAAACATCTAGGAGGGGTAGGGTACAGCTAGACGAACAATATTTGTCATAGAACCTAGGGTCGCAAACCACTCACAGCGCTAGTTCTAAAACCGTCCAGCATGCACAAATTGTGACAATCAGTGCGTGAAAAGCGCTAGAACTCAGGTCAGCTGCTCAAGTGCATAGATGATTAGGACATCGCATTTTGCGCTTCTCATGCACTGGTTGTCACTATTTGTGCATGCTGGACGGTTTTAGAATTGGCACTGTGAGTGGTTTGCGACCCTAGGTTCTATGACAAATATTGTTCGTTTAGGTGTACCCTATCCCTCCTCGATGTTTGCAACCCTGGTGTTGGGACACCCTGTATATAGTTTTTCCTCGAATGATTAGAACAATTCTCAGCGGAATACCGACCCGTTTCACCTTGTTTTATTAAAATAGAAGACTTGTAAATCACTCAACTTCAACACAGCAGTGAATGGGATCACGTGATACGATGGCAGGAAAATGGCGGCTATGCTCCAGCTCTCTTTTCTAGGAGCCTTAGTTCTAGTTATAAAACAAAAGAGCCAAGGCTCTTTCGTTTTGTGTACATATGAATAACCAATTAATTTTCAACCGTAAAAGGTAGCATGAGGCCCAGGTACTTCAAGGACTATGGCCATAGAAAGGAAATAAGAAGAAAACAATAGCGTAAAACCTATTTAAAAATGTACAAACAACAAAGTCAGTTGTTGCAAATCTCGTTATTGGCCTGCGTAGGGGCGTGATTATAGTGCAGTTGGCTATTATAAAAAAAAACACAATTAAATTCAAATAATATTAATATTGGCTACTTTTTCTCTTATTCGTAACGGTTCATGGGTTGATTTCCACAGGAGTCCATATCTTCTGAAAATCTAATGAATCTAGTGCAACGCGACTTTAGCTGTCTTGGCGCCATAAGACTAAAAAATCACGCCACTAACAAGAATCATGTCATTGTTTGCGACAACGCCAAGTCACAGTTTACCTTATGGCGGCGTCATATTAGGCGTATGCAAAAGTTCTACCTGCTTTAAGAAACGCAAAGTATACGAGTGGATTTGATGTCGTACATGACGCTGTGATGACTGGAGTTTTCGACCAATGAAACGTGTAGACAGATATCATATAAAGGCAACGTGGTTGTAAAATTAAATCATTCGTAAAAAAAAACTTCAAGCGGTTTAAAATGGCAAGTGATAAGGAGCATATCAGATATTATTTGTTGCAAGAGTTGGATATGGGCAGTACTGCAGCCCTAGCATGCCGAAATATTCGTCTAGTGTATGGAGAAGATGCGGTTGACGATAGCGATTTCTGAAATTCAGAGACGGAGACAGAAACTGTAAAGATCAACCACGTTCTGGATGTCCATCAGTGATTTCTGAGCAGATTATGGACCAAGCTATATCGAATGCCTTACATCCAACTATTGAGGAATTATCGGAAACGCTATCCATATACAGAACAACTGCTGAAAGATGGATGCACTCACTCAAGTTCATCAAAAAACTGGATAAGTAGGTTCCACATCAGCTCCATGAAAAGAAACGATAGGAAAGAACCAGCACCTGTGTTTCTCTGCTTTCTCGTTCTAGAAGTGAACCATTTTTGAAACGAATTTTAATGGGTGATGAGAAATGGGTACTGTACCATAATGCGAAACGTCAGAGGACTATGTGTCACATGGCAGAGCCTACTCAATTCAAATCAAAAACAGGATTGCATCCGGAAAAGGTTTTGTCAAGTGCATGGTGGGATATGAAGGGAATAATACACTAGAAGTTGCTTCCGCTTAACCAAACTATTGATTCTGGCATATACTACCAGCAGTTGGACAGATTGAAGCAAAAACTGATTCGTAAGCTGCCATTGCTTATCAATCGCCATGGCGTTATCTTTCAACAGGATAACGCTAGATCTCATGTTGCTTTAATCGCTTGAAAAAAACTACTCGACTTTGGTTGGAAAGTTTTGCCTCATCCAGCATATTTACCGGGTATTGCTCCTTTAGATTACTATCTTTTTTGATCGTTACAAAATTCCTTGGTCCGTTGAACCTTTAATGATTTGCAGGATGTGAAAACAGCATTATAAGATTTTTTTACTCTAAACGAGAGAAATTTTATATACGAGGGTTTAATCTACTGCGAGGCAGATGGCAATAGCTCATACTAAATGATAGCAATTATGTTAATACATAATCTCTATACTTTTTTTATTCACCTTTTTTTCATCTGAAAAAAAATTGTAGAACTTTTGCATACACCTAATAATAATATACACTGAAGTGCCAGAAAAACTGGTACACCTACGTAATATTGTGTAGCCCCCAACCCCACGCATGCACGCAGAAGTGCCGCAACACGACGTGGCATGGACTCGACTAATGTCTGAAGGTATCCTGGAGACAATTCACACCAGGAATCCTGCAGGGCAGTCCACAAATCCATAGGAGTGCAAGGTGGTAGAGATCTCTTCTGAAGAGCATGTTGCAAGGCATCCCAGATATGCTCGATAATGTTCATGTCTGGCGTTCATGGATTCATGAGGTTGTCTCCATACCCATACACGTCCATCCGCCTGATGCAATTGGAAACGAGACTCGTCAGACCAGGCAACGTGTTTCCAGTCATCAACAGTCCAATGGCGGTGTTGGCGGACCCAGACGAGGCGTAAAGCTTTGTGCCGTGCAGTCAACAATGGTACACGAGTGGGCCTTCGGCTCCGAAAGCCCATATCAATGATGGTTCGTTGAACAGTTCGCACGCTGACACTTGTTGATGCCCCAGCATTGAAATCCGCGGCAATTTGAAGAAGTGTTGCACGTCTATCTCGTTTAACGATTCTCGTCAGTCGTCGAAGGTCCCGTTCTTTCAAGGTCTTTTTCCGGCCGCACCGCTGTCGGAGATTTGATGTTTTACCGGATTCCTGATATTCACGGTATATCCGTGAAATGGTCGTACGCGAAAATCCAAATTTTGTCGCTATCTCGGAGATGCTATGTCCCATCTCTCTTGTGCCGACTATAACGCCACGTTCAAAATCACTTAAATCTTGATAACCTGCCATTGTAGCGGCAAGAACCGATCTAACAGCTTTGCCAGACATCTCTTGTCTTATATAGGCGCTGCCGACCGCATCGCGTTACGCTGATTGGTTGCAAAGCTCCGTTATTTGCATACGCACGCCTGTACCAGTTTTTCTGGCACTTCAGTGTATTTGTCTACAATTCGCAATTCCCGGTTTAAATCAAAGTTTTTCTGAAATGACTGCCAATTGTTTCTTCTGACTTATGGTCAGCGGTTCGATTCCTTGAGTGAGAGTGTCTTTAATTCCTTTAGATATTGTAGTGCTGAAGCATCGTGATCTCTGCTGTTTCAAACCATGACCCACAAATAAATAGGATACTTCTTGAAACGGCGGAATTCGTCCAGGGACATATTAGAACTCCCTTAAAATTGTGCAATGACGAACATTTTAAAAAAGGTGATGAATAAAATGGTTTTTTTTTTTTCAATTTTGATACTTTTTAAAAAAAAATACCAACAGAAAAGAGAGGGGAAAAAGGTAATTAAATTTTGCCGATTATATTGGATTTTTCTGAGATACAATTAATAAATGCTGTTTCAATTATCTATTGATATAATGAATAATACGTTAAAATTAAATTAATATCAAGCAAGATATGTTAGAAACTAATTAGTCTCAAAAGTCATATATTTGGCAGAAGTAAAAAAAAAGTAGGTATAAAAAATTCCACGATGCAAAAAATACTTAAAGAATAATTAATTTTTGGTAATTTTAATTATTTTATTTGGCAAAAATTAACTGTTTTAGAATTTTAAAAATATGATAATAAAAATTCTCAACTTTAGATAATATCTCAGAAAGAAAACGCAGCAATAGATTTTTAGAAGCAAAAATAAAACGAATTCACACACACACACGTTACTCATTATTATGGCAGTCAATCCACTATTAATAAATTATATTATAAATATTTTTGTCAAAGAAATCATCCATTATCCCATTTTGAAGGGTAACTGACAGGCCTGTAGTCAAGACGGGGCCAGCAATGTCGTGGCGCTAGTTGCTCCATACTCGTGCCCCTGTTGCCCCTTCATCCGAGCTACAAGCCTGATCCATGAAGTTCATTGACAACTAAATGCTATTTTTAGCCGTTATAACCTAAGTTGGTATATAAAATATGCGCAACGAATAGAGTGTACAATGAATATTTGTAAGCTATAAATCTAAAACTGGTGCAATGTTATAAAGTTGATTTTCTGTTTATTTGATGCAATATTTTTGTATCACACTGAGTTATAAAACAATACGTTTGAAATCAACTGAAAATCAATAAATTGAACTAAATCTTTGGCCGTAATATCCCTTTGAGCTTGTCAAAAGATTACAAAAAGTTTTGTACTGTTATATGAAGTTCAATATTTTCTTACGTCATTTAATAATGATGAATAATATAATAAATTATACGATATAATCTAAAATATATATCTAGTAGCAGCATTAATTTTCTCCATTATTTTAGAAAACTTAAGTTATGACGATAACGGTGTCTAAACCTGACGAAATTTTTAAACTCATCTATTTTTCAGTAATACTCACGAAAAGGACGAAACTGTTTACCAGCCCGTGAGGAATTCGTTGAGTAATATATCGGGCATAAATTCTCTTAAACACACAGGTTCTTCACAATTTGTTTTAGAAGGGCCCATTAAACTGGAAGCGTAAATAAATTAGGGATAAGCGTTTGTAAAGAATGTTTAAAACGGGCATGGTGGAAAGCAAATATACCGAATGTTGGTTTTCTGTCCCCAAGTCTTTAAACAAAGTAACAAGCCTAGTTTAACTGAAAAACAGAACTCTAGAACGATCGCAATCAAATTAGGAAAATAGACTGCGCAAGACAGTAAATTGCCATTTTAATGGCCCCATTAAGCTTGAATAACAGGCCTTACATCTTTTTCTTAATTGCCCAATATTTTTCAATTCAAAATATTTCCGCTCATTTCGGAAGAATGATTGCCTCAGAAAAAAATGTCCAAATTATGAAAATTTATTGGAAATGGGGAAAGAATTTAATGATGATTTATGAGTCTAATTGGTTTTTCTCTCGGTTTAATCATTTTAAACGAGCTCTTGTTATTGCAAGAGTCTTAATTTTGTCAAAGCCCAAACTGGAGTAAGTTTCGATGTCGGTTTCCTAATCATTTTTTATAGAACTTTTTCCCGGTGCTTACTGTTTTTACCATAAATTCAATTGGTAATCCCATGTTTAAGTAAATGCATCTATTCATAACATATTCATGTGTATGTGTGTGTATGTGCTCATGACATGTGTACAACTCCAATTCAAAATATTAGAATAATCAAAAAAGACAGTGCATTCACTTATAAAATACATTATATCTGTAAAAATAAACAACGTAGACGAACGACAAAATTATTAGCCGTTTACAATAAGCTGATGTATGACATATTATTCACATATGTCTAAAGAATTGATAGAGATTTTATGAAAAATTATTGAAATTTTTCAAAGAATTAAAATATTCCCAGCGCCGATTCAAAATATTAGAATATCTGTAAAATGATGTGATTAGTCAGCATTGATGATGAAATTTGCATAAATGTACCCACCACAAATGTACCTAACCTAATGTAGAGTTAGTATGCGTATAAAGGCTTGTTTGAAAGTCAGCTTTAGTTAGCTGGGAGTTACAAATGGGCCGCATGAGAGACATACCGGACGCTACTAAGACTGCCATAGTGACTCTGCACAATGATTGACTTAGTAAACAGATGATTGCCGAAAAAATGAAATGCTTTCAAGAAACTGTGAGGAAAATTTTAAAAGATTATTCTAGAAATCAAATTTTTAAAAATAATCGTGCAAATAGTGGTCGTAAGCGAATAACCATACTAAGACAGGACAGAATGTTGAAACATATCGTGACCAAAAAACGCTTCAGGGGCTTGAGATTCATAAGTAGAAAGTGGCAAGAACAATAAGTGGATGCCTCGACAACTGCCACACTGCGACGACTTCAAGAACTTGATCATTAATTACGTGTGCCGAAAACAAAGCCGCTACTTACTTGCAAGCAAAATAGGACCAGAGTGCGGTGGTGCAAAGACAGATTGCAATGGGGTATTCAAGACTGGAATAATGTACTTTTTAGCGATGAATCAATGTTTTGCGTTTCCTGCTGTCATCAGGGTATCCGTGTTTGGTGTTACAAGGAAGAAGCTTTTACAACAGGTTGCTTGAAATGCTCAGTGAAGTTTAGCACCTCTGTCATGATTTGGGGTGTATGAGTGCTGAAGGCTTAGCAAAGCTGTGTATTTTGACAGGAAGAGTAAATTCCAAAGTATACAAGGAGGTCCTTGAGCATTTTATGATTCCATCATCGGATGATCTGTTTGAGGATGACTTTACCTTCCAACATGACCCTGCATCTTGCCACACGTCAAAGCACACCACTGCTTGGCTTAATAAAAATAAAATTAAAATACTTCCTTGGTCGACCAATTCGTCTGATTTAAACCCCATTAAGAATGTGTGGGGTTTTAATAAAGAAACACTTTCAGAATTTAGCTCCAAATGACAAAAAATTACCTATGGAAAGTATGAAATCTGTTTGGTCAACTATCAGCAAAGACGACTGCAAAAAATTAGTGCATAGTATGCCAAATCGTCTACATGACGTCATTAATGTCAAGGGAGATGCCACTAAATATTAGTTATTCACTATGTTTGTCGTTTAAATGAATTACTTTTTTTCCATGTTATTCTAATTTTTTGAACCGCTGCGAAAATTATTCTAATTTTTTGAATTTTTAGAAAAAATTCATTGTGAAAATTATAGTAATTTTTTAATATTATGTTCATCTAAAATATATGTGGTATGTGATAGTACACTTTAAAATTCTCAAGCAGTCTACCGAAATAAATGCAAATCTCAAACCACTATATTCTTTACAGAGGGTGTTTACACATTTTTAGAACGATTTTGGAGCCATTTTTTTAATGTTTAAATTGTAAAGATTATTTTTTTAATGCTCTATCTTACCTTGCTTCTAAACTATGAGTTTGCATCGTACTTTCAACGATAGAAGGGCTTTTCGCAAAAAATTTCCAGAGGTATTGCTTACCATTTCTGTTCCACAACTTTCCAAAGTCCATCAATGGTAGTGGGTTTGCGCTTAGAGAGAGCTCTTTTCAGCGGACCAAAGGCACAATAGTTCATAGGAGAAACAACAGGGGACTTTGCAGGAATATGTTGAAACGGAATACATGCAATAGCTGTATTAATTTTCATTTTTTCAAGGAATGCAGTGGTAGTTTTCGAGGTATGACTGCTGGCTTTACCTCATTGCAGTTTTATACTCTGAAAATCGTCGTGATAAAGAAATAGAATTTCTTCTGTAAATATTGGATGCAAAAAATTCTCCTGATAATATGATGAGTTGATTTTAACGTTGTTTTCCACTTTTTTTTATCTTTAATTTCCCATTGTAAGAGAAACCTGCGACAATCATAAAGCCTTTACTGAAGCTTTCTTTGCATTCTCGGAACCAAG
This sequence comes from Dysdera silvatica, assembly GCA_006491805.2. Taxonomy (NCBI): domain Eukaryota; kingdom Metazoa; phylum Arthropoda; class Arachnida; order Araneae; family Dysderidae; genus Dysdera; species Dysdera silvatica. The sequence continues at coordinate 93,094,954 of QLNU02003225.1, read as the reverse complement.
TTTGGAAATTTTTTTCTCCGCGCTTGCGATAGTAAATGGACCTTTTTTGTTACAGTTATTTAGGTAAACCCATGCTTCATCAAGGGTAACAACGTATTTCCATTTATCTCCTGATAAGTAATTTTCATACAGGATTCTGCAACATGTCTTGCGTTGAGCCACATGCCTCGACAAAAGACGGTGAAGATTATGTTTTTTAGCTTTTTTAAGTTATAAATCTTGGTTTATTATTTTATTTACTGTTGCTACAGAAGTTCTTAAAGAGTTTGCAATTGATTTCTGCATCGGGGGATTTTCTCTTGTTACCAGTGATCTCACTTTAGAAATATTTGCAACAGTATGTATCTTGTTCGGGTATACATTTGGAATCCTCTTTTTATGTAGAAGTTCTGATTGACGGTCTTTCCCTTTTCAATTAATAATGTTGCTTATTTTGCACTTAGAAATATTTATACCATGCGTTTCACAACGTTTTTTAATAATGGAATAAGAATATTTCTCCTCTGAAAGCGCGAAAACATCTTTCGATCCACAGCTTGTTTACAGGCGCAATTATCAATGAAAAACGAATTTGAAAGTAGCAGACGATAATCTTAATTTGAAATAATAACATGTTGCCAGATCCATTTTCCCACAAAATATTTTCATTTTTTAATCATCTATTGAAATCGTTCTAAAAATGTGTAAACACTCTCTGTATTTTTCATTATTATAATATTTTGAATTGGAGTTGTATGTATGTATTTGTAACACATATATGTATGTTTACAAAACATATATATGTGTTGATAATACATATAAGTGTTCATAACATATATGCATATGTTCATAGCATATATGTGTATATGTTCATAATATATATGTGTTCATGATATATGTGCATGTGTTCATGATATATGTGCATGTGTTCATAACGTATATATATGCATGGGTTCATAACATATATATGTGTGTGTGTTTAGACATGTAGGCTTGGATAAGTTTTTCACGTGCGTTTAATTCTCTTACACCTATGCCATAAGTAATACCAGAAATAGGAGAATTCCATTATGTAACCTTTGAATATATTTATATTGGATCGATTGAATTGATTTGTTGAATATATTTACAGATAATTTAATAAATTATCCTGCTAAATATATTTTATTTATTTATTATTAATCAGTAAAATTAAACGCACAAGAAATGCCAGAAATATGAGCAAAAGAAAATAATTTCAATTAAAAGAGTATAGAACGAAATCATCTAAAGCAGTGACGTAGGCAAAGGAGTGAACTAAACCCCCCATTGGCTATTAAAACACATTTTCTCCAAGACTGCGTCACAATCTTCTTTAAAGCCACTTGAACCCCCTCCCTCCGGGTTTTGGACTGCTACGCTACTGATCTAAGGCAATTCTGATGCAAATGGATGTGAAGTAGGACTTCAAGATATCCAGCTTCCGCATAACTAAAAGCTCTATGTATCAAAAGTTTTGTGGATCACTGCAGGCATCACAAAGGAACACTTTTTCTATTATGCACTGCTTTTTTTCCAACGCAAATCGAGATGTTTCGCTCATTCAAATCATGTGTTCGTGTTGGTAAATAGAAAATAGTGTTATAGGAAAAGTAGAGTTGTTGGAGAAAGTGGACGGTAAAATGCGCAATAAAGATATCTTCCTCAAGTTTTGTGTTTCCCAAGTACGATGTCGATAATTATAAAAAGACAGCGAATTCGCAATGAAAATTCTTTTTATACCGAACTTGACAAAAAAAGTTACGAAACATCGTAATTTTCAATTTACCAAAAATGTAATTATCGCCATATTCCACGGAATTATTACTCTAATTATGA
>QLNU02003225.1:93082090-93092719 GCA_006491805.2 Dysdera silvatica | reverse complement strand
TGGCAACATATTATTTCATATTAAGATTATCGTCTGCTACTTTCAAATTCTTTTTTCATTCAAAATGGCATCTGTAAACAAGCTGTGGATCAAAGGATACGTTTTGCGCTTTCCGAGGGGAAATATTCATATTTCTTTATTAAAAAACCATTTCGAATTACCAAGAACTTCGAATAACCGAGGTTCCACTATGTAGGATTTTCCTCTTTACGCAAAAAAAAGTAAGCACTGAGATTAGCAATTCTAGAAATTTAGAACCGACACTATATAAACATAATAAACCTCCAGGGATATGTGTACTGCTTTATGTATTCCAAAAACATTAGCATCATTATATAATTTTTTGACGTAAACAACATTGCGATGCAAAACTGTTGTTTTCTAATATAGCATAATTGAAATTTGTTGACAGAATTCCCCAGGAATTATTCAAATGACGGTACGAGAGCTCCATAATTAAATTAGCTTGTATATTTTCAATTCATTCGCAAGCTGCCTTGCTAGGAAAGAGAGATATTTCTGAATGCAATATTACTCTAAACTGACATAAACAAAGCTGTATTTGTTCATTAAGTTTAAAGTTTGAAGCTAAGTTTAGGCTGTGCGGGAATTTGTTGCTTGGAAAAAAAAATATTTTGGTCTGTGAAATTATATATCCTCCGAATTTTCGCGAAATTGGTAAAATAATAAAAAGTACCGAGTTCTGCACAATGGAATATAAATATATTCTACGCAAATTAGGATGTGATCTTTAGGTTCCGAAACTTCGTCGCTTATGCTCTATCTTACTAAAATTAAATTAAATTAGTTTCAAAAATCTAGTTTGAGCTCATAGTCAGAAATTATTCATAATGATTTCATCGCATGTTTGTTAAGGGAATTAAATTTGCAAAACCTCTAAAGTAAATGCTCGAAAACTATTTTATGTGCACTACTTAATTTTGCATATTTTATTTTCATATATTTATATTCATAAATATGAAGAAAATTGCCTAACAACCACGTACCGTACCATAAACCCCGGTCAATAATATTAAAAAAGTTTTGACACTGGTCGGAATATACGAAATACAAATGAAGAAGGTAAAAACATATACCAACTAAAAAAATATTCTCTATTCGCAAGAATATTAGCGAATATTTTTGAAGATGGTATATGTTTTTACCTCTTCATTTGCTTTTTGTATATTCCGGCCAATGTCAAAAAAAATTTGCTAGTTAAAATTGCCTAACTTCCAAATTTTCTGTTATAATATACGAAATATAAATTTAAATACTAATTTCACTATATTTACATTTTATGTACTAGCTGTAAAAAGATGTAAAGTGTGTGGATACCTTTATATGTTTGCTAAACCTTACCCAACAGAGTCTTAAATAAAGAATCTGCATCTAAATTTTAAACGCGTTAATCGCATTTCTTTTAGAACTTATTCATGTAATTAAATTTTAGAATATTAAGAGTTAATGGGCGCCATATTGGAAAGTCGCTATTATATTCTAAATCAAGCCACTTTATCGTAATTCTACATGAACTCGAGCACTCAAACTTACCTCGCAAGCATATTGATTATTTCTGGAATACAAATATTTGATGATCTGACGCCCATCATTCTTTTGCGACGCTTGATTCTCACATCTCTGATGCCATTATTACGTACCATGGATGTACTCATTCTTCCATTCCTTCCTGAAATAATACCGCCATTAGATAAATAAATTTATTGGAGAAGTTATGGTCAGCGAAAATCGACAATCCATGCATTCTATACACGGTCACAAATAATGGGGAATGAGAAATATGACGTGCGAGCCATAATGCTCTTAAATAAGAGATGATCATCTAATTGCTATAACGAGCTTAACAAAAAATCAGACGCGGTCAGCTGATTGCTATGATAAGCTTAACAAAACTGGTGATTTGCTTTAAATGAAAATATCAATACTTTCACAGAAAATATATACAGTAGACTCTATTTATAACGAACACCTGGGGACACCAAAAATAATTCGTTATACGGAAAATTCGTTATAAGGAATTATCAATACTGGTTCAAAACTGTATGTTAAAATACTTTTTTGATTTAATGAGAAACAGTTTCGTAATTCAAAGTAACTTATTATTGTACGTTATACTAATATATTATTGTTAACAACAGTGTACATTCCTTATTGCGGCTGAAAATGTTGAGTAATCTGTGGTTGCATGAGCTTCCTGCGTTGAAAAACCAAGTTCTCAACCTTCGATAGCATGTCCAACACACATTCCGAATTGTCCTCTTCTTAACAAAAAAAACGTGTAATGCACACAATTGCATTAGAAAGGCCTTTCGTTGTAGGCTTTGGTTCACGTTCAGTTTCATCATCATCAGAAGAGCCGATCACATTTTCTGGCACTTTTAGGCGGATACATGGCGCGAAGCCCAAAACCCACGAGTAGCACGGGGATTTCAGTTATGGTTGCCTAAGTAAAACCACCCAAAATTCCCGCCAATATCGCCAATTAATCATCGCCGAACATCGTCTAATGTCAGATTTCAGTGACTTTCCAAATTCCAAAATAAAAGCCAAATGTTTAAGTTAGGAGGCATATGGTAGTCTTGAATGATTCTTGGCCTAATCAAATACCTCATGCTACTCGGGGGTTTGGGAGCTCCGCGCCAGGTATCCCTTTTAGGCCTACCGTTTGGGCCTCGCGAACGATGCTCTCGTCTGTCGCTTCTTCTGTGAAAACCAATTCCGCATCAAAATTCACAAATTCGTCAAAATTTATTTATGGATCAACACTCCTAATCAGCTATTCATCTTCTGGTTCACTTTCTGTAGTGATTTGCTGGACGTCAACAGATGCTTTCACAAAACCAACATGGCGAAAACAGTTCCTTCCCCGAATTCAACCAATAGCAGACAGCTTGAATTCCTCCGCTCGTTCCTCTTCTCCCCCCCCCCACCTGTGACTTTGCATGGGCAAAAGCATTTGAAAAACAAAAATTGCAAAACTGACCTCTTCTTCTTGTATTTCTTGATTTCTTTTCTTTTATTTGAAGTATATTTTGTTCGTTTTAATATCTTGATCATTCCTGTTCGATATAAGGAAAGGGAAATAACGTAGGTCTTATTGGGCTAACGGTCGGGAATTTATTGTTGTTCGTTTTACAGAAACAGTTCGTAAAAAATGTGTTCGTTAAAAGGAGAGTCTACTGTAATTATATTTTGTTTTACATGAAAATTCGAAGTACAAGAGTTTTTGGTCAGCTCTGCTTCCGGGTATTAAAATTATTTAAATTTTACGTTAAGCAAATAAATATTACATAATTTTTAAAATTTACGTATGTCTTTATTACGCTCATTACCCATTCAAACCCATTAGCATAAATATCCAATATTTTAAAAATCTCAAAAATGCCGACACAAAATTCACGATACTCAGAAATTGAATTTGTGTAGTCAAAATTCCACAGAATTCCTCCATACACGGTCACATGAATTTCGTAATTTGATTAATCTCTTTATTTACATTTCATCCCTAAGCCGCGTTGTTATTAGAATTTCTGATAATTTAGAAGCAACAAATCACCCACACATATATGCTAATTTCTAGATTCAGAATAAGCAGGCATCGTAAGCAAAGAACTTCCATAGCATAATCAATAGCCCACTGCCTTTACTGAAATACGAACATAATAAATAATCAAATCAATTCAATTTCTGTATTTGCTAATCAAATTCTATCAGATTTGTGTATTAGCCATGCTTGGAAAATTCCATGTTTCTGGATGCAGTGCACTGATAGATAGTGCAAAAATAGCTGTATTTATTAATGATTTTAAAGTCTGTATCTGTCTGCTTGCCTTTCGGCCTGTCTGATTGTGTGTGTTCATATATATTTATTTCCCTTTCAATTTTCACTAAAATAATGAATTAAATAAATGTACCAAGTGTCTTAATAGGATTGAAATGCATTTCATAGAACAGGGGTCCTCAAACTGTGAGATGCAACGCCAAGAAGGGGTACGAGAAATACTGTTTGTATATAAAATCATTGTTTTTAATTCAGGCTAAGTGATGACTGGTGTATTTAAGTGCTAAAACATTATTTCCTGTATAACTAGACATCGAATTTATTTAATTAAAACTGTTCTAATTTAGATGGTATGTTCGTCATTTTCCTATAAATAACATATTAGAATATGCATATATTCATACGTAAGAATGCGTACACTATGCAAACGAAATATTTTTATCTATGTACTACGCCCACTAAGAGGGGGCACGACGTTTGCATGTAGATATAGAGAAAAATGCAGATTCAAAAAGTTTAAGGACCACTGCCATGGGAAATAGATCATAATTGAAAAATTAATTTATATATGCAATAAATATATCTGGGTTGTATATTCAGCCAATGACCAAAAATATACATATTAAAAACACTATGCGAAACAAATAAAAGATTTGAAGGTGGAAAATTTAGTCTTCGAAACGCCGTAACACTCTCGTACTTTCGCCCTTAAATTTGAAATAACTTACCTCATACAAGGCCATTACAAACACAGTTACTACAAGACCATTTTAAATTATATTTCTTTGTAGACCGTCAAGACTCAATGGTGATTCTTTTGTATGTTTGTATGTATGTATATGTGTGTGTGTGTGTGTGCGTGCGTGCACGCGCGTATGTATGTATAATTGCTTGTCCTATCTCCCTGACATTAGTTTCGATTTACGATTAAAAACTACCACATTCTTTACCATTTTTGTTCACCATTTAGAGATCTCCTGAATTTGAACCAAGAAATAAAATGGTTATTTTAAATATATAAACAGTCTAGTTAATTTGAAATGATTTCATGGAGTGGCGCAGAAAAGGGAGGGCTCAGGGAGCTCAAGCCTTCCTCCAGTAGATATCAAAACACGTTATTTTCTTTAAGGCCGAATTACATAACCTTTTTTAAAGCCACTTGAGCCTCCTATGAGATTTAAATTACTACGCTAGTAATTTCATGAAACCTTGACAAAAAGAACGACGCTCCCAAAACATTCTGAAGTAAACAATCAAAAGCTTTCTCGTATTCATGTTTCATTCTCATGTACTTATATATATAATATATATATATATATATATATATAGGTCGCAAGCAGGGGCGGACTGGGCCGGTGCGCCCTCAGGGGCGATAGGACTTGCGCCCTCCTATAATACAAAGTATGCACCCTTTGGGAAGACTCAGTCCGCCCCTGGTCACAAGTACGATTTCCGGCATGGGAATGCTTTTTTTTTTTTTTGGCTCATTATGATAAGAAGTTTTTTATATGCAATATGAAACGGAAAATGTGATTATATAAAACAAAATATTAACCCATACATTAAATTCATCTTTATGGTATATAAAATGTAACTAAAAAATGGAATCAGATGTTTATAAAAACTTACTTTAGTAACATAATTGATGAAGCATAAAGCGTGCGACACGCTGACAACCTCGTCTGCTGTGCAAAGACGACAGAAGCTGTTCTTCTCTGTAAACAAAAGGTTTGCATTCGAATTTTGAATGGGCTTTAATCCTCCCCTTTTATCCAGGATTTACACATTTAATTAAATTTTAGAAAATTAAGCTCTAACAATCCCGGTCTGGAATTTCGGTCTTTATTTTCTAAATCAAACCATTTATTCATAGTTCTGGTTAAGGCTAGGTGATATAGACCTAGCTCGCTAACATAGATTACTGAATGAAAAGTTTGTCTATGAGCAACAACTTAGAGTTTTCAAAATTATTGGCCACCATTGTTACTTAATGTGGGGGTAATCGTACTTTCCCTATTCTTTCAAAAATGATACCGCCGTTATGAGTAGAAAAATTGATCTAAGAAATAAAATCGCCAAAAAGAATCGCCAACAGGCATCGCCAATCCTTGCATTCCAGGTATGGTTCAAACAAATAAAAAAAAAGTATGCACGCAATTTGAGTGGTCATCAGAATTCCCACGCGCCTGGCAAACCTGGAGAAACTGGAATTGTCAGGGAATTTAAATTCATTCCAAAAATCAGGGGAAAATTTTTTATCAAACCTGGAAAAATCAGTAAAAAAACGAGATTATTCGTCAAACCTGAAAAAATCAGGGAAAAAGCAAGAATTTTTGATCAAACCTAGAAAAATCAAGAAAAACCTTAACTTCTATTCTATGTAGCTAAATGCCACGCGAAAGTAAAACTGTTTTCATTGAAATCAAAGTTCTATTTTAAGTTTTCTTAACCACTGGTCAAGAAGTTTTGTCGAGAATGTCAAGGAAAAAGTCCGGAAAAGTCAGGGAATTGTTTTCACTGATTTGGGTGGAAACCCTCTGTTGGGCTCATAAGCAACAAAATGTTAGTAAGTTTGTAATCAGATTGTAATATCGCCTTAACATGGGAAAATGGGTGATTTGCGTTGATGGAGAAAAACAGATTTTTGGAAGAAGCCTACTTCCGGGCGGGTGTGTTTGTCTTAAGTAAAAACTTAAAATAAAAATAATTCTGTCAATGCCAGTTTTAAATTAAGTAATAGACATTTTAGGGTTACTTATTATATTATTCGAAAATTTCACTATTTAACTTATTCTTATTGATGCTAAAACACATAATTTTGCATACTTTGTCTATGAATTTAATAATTAAATTATGATGAATTAAGTACTTAAAAACTGTATACGGATATTTGATTTCTTAAAATTGTTCAATGAATTAAAATAACGAACATATCTTGCAAAATTTTCTTGTCCTTTAATACAAATCAATTTTGTTTTAAATGATGACATTATCCTCATTAGGGATAACAAACATACAAGGCCACCAGAACAGTCTGTTTTTGAAATTTTCTTGGGAAGGGAGGTTATTGAGATAAGAAGTTTTGACATCCACATTATACTGTTTAAATGACAACCTATTTAACTTACCATCATCAGATTTGTAGGGTCGTAAAAAGGAAAAACAGGCATATTCCCAGACTAGAACCGAATCAGCGACTTCTTCATTGGAACCAAAAGTTCATGCTAACCAAACACTAAATTGTAAAGATTCATGTCCTTATACAATATTTTTCGCATGATATGAAAGCTCTCCTTATCCCATTGAAGTTCTCATTTTAAATATGTGTTTTAATTATTAATCCTCAACATTTTAAGTGCAACTTAGGAACTATTCTATCTATAGATTCCCCAATAGCCCCCTACTTCTGTGACTATATATATATATATATATATTATCCGGTTTCTATGAATTCAAATCTATATAAAGTATGGTTATTTTATATGTGTCGTTGATTAGTGGAGCATACATGAGAGAAGGGACCGCCGGGAGCCGAACTAGGGAAACTTCTTATTACACGTAGAATGCTCTACCAACTGGGCTACGGACTTCGTTCACTTGTGAATTCCAGCTTCAGTTGGAGCGGGTTTCATTACAAAATACAATATATGTATTTGTTTGTCTTCTTACCTCAAAATAAATTACTTTTTTATATATATATATATTCTATACTTGCAATTTCTTGTTGTAGTGCACGTTTCTCAAGTCGCAATATGTAACTGTTTGCCCCTCGTATGTATCTGCATAAATTTTAATCAGATAGAAATTGATCGTAGATCGAAGCTCAGTTGGTAGAACATGCCAGATGTAATCGGAAGGCCCCGGGTTCGAATCGGTGTCCTCGTGCTCTTTTTTCTCTTTTATATTTGCATATGATTTCACAATTTATATTTATTTACGCTTGTAAAGTCCAGCTGCAATTTTAAAGCGTTCTATGATATAATCAGTTGCGTTTTGATAACCACCGCAACCCCCACAAGGCAAGGGGCGCCATGAAAAAGAAGCCCCGTCGTTTATTTTCTAATAATATAAAATTTAGAAGTAAAAAAATAATATTTTTTAGTTAATAAGGATTTTTTTTAATCTTTAGGTAAAAAATAAAATAAAATGAACGGTTTCCAACTGTGGCAAACTCATTACGCTTATTTACTTTAGCTGTTTTCATTGCCTTTAAAACTGAAATCAATATCAAAAAATTATAAAATCTGGACGAGTTTTGAATTTACAGTATACGCTTTGCACCAGAGCCCTACCTCATAAAACGGCGACTAATAACCGTGTTTTGTTTAAAATACTATAATGCTTAACCGGTTGATTTCTTATAGAAGTCACAACACTATTATATATCATATCTATACATTTTTTTCATATATATGCATATACAAATTAATTTCGTAAAAGGGGGCCGTCAAGATGTTCTGTTACGCCATTGGATGTAATGCAATGTTTGTCATTTTCACGACGCATTTATTTGTCTCCCGCTTCTTCAGAAAAACAGATTACTTGGTGTATATATACAGGGGTAGACTGGGCCACCGGCCAACTGGCTTCTGAGCCGGTGCGCCCTCATGGGCTATAGGACTCGCGCCCTCCGATAATCCAAGGTATGCGCCCTTTGAGAGGACCCAGTCCGCCCCTGTGTATATATATATATATGAAGAAAGGAAGATCCCCTGGCGATGATGGCATTACATTAGATATCTTAAAAGAAGCTGGAGAACATGTAGAAGACATACTCGCAAAATTCTTTACCAAATGCCTCAACAGTGGTAACATACCAAACCAATGGGATTCTGCAACAGTAATTCTTTTGCATAAAAAAGGTGATAAAGAGGATTTGAAAAATTACCGACCAATTAGCTTGTTACCTGCTATTTATAAAATCTTCACAAAAGTGCTAACACATCGCCTGCAGAAAAAATTAGATGCAGCTCAACCAAGAGAACAAGCTGGATTTCGAAGTGGATTCAGTACAGTGGACCATATTCAAGTATTAAGAGAATTAATTGAAAGAACACATGAATATGAACTTCCATTGTGTGTTGCATTTATTGACTATGAGAAGGCCTTTGACTCTATTAAAACATCAGCAGTCATCAACTCTTTAAGATCAACAGACATTGAGGATGTGTACATTGACATGGTGAAACGTGTGTATAAAAATGCAAGTGCAAAATTTCGGTTACATAAAGATACCAAAACTATCAAACTTGGCAAAGGTGTGAGGCAGGGAGATACCATTTCTCCAAAACTTTTTACTTCAGCTTTACAGATGATTTTTCAGCTGATAAATTGGAATAACAAGGGAATAAAAATAAATGGTGAATATTTAAATCATTTGCGGTTTGCTGATGACATTGTTATTTTTTCAACGAACCCATCAGAACTCCAAGACATGGTACAGGAGCTCTCAACTAGAAGTGAAGAAGTTGGACTCAAGATGAACCTACAAAAAACTAAGATCATGTTCAATAATTTCGTAGAGGAAACAAAAATACAAGTTGACAACATTGAGCTAGAAATTGCTGATTCATGTTATGGCCAACCTTTGATTTCAATGGATTTTAACGTATGAAAGAACTCAACAGACGTATTAAACTTGGCTGGAGTGCATTTGGAAGAAACAGTTTTATCCTGAAGGGGAAATTGCCTTTGTGTCTAAAAAGAAAGGTCTTCAACCAGTGTGTATTGCCAGTCCTCTCTTATGGATCAGAGACATGGAGTCTAACAGTTGGAGCAATACGAAAGTTACAGACAACGCAAAGGAGCATGGAGAGGTGCATGCTTGGAATAACTAGGAGAGATCGAAAAAGAAACACTTGGGTGAGAGAGCAAACTAGAGTAGAGGACATCATTGTTAAAGTAAAAGGGCTGAAATGGCGATGGGCTGGGCATATTGCAAGAAGAACTGATCAACGATGGACAACAGAAATTCTGAACTGGATTCCAAGAGACCACCGAAGACCTAGAAAACGTCCTCAAACTAGATGGGTGGATGAAATAAGAAAAGAGGTTGGGGTGACGTGGAAACGAATGGCCCAGGATAGACTTGTGTGGAAAGCATTTGGAGAGACCTTCATCCAGCAGTGGATAGATAATGGTTGAATATGATGATGATGATATATATATATATATATATAAAATAAAAACTAAAGTTTTAATTTATCTCAATGATATACGAAATAATAATACTTAGTGCTGAGTATAACTTTATTCGCAGGATATTTTATATTATAATGTTAGCGATTTTTAAAACGTGGGATATACTGACAGCTTTTTGTGACTTCTGAAACCTTCGTAAGCTCTCCTGGGGCTAAACGAAAGATTTATATTCAAATTTTTAAAATATTAATCCCTTTTGATCCAAAACTTACGCGCATAATTAAATTTTAGAAAATTATGCTTTAAGAACTAACAGACTGGAAATTTTCCTTTATTTTCTAAATCAAACCGCTCCATCTTAATTCTGGATAAGCCCGGGGCACCAAACTTTGCTTACCAACATTGATAGCCGACAAGTTTATGTTTGAAACATCAATTTGGTATTTGGTAATCAGAGGCCTGTTTCAAGAAGCTTGATTCTAACGGCGCAGAAACTGTTGCAACTTAATAAGGGTAACCAGCCTTTGTTTTCCTCCTAAAATAATACCAGCATTAGATAAAGTCACGGGATCAATAATCGCCTACCTAAATCGCCGATGCATATGATCGACGTGCGGACGCGAACAATACGGAATGATGTTTATTTGAGTGGTGAGTCTTCTGCGCTACAGAAGACTAGTAAATTT
>QLNU02003225.1:93058054-93072223 GCA_006491805.2 Dysdera silvatica | reverse complement strand
TAATATTAAATATATTTATTATATTTAATTAATTTCAGTGATATTAAATATATTTAATTTCAATGACAAAAAATGTCGTCATTCGCATTTTGGTAGTCTTCCGGGCATGACGAAAAATGTCGTCATACCCAGTTAACAGGTTAAAGTAAAACACGACTGAGGGAAGACCGCGTATTACTTTAGTTCTTTAGCATTTTAAGATATTTATTACGAAATGTGAAAATGCAAACGGAATAAAATACACAGATTCAAGACTCAAAGGGAATAAGCGGCGTTATTTTTGTGTAAAACAATAACAATTTGTAATTTTTCATGAGCCGGCGGGCCGCATAAAAGATGCCGGAGGGCTGCTAGTTGAAGACCTCTGACTTAGCTTATTAGTAACTCTTCCGTCAGCACAACATGTTGGGCAAATCGATTGGTGAGTTTAGTGACAAATTTGTTTTAGGCCTCGGCAAACGTTAAATTTGTTTCAAAGTAGAAAACATCCAGCATCTACAAATATAAAGAAAGTAGGATGCAAGATTTCAGCTTTCCAGTTTTAGATAACTGCACGAACAGTTAGTGAGTTAACTTCCACACATTTAAAAGCTAATGAATTTTTTTCCACTACTACCATGTATAGTAGAGGTGATCCAAATCGTTGAGTGACGAAATCATAGAACGAGGCTTTTCGTTCATGAGAGATGCGCAGTATAGTTCATTGATTCGTTAACTGAAAAATTTGTTACGCTTGTAATGCATAGCATGTTATACAGAGTTCCTAAGAAAGTCAGCATGCGGCCAATAACTTTTGAACCAAGACAGATATTGCAAAGAAAGTTAGGTATTGGTATAGTAAAATGACTATGTACTATCAGACGAGATGAACAGCAGCGCCCCTGGTGGCGAATTGAGGAAGTTAAAAATTTTATTTCGAAAAATAATGAAGATGAGGAAATATTTTCAATTAGGAAGTTGTAGAGCATTCTTCAGTTAGTAAGAAAAGATATACAGCTCACATTCAATATGTACATACTTTGTGGTAATATGTGTACATGCAATATGTACACACTTTGTGGTAATGTGTGCATGTAATATGTACACATATTGCCACATAGGGAGGTGTTCCGGAAGTTTCAATGAATCACTTTCTGCTTTCCAGTGTTTAAAAAATTGAGTTGAGGTACTTATAGGACGGAGGCCATGGTTCAAGACCAGATTTGATCTCAGCAAGTTCTCAGCGCTTGATTTATTCTACAGCTCCGTAGTCTATGGTTTTCTTTTCAGGGAAATTCAGGTTCCTCGGAAAACAGTAGATTCTAATGATGCATATTCTTTGTTGTCTTTGTTCTGCAAAACATTAATAAAGAAGGCTTAAAGGTGGATCAATTTAGAAATCGAAGAGAGGCTTAACTCAAAATTCAACGTAAGATTACTATAAAGCTGGACACATCAAATAATTCAAAGGCTTAACATTGAAATAAATCATCTAATAGAGAATTCAAATAAGGCTTTTGAGGTTCTATTACTCTTCTTAGGGTCATCGCAATTTCCAAATGGCCAAGACGCGAAGTCACCGGGCAATGTTTTTTGCAATCTTCGGAAATTGTTAGTCGTGGCAGAAGTCTCCTTCACTAATTTAAATCAGATTGCAGCAAACTTGGATTTATATTTTTACTTTTAAATTTGCTGTTCTAAAATTATATTGCAGACAATCTGTGATAGGAAGAAACTGAATCGAAGCGGATATCGAATGAGGACACGATACAATGTGTCCTGATTCTATATCCATTTTGTATCTGCAGACAATCTATTCCACTGGGAATAAAAAAGCTACCAGTTGAGCTGCTGCTGTTCTGCATATAAAATTTCTTGTACGTAGCCGTTCAAACGTTATCTTGTTACATATCTTTGTACATTTATATCAAATAACCTCATAAAACTATTGAGAGAAAAATTGAGATATTCCAATTCGGAAACGCTAACCATTAGTAATGGAAAAAAAAATGGAAAGAATATATTTTTGTATGGGTGAATAAAAATTTAAGATTTTCTGAACATTTATATCAAATATGAAATCTCAATAGAGTACGTGATAGCACGAATATATTTATAAAGAGACCATTCATATGAATAATAAATGTAATAATAAATAATAATATATGGAACCTTAATGAGATAGATATTAATATATATATTTCCCCTTTTATAAAAGGATCCAGCTCAAGAAATTTTCATTAAAATCCAATGATTTGCATTAATTCATATAATATAACTTAAAAATTATTTTGTTTCTATTTGAAAAAGTGACAACAATTGTAATTGCATTATCAGTTCTTTTATGAAATTTGAAATTTAATTTTTGCCAAAGAATTATTTTTATTTTGTCGAAAATTATTTAAAAGATTATTATTTCCGTAAAACGAATAATATAATTGGAGAAGATTAATAACGTGATGAATAATGGTAAAGGGGAAATTAATGACTAAACTGTTAAAACTATTAAAACCTGTTTAAAAAATTCTCGAATAACAGTTATTTTTTTGTCAAACGAATTATTTCCTAATTTTTTCAGTAGATGTAGCAAAAATGAAATAAAATTCAACAAGAAAACTACAACATGAATCGTAATTAAAATACAATTTGTCCCTTCCAGAGAAAAATGATTTTAATTATAATATATTTTTTCCATTTTTAAACAGATTAAGCGATACGTATCTGTATTTTGTTTAATTAAGTTTTATTATTTATGGAAAGTCTTTTAGATGGAAGCGGGAAAACATGGCCTTCAAGAGATTTACACGTCTCTAAGTGTTTCTGAATATTCACTGATTAGAGATGGTATGTTATAAATTAAGGTTTCTTGAACGAGGAGAAAAGGTATTACCGACTCATACTGCAGTGGTACTGGTGATGTGATATATATACTGATAACGAACATCGACCCTGGCACTGAGTTTGTCTGCGGCTGAATATGCGACTCCGGTTTGAAGCGAATCTTCGCATGTTAGACACGTGGACATTGCAGTAAACGTGGCAATGAGCATAGTGACAGGATGCCTCAGACCTACACCAACTGATAAAGTGTACCCTCTTGTTGGTATTGCCTAACCAAATATATTAGAAGGGAGGTGGTGCAGGATGCCGAGAGATACAAACAAGGAAATGATACTCGACATCTGTTAAGTGGATACATGCTCCAGACCCGTCGGCTAGGGTCTAGGAGGAGTTTCATATCAAGAACTCCCTTGAGGATTCTATGAGAGTAAGTCGACTGGCTAAATGGCGGGAAGAACTTACCAGAAGAGAAATGGAACAGAGAAAGGAGATGGCTATTGGACACAAACTCCTTTATGCAGTCTGGAGGACATTGGAAAAGATGAGGGTTAGGATACCGAAATGTAAGACGAATCTGATCACATGGGGCTGGCATTTGAAAGAGACATGAAGTGAGACTGTGGAGAAATTCAGAGCCTTGTTGATCAGTCCGCAGTTATAGGAACTATATGTACCATGAACCACTTGCTTCAGGCCAATGACAAGGCCGTAATGGCGGCAAATTTTTGGAACTGTAAAGTTTGATCTGGACACGGAAAGAAGAAGAATACTGATGATACAAATAGCTGATTGTTTGCTTGAATTTTACGACGCAAGGCCAACAAGAGTCATGCTGTGGCAGGATTAATGGTTTTGAGGAAAAGTCGAACCTCTTAAGACGAACCCTAGGACTGCGGGCAGTAGTTAGGCGATAAGCGTCTTTCTTTTGGCAAAGTTGAATGTTCGACGTGGGATAACTGCAGGCTAGACGAAAGCGTTAGAACCACAGGGCCTTAAAAATACTGATAATAACCAAAAAAATTAGATGCGAAGATTGTCATTCTGTGATGTGGTAAAGAGGATGCATAGGCAAAAAATTTTGCAAGCCATTGTTGTAATTTCATACTTGAAAAGTTTACAGGATATTTTGAAGTGATTGTTTAGCTAATCGTGAGTGAATGCTATGTTTACTAGCTTAAGGGCTTTAATTTCTAAGGTAAAAAAAAATCCAGCAAACAAATTGGAGAATTTGTAAACTCCAGATTATTGTAAAAGTTTAAATTTTTTAATTTATTTTCACTTGAAGCCAAGTCTTTGTAATGTAAAACCATAATGCAACGTACTGTTTTTAAACAAATCACTGCACAATTAGTAGACGATATAGAGATTTAAATCAATGAAACTTAAAATGCTTTGTTCGTTTGTTTGTGGTTTTACGGCTCAAGGTCTACAGTGGTCATGCTGCGCTGGAACCTACTGTTTTCCGAGGAATCCGAACGCTTGGACCTACAATTTTCCGAGGAATCTGAACTTCTTGGACCTACAGTTTTCCGAGGAATCTGAACCTCTTAAGGCCTAGGGAAACCAAACCCCGGACCAAAGTGAGCAGTGCGATCTTTCTGAGATCTCTGAGTAAGTGTTCTTTGCACAGTTGGGAGTCGAACCTGGATTAACGGCGCACTAGGTGAACGCGTTACCACACTGCGCCACCGCAGGGCTTAAAACGCTTTGCAATGTTGTAATTCATGCTATTTGTAGTCGGATAATTTTTTTACGAAAGTTCGATAATAATTCCTTGCTGAACGTCGTGAGTATCGTCTTTACTTATTTCAGTTTTAGCTTTATGTCACAAGGACAAAAATCAAGTATGCTGCCCCGGGACTTATGGTTTTACGAGGAATACGAAACTCTTAAGGGCTAGGAAACCAACCCCTGGGCTATGGTGAACAGTTAGTTGGTAAGTGTTCTATTTTCTGTACAGTTGGGAGTTGAAACCGGATAATCGCAGGCTAGGCGAACGCGTTACCAATGCGCCTAGCAGGGCCAATCATCGTCTTTAATAGGACTGCCGATTATTGTTTGTTTGTTGTTTTACGGCTCAAAGACTACAATGGTCATGCTGCGCCGGGGCTTACAATTTTCCGAAGAATCCGAACCTTTTAAGGCCTAGGGAACCAAACCCAGGACTACAGTGAGCAGTGCGATCTTTATGAGATCTCTGAGTAAGCGTTCTTTGCACTGTTGGGAGTCGAACCCGGGTTAACGGCGTACTAGGCGAACGCGTTACCACACTGCGCCACCGCAGGGCAATTGCCGATTAATTATTTTTATGGTTCAGAAAATCCGTTTTTTTTTCGAAGTGCAATTATTTGTTGTAAGCATAGGCGTACGCAGAAAGTTCGTGAGGGGTGTTATAGGCTCAATGGGGGGTTACAGAGCTACAACTTACATATTCCTATGTTAAATTTACAAAATCTCATAGCAATGGCGTGGGTTACAACCTCCATCAACACCCCCCTGCGTAGGCCAGTGGTTGTAAGTGTAAAGTGCACGTGTGTAAGGTATGTGAGTTGAAAGTGTAAAGTGAAAGTGTGTTAAGGTGTGTAAGTTGAAAGTGTAAAGTGCAAGTGTATTAAGGTGTGTAAGTTGAAAGTGTAAAGTACAAGTGTGTAGTTGAAAGTGTAAAGTGCAAGTGTGTAGTTGAAAGTGTAAAGCGCAAGTGTGTAGTTGAAAGTGTAAAGTGCAAGTGTGTAGTTGAAACTATAAAGTGCAAGTGTGTAGTTGAAAGTGTAACGTGCAAGTGCGTTAAGGTATGTAAGTTGAAAGTGTAAAGTGTCTACATCTTACACTTGTTGGAAGTTTTGAAATTTTTTTTCGTTTAACGATTCACACGTTGCGGTCGAACTCGTTCGAGTAGTATCTTTGGAATCTTTAGTGAAGTATTTCTCGACCGTGGCCCGTCACGGGGCCCTGGCGTCAATTAACCCGGGCGACGTAAGCTTATCCTAAAATCTGTTATTCTAGTTTTCTAGGCATTTCAACGTGGAAATATTTTGAGGAGAACAATAGTCGCCAGGGAGCCGGAAAGCTCAGACCCAAAACACCTAAATAACGCCTGTGAAAAAAAATGCTAGTGACCAAGATTTGTATTTTTAAATACGTGAATTTTCATGAATGATGGAGAATTTTCAGTCATTGAAATCTTTCAGCGTTACAGGATACCTCTCATTATGACCTGTACTAAAATGTACCTGTAAGCCGATTACAATAATGTAATATACATCTTCTGAAAGAACTAATATTTGTGTTGTAAATGCTAGTGATCAGTTAGCAAGGAAGTGTATAGTGATAGGAGTATACTAATAGTCTTCATGAATAAGCCATAACTAAATATTTATACTTATAGTTTACGATAGTTTATATTATGAGAGTTTTTTATAGTTACGATAGTTTAATGTATGAACTTTTAAACCAATGAAAAGGTGTTCTCGAGAACATTTGTTGGGACCGGTCTTTCGTCCTGTAAAAAAAAATTACAGGGCTGTGGCTTCAAAAAGTTTAAGAAGCGCTACTTTAACGCATTCGTTAGGGTAATATGCCATTGTATGGAGAATTCTGAAAATAAAATTGAAGTTACTAGTAGATCCAGGATGGGGAGTGTGAGTGTTTGGGAATTTCAGTACTCCAACACAAGCTCAATTTATATCTCCGTTTTAAACCGTTGCCTATACCTCTGTTCATATGTGCGCACGATGCATCTCTTGCGAATGAAGTCAGTTTTGTTCTGAAGAAGGTGGACGTGGCTACTGAAACGCGTGTAAACATATTAAAAAAAATTTGGCTACGGTAATTTGTTATAATTATTCTCTACTTATAACTTTTGCGCAGGACGCCGCCTATTTCTAAAATGACACTTTTATGGAATATTGACAATTTATTAAAGCTTTGCGCTTTTAAAAAATAAACAAAATGGTGACTTTTAAAAAATAGACGGAATGATGACAAAAGAGGTTTGGGTTATAATGATAGATCATCCATAATGCAATGATAATATCATTAATCATGAAGCCACATAACATCATAATAAAACGCTCAAGTCTTGTTGAAAATAATTTCTGTAAATATTTAGAAACAATACATTTTGCTGTAAGAAACTTTTTTTTTCAACATAAGGGTTTATAAAGTCAAAAGGTACTAAAGTTTTGATGACTATGAAAGCTTATTTGTGGAATGAATACATGAAAAGCTATATTTAAAAAAAATTTTTAACTATCCAAAATCAGTCAGATGTGATTTCTTTAACATTAAAACTAGACGAGAAAACTAGATTACAGTGCTATACGAGAAAAACTAAATAGACCGAAAAACAAAAATCTATAGATGTGATATCAGTAGACACTCGAACACGAATTAAAATTATCACAAAAATATTGTTATTTCGGTTAGTAATAAAATAAAATTGGTAATAAAAAAAAACTGTAACAACATCATTATTAAAGATGGCAAAAATCAATTTTTTGATTGTTTTGGAATTCTTCGTGGTTATCTCTGTGAAATAAAATTGTTTTTAAAAAAGGTTTGAACTTTCATTTCACTGACTAAAAACAACCGCTCTTCCTACAACCACTACTTGAAGGACACTATTAAGTTGTAATTCTTAAGAACTATCCGTCTAGGATTAAGGACACTTGTAAGAGGGAATACTGCACTTGATGTAGGGAATACTGCACTTGATGTAGAGAATACCGCACTGGATGTAGGGAATACCGCACTTGATGTAGGGAATACTGCACTTGATGTAGGGAATACCGCACTTGATGGACGAAATACCGTAGCATACGAAAAGGTACAGAAAGCAGGATAATATATCAAAGAGAAATAATGGTATTTAAAATATTGAATTATAGTGGAAATTCTAAATAAATGGACAAAGCATTACCTTGTATGAGTACTGTCACAGCCCCTTGAGCCGATTCTTCGTTATTGTATACAAAACATTGGTATACCCCTTCGTCTCCCAGTTTCACAGAAGTTATTTCCAATATGTTGTTGCTCTGTTGTCGAATCCGTCCATCAAGTATTAAAGGTTGCATATTCTTTTTCCATTCAAAGTAATGTATTGGAGACCCGGATATATCACAACGTAAAGATAGAGGTGTCCCCACTGTGGCAACTTTAAGTGATGGTGAAACTTCTGCGTGAAGAGGACCTAATTCAAGAAAAAGAAATCTGATATTTGCGGAAAGGTAAATTGAACGTTAATCATGTCGATTTTTAAACCTAAAATTTGAATTTTGATTGATAAATATCAAAAACTGAAACTGATTCCTTAAACAGCAACTTGCAACTCTACTTACCTCTGATAATTAAAGAAGTATGGACCTGCTCATGCCCCTTGCTGTTGTTTACAACGCAAATGTACTTTCCGGTGTCTTGAAGTGTTGTCCGATGTATGACCAGTATACCCTCCGATTCTGCTAGTCTGTGGTCCAATATGAAAGGTGCCAGTACACTTCCTTCTTGTTTGTACCATTTGGCACTGGGTATTGGGTATCCGTGGGCGACACATGGTAACCATACAGTTCCACCTTCAATGTTTTGAACTTCCCTCCTCCAGTGGACGATTCGAGGTGGTACAAATCCATGAGGTTCTGGAAAAGAAAAAAACCAACCAGATATAATTGGAGAAGAACCAAAGACAAGTTAAGTTGAAATGATTTTATTGAAATAAAAATTCCCATTAATTAAATATCATAAATTATATCATGCATAAAAGAATTAGTTAGTAGAGCAATTAAAATAAAAATAACTGTTAATATTAATTGAGGAATTGGTATACAAATAATTTATTGATTTTATAACATATCCAACCCCTTTTCCATTTAAAATAGAATCCAAAACTAAATCTAATTTTCTAACCGCGATATATTTATGAATATTCAATTATTGATTTATTATATAATATGAATAAGAACATGTTTGATATGGGAAGGCTTATCTAACCGCCCCGCTTATATGATTACGAAACATAGTAATAGTATACAAAATATGAAAGTATGTGTAATCTTAAGTTAAATATTTAATTATTTATATAACTCGAAGAACAATATAAATCAACGTTTATTGGCGTAGTGATAAACGCTCAGTGGGTAGAGCCTCCGCCCGGCAAGTGGAAGGTCGTGGGTTCAGGTCCCACCGAAGGCAGAAATATTTATTTTCTTTCGAACGTTTCACCATCTAATCACGCCATACCATCGGCGTTGGTATCACTACGCCAATAAACGTTGATTGATATTGTTGTTTGATTTAATTATTTATAAAACCGTGTTGATAGTTATTTCGACAGTCAGGAGATACCTATTTCGGAACGAAAATAAAATTGACGTGGCACACGTTTGAAAGTTGGACTGTTGTCAACAAATCTATCCTGACAACTAAACTAGCTTTTAACGTTGTAACGATTCCAGTCTTGTCATTCCTTCAAGCAGGCCACAAAAAATTGAGCTCCCGTTCGCCGATAACCCCACTTGTTAATCAGCGGAAAATGGCCCCCTCTTGTGCGGTACTCGGTCAACGCCTCGAAACGGTGGAAAACCGATTAGCTTGCCTTCAACGAATAGAATCAAAACTTGGGCAAATCGAAAACAAATTCGAAAAGCTAAAAGAGCTGGAAGAAGTAACACAAAGCCTCAACTTCATGAATAACAAGTTTGAAGAGATGAGGGAATTGTGTCTTGACCTGAAAAGGGGAAAACTGTCATCTTTCCGCAGAAAACGATGCTCTGAAAGACAAAGTAACGGATCTGGAATACGCCTTGGATGAAATCGACAGCTATAATAGGAGAAACAATATTGAAATTCGTAATATTCCTGAGAGCAAAGGTGAATCTACAGATTTGATCCTGAAAAAGATTGGTAAAGTTCTAAACATCGAACTAAATACTTCCAATATGGAAGCATCTCATCGAGTCCTCTCTTCTCAAAAATCATAAAAGCATAAAACGGTTAATTACAAAATTAAAAACGTCGGCCCAATTGATTCCTGTGAATCACTCTTTCTGGACATAAATACTTATTCCCCCCTGAATACAGTTTCTGTGGGTGTTATTTATCGCTCACCAAATAACAATGCACCCGACTTCCTTAAAGCACTTGAAATCTCTCTTTTCCAAAATTTTTCAAAATCGAATTTAATACTCTGCGGTGATTTTAATATAAATTCGCTCGAGAACACCCCTATTAACCGTTCTTTATCTAACATCCTCGCTTCCCACGGCTGCATCCCCTTCATTAATAAAGCTACCAGAGTTACAGACGTGTCAAAAACCCTCCTGGATCATATTTATTCCAACATCACCGACTATCTATTTCAGTCAGGCATAGTCCAAACGGGAATCTCAGATCATTTTCCGGTATTTATTAAAATATCGAATTTACTACCAAGATGTACTACTGATCGTAAAACCCCGAGAATTTTCTACAACCTAGAAAAGTTTCCTCACTACTCAACAATGCAAACTGGCTTGACGCGATGTACAACAGCTTCGACCCCAACGAGGCTTACAATATTCTCACAGAAGGGGTAACTGGGGCTTTAAAAAATTCCGTATATCTAATTAATAAATCTTATAAACGCACTCCAAGAAAGCCTTGGATCATAGGAGGTATCCTGAAATCCATCATCAATAGGGATCGGCTTCATGCTAAATACAGGAACAGTCCTTTTGACCCCCTTTTAAAATCAAAATATGTTTTTTATCGAAATTTGTTAACTACAATCCTGAGAGTAGCCAAAAGGAATTACTTTAAAGCGAAGTTTAAAATCTCCCTCGGGGACAGCAAATCTACGTGGAAAACAATTTACGAGGCCCTAAACTGCAAAAAAAAAACCCAAATAATCTCCTCCCTGCCAAAATCAATGCCTCTGGCACTGAGCTCCACACAACTAATACAATAGCCAACGCCTTCAACGAACTTTTTGCAAACGATCCCCCCCCACACCACTCAGATGTTTTTGAACCCCTCCCTGCTGCCGGGTCTTCTTTCTTCCTTAAACCAGTGAGCAGAAACGAGGTCAAGCGTTCTATTAATGCTCTTAGCTCCAAGTCCACAGGTCTCGATAATATCCCGCCGCATATTGTTAAAGCCAACCCAGATTTCTTTGCAAATGCTATTGCGCATTTAATCAATATTGGCTTCGACAAGGGTATTTTCCCCTCGAAACTTAAGATGGCTAAAATCATTCCTATATTTAAAAAAGGCGACCCATCTGACATTCAGAATTATTGTTCTATTTCTATCCTTCCCGTTATTAGCAATTTTTGAAAAGGCTTTGATAGACTTGGTCATATTTCGAAAGTAAAACACTTTACAAAAATCAATTCGGCACCAAAAACATAGGTCAACATTCATTCAAATTTAACCTGGAAAGAACACATTAACGATCTCACCAATTCTCTTAGCAGTCTCTTGGGAATATTTTAGAGACTCAGACATGTCGTTCCGCTCTATATCCTAATGATTCTTTACCAGTCTTTATTTTATTCAAAACTTACCTACTGTCTTGAGGTCTGGGGAATCACATATTTGACCACCCTTTGGCAATTGATAAGAGCGCAAAAAATGCTTATGCGAATAGTTAACTTTGCAGGCTTCCATGAACACGCTGGCCAACTTTTTAAATTATGGCGCATTCTTCCTTTCACTCTGTTAATAAACTACAAACTTGCGCTCCTTATGTACAAAGTCACTAAAGGTGATCTAGTTTTACCTTTCTCCATCTCACAGACGACACATGATTACAATACATGTCACCAAGACGATATCAGAATACCGCGGACTCGCACAAACTATAAAACACACAGTGTCTCCGTTACGGGTTCTAAAATCTGGAATTCGATCCCTCAAGAATTTAAATCCCTGTCTTTTCACGCCTTTAAAGCCAAAATCTTTGATTAGTACTCAAATCAAGTATGCTCTGCCTGCTCCTCCTGTCTTCCCTATCTTTCCTTTTAGTTTTCAGTTCTTCTCCCTCCCCTACTCTTCCTTTTCCAGTTTTCTTTTGTCTGCCTTTCCCTTTAAATATCCTTTAAAACTGCACCCGCAACGGTCAACTCAAAATTCATTTACATTTTTCTACTATTTTTGTTTCTCCTACTTCTCTCAGTCCAAGCTACAAGGAAAAACATTCTTACCCTGCAGCCCACAAAGATTCCACCTTTGGACTTCAACCTTCACTTGTAACATCTTCGAGTCAAGACTCTGCTCATAAACTCTGTAAATGTGATACACCTGCGAATGTAAATCTCTTAATAACAATGCGGATTTGTACGCGCGAATCAATATCTTTGTTGTTTCTTGTTGAATACGATAAATCCCGTGCTCTGTCCCCCGGAAAGAGAGCCCCGTTACTAGCATCGTTACTGCTCTCTTTCCATTTCCCAAGCAAATCGTTTGTATGGTCTCCTGATGTACATAATAATAAGGAATAAAGTATTACTTACTTACTTACTTGCTTGCTTGCTTGCTTTGTGACGAGATTGTGTGTGCAATGAAAATATCGCCCCTCCCTGAAGCTTCCCCTCTATGCATAAATGTACGAAGGGAAAGCTGTCACGCAGGGGCATCCTGTAGCACTTAAACTTCCTAAATCACGATTTTTGCCCTATTAAGGTGGTGGAAAAAAATCGTTTCGTACTAACTAGCTGGTGCTTAACAACTTTGTAATTGACTTTTCCCCGTATCTTGAATAGTTTTCGAGATAGCAGTTCTAAGTTCTGAATTTTTCCGAATCAAAATTTGTAATTCCAGCAGTCCCAGGGGCGGATCTGGGAAGTATTTTCGGGGGTCGTAAAACCAAAAAAGAGCAACAAAAGCGGATTCAGGAGGAGCATCCCATGCGCCCCCCCCCTGGATCCGTCTTTATTCAGTCCTAATATTGCTGATACAGTAGTGCGGCCCATGGGCCAACAAGAATAAGCAAAATTGACCCTTGGACTGAAAAATGTTAAAGACCCCTGGCCTAGCGGTTAAGGCACTCTGGGCTCAGTGGAGAACCCTAGTTCGATTGTAGGTCGAGGACGATGCCTCATTCTATCCTATAACAAAAAAGCTCTAGTTTGAGCTAAAAATGTGGGTGTCGGAATTACTACGTTTAGCAAATAGAATATCACTTACTTAGAATAGTTAGTATATGCAATATAATCACACAATTACTATATTTGTTAACTAATTTAAAAAAATCACGAACACAAAATATTGTACATACATATGCAAACTCAAGTGGAGTTGACAGTAAATGTTAGGGTTATTAAACACTATATGCCCAAACCGTTTTTGCTACAGCATATCAAGAACACACATAATATGCCCCTCAACCACCTTCCACATGTTACCGTAAATAATGTATTTTAGACTTTAACATGATGTATATCTTCCTAAAACGAACAAACTAAATAAATATTCCATTAAACAAAAGTAAATGAAAATTTAAATATGCATGGAAAGTCTAAGGCGGCTTTCCTAAAAGTTCTGTTTATATGTTAATTCGTTGGAGTAGACCGTCCTTGAATGTGACAAATTATCTTTTGGCCCTGCATTAAAAGTTTGTTTTTTACTTTTGACAGAGCCAAACTCTGGAATCTAGAACTGAACAAATCCACTGCAAGGTTCTAAAACAATAAATTAAAAATAAATAAATCTTTTGCATCTCGACACAACAGATGAAACTAGAAAGAATTTTAAGAATCAAGAATCTCGCTATTTGAGATAAACCAACAGAATTTATAAGAGACTTTCTAAAAAATTCAATTTAATTAAAATTGAGGAATTCGCTAATCTAAATAATAGATATCTGCTTACACAAATAATTTAGATTAGCTACTAGTTAATTTACTGAAGGATATTGTATATATATGCTTACTTGTCTTTATACGTGCGCACATGTAAGTAAATATGTAAAAATTAATCTCTTGTGCATATAATTGTATCATATTTATAAACTGTTAGATATTTTTTCAAAATTTAGGTATTAATAATTTTATTATACAAGTAAAAGACATTAATCCTTTGGAAGTTGATTTTGTAAAAATATTAATATTAACGTTCAGCATTGCATTTATTGCCCATGGAAAAACCTGACTCCATAGAAACGTCAAAAGTTATCAACTTTGAATTAAAACCGAGGAAAACCTCGACGTTAGTTTAACGAAGAATTAATCACACTTATACATATACAAGCATTAAATTTTACCATCATAAAGATACGGAAAATATTAAGATTCGTAAATGTGTGAAACGAAGTTCTATGCTCCAAAATTCAATTCCGTCATCGCGAAATAATTTTAATTTGCTGTAGTAAAATCATGAAAG
>QLNU02003225.1:93019892-93033462 GCA_006491805.2 Dysdera silvatica | reverse complement strand
AATTTATCTTCTAATATTACCACATCATCGGCTATGATAAGAAAAATTTTCCAGAATTTAATGTATTCTTCTTTATATGTAAGCAAATATTAATCACATTTTGTACAAATTAATTTCGCATAAATATTTACAAAGAATTAGAAACACAAAAAAGTCTGAACACCCCTTAGAAAAATATCATATTTGTGTAGTACTGTCATGCGCCTATATTTGAGTAACGGTTTTGAAAATTGTTCTTAAAACAAGGTAGTCTTCTTAAGTAACTCACAAGCAGCCATCACTGCACTCACATCCATAGGCGGAGCCAGGGGGCGGTTTTGGAGGTTGTAACCCCCATCGTAATGAAATTTTGTATATTTAACATAGGAATATATATATATTATAGTCCTGTAACCCCCGTCATTGAGCCTATAACCCCCCCCCCCTTATGAACTTTTTGCCTACGCCTATGCTCACATCTCAATGTTTCAATGACTCTTCTAGAGCACAGTGCTGTCGACGGCCCATAAGCTTAGCAACTGACAGCGGCAAATCAATTACACTCCAATGGATCCCAAACCATTGCAGTGTGTTTGGTAATGAGAAGGCGGACCAACTTGCTAAGCTGGGATCATCTCTGCAACAACCTAACCCTCCAGTTGAAATACAATCCGTTAAAAAAATTATTAAATATAATTTAAAACGTTACATTATTCTGATAAAATTACTGGGAAAAGTTGGGACTATCTCCTGAAATATACTAGAGGAATGTCGAGGTAGCTGGCTTCAAATTTACGACCCTACATGACTACCTACAACAGCACTTCCATCGAATTAACCTGCCTAATTTTCCTTCGTGCCCCTTGTGTGAACTTGATCTGATGACAGGGAACTACCTTCTTTCGTGCTTAAGGCTACAAAATATCATGGACGATAATTCTGTGGAAAGTCCTTATTTTTTATTTTTTTACAAGCTATCAAACAGATATTTTGCCGCTAGAACACTAATAGTCGAAAGGCTAGAAAATGGCGTTGGATGAAAAATATATTTGAGTAACAAATTTTTTAATGCTTTGCTACACAATAAATTTCAGCGCGAAGTAGTCATAAAAATATTTATATTTATACCGGAAACATATCATTAGAAACATTTTCAGTGAATTGAAACCTCAGCGTTTTATAGCGTTTCCTGCCAAGTATGATATCGTCAAAAATTTGAATAATGAACTCTCATTTTTATGTGTAAACGTTGATATTCTACTTGAGGAACACCAATTTTAAGGGCAACATATATTCCACACTCTCTCTTCCCCATTCCTCTTACGATAGTTTTGTATTATTATTTTCTCTCTATTGCTTTTGGTTTTCTTTTAACATCATCATCACGGGTGTAAAATCATGATTTTTATTGAAAAAATTTAACATATAAATTTTTTCATATATAGAAACAAATTTACTATATAATAGCCACGGGGTTAAAAAAATATTTATTTATGCAGATTTTCGATATACAGTAGTTCTTTAAATGGAAGTTCTACTATGTATTATTACCTTATGTACATTCAATGAAAAAATATCCCGTAATTATCTTACATGAAATGTGTTTTAAAATCTTTACAGATCTTAATTTAAAATTAATAAGATCTAAGATTTTCTGTTGTCTTTATTATTGTCAAAAATTAAACAGAAATTCTCCAACTTAGTGCTTTTTCACTTGAGTTTCAAAAGTGTGAGATAAATCATCACTTATCTACAATCACTACGCATTATTTACCTTATAATTGAGATTCTATTCCCTGAAAATGGTAGCTTGACCAAAAACGCGGCATGACCTTGATTGCCCTTGCGCCACACGAATGAAAGAAATAAATTATATTCTTTAGTCGCATGAACATCCTAGTATTTTCTGCTGAAACGTGACTATTACTTTCATGGACTGAAGTCCAAAAAATAACTAATATACGAGGGCGAATCAGAAAGTCTTTGCTCCTATTTTTTATTAGCCAAAATAAGGTAAATACAGTTAATTACAAATATACGTACTATTCTACGTACCTTACACTATTTTTCCACATAGTCCCCACACCGATTCAGACATTTGTCCCATCGCAGCACTAAATTTAAGATGCCCCTGTGGTAGAATTCGTCCCTGCTGTCTTGGCTTCATCGTTGCACGTGAATCGCTGTCCTGCCAGGAACTTCTTCAGCGGACCGAAAACGTGGAAATCACTAGGGGCGAGGTCCGGACTGTATGGTGGGTGGTCCAGACTCTCCCAGTGAAATGACCGGAGCTTGTCGGCGGTTCTGATTGCATACAGTCCGGACCTCGCCCCCTAGTGATTTCCACGTTTTCGGTCCGCTGAAGAAGTTCCTGGCAGGACAGCGATTCACGTGCAACGATGAAGCCAAGACAGCAGTCCGACGGTGGTTCCACAGTCAGCCGGACGAATTCTACCACAGGGGCATCTCAAATTTAGTGCTGCGATGGGACAAATGTCTGAACCGGTGTGGGGACTATGTGGAAAAATAGTGTAAGGTACGTATATTTGTAATTACCTGTAGGTACCTTATTTTGGCTAATAAAAAATAGGGGCAAAGACTTTCTGATTCGCCCTCGTATATAAGAAATAATTACTTAACTATATGAATGCTCAATACTCCAGTATAATTAAATACCTTTCACCTCCTTTACGCTAAAAATGGAGATCTCTTTCACCCAATATGTTACAGCAGAAATTTATACAGATTTTCTGCAGAAATCGCATCATGAGAGAATAGCACGAACCTAAATCACACTTGATATTTACCAAGAACGGATTAGATGTCAGAATTGGATAACGCAACTGCCACTTAAGCACGTTCTCCGTAAATGTCAATGCGGCTTGACAGTAACTCCTCCGTGGAAACTGACATATCCTTTTACGTTCAATTTCACAGTGGTCATGTCTGCAGAGGGATGTGAAATCCAAATACAGATGCAGACATAGAATATGCATCTCTATCCAGCCAAAAGGACCAAAAAGTCTTATTGAGTCAACAGATGTTTTCATAACAGTTTTAAAAAATGCACATGAGCTCCAAATATTGTTAACTAACTCTTTATCTAACCATTTTGCTCTCATAAATATCTTTAAAAGTTTAATTTCTTTTAGTATAAGTACATCTACCTAAACCAATATTAGTATCAAATGACAGAAAAGGACAAGAAAATTTTCAAGAAAAGGAGGAGGAGTCAGCGCCCTAGTTAAAATAGATATCTTTTATTGTTGGCATTTTGTTTGTTTTTTTACTGTATAGACCATCTGAGAACTTTATAATAAAATATAATTTTCGTAATATAATAATACCCTGTGCCTTTGGTGCATTTTTAACATCCTAGGGATGATGAGTGGCCAAATACGGCCTACTTTCTGTCAGATTTGAAATTTTTCATAAACTGTATATTGTTTTACTCCTTTCATTTATATTATTCCTATGGGGCAGTTCAAGTATTAAGCAAGAATTTTTAGGGGGAGGGGTTTGAAATTTGCCTTTTTCTGATAACGGAAAGGGGGAGGGGACTGAACATGCTTACGTAAGACACAGAAAAAAAATAAAATTAGCACACTGTGATAAAGTAATATATTTATAGCTTATA
Organism: Dysdera silvatica; assembly: GCA_006491805.2. Taxonomy (NCBI): domain Eukaryota; kingdom Metazoa; phylum Arthropoda; class Arachnida; order Araneae; family Dysderidae; genus Dysdera; species Dysdera silvatica. The sequence continues at coordinate 93,029,846 of QLNU02003225.1, read as the reverse complement.
TTATGAAGTATTTAAACTATTTTAAAATGCGATAATTTGTTGCTATTACTCTCTCCCTATGAATAAGCTCTTAATATTTTAACAAACTTACACATAAGTACTTAATATTACAATAAAAACGTAAATAAGTACAGTGACCACCTGGATAATTTGACCATCTGAGAAAAGTGAGCAATTTTTATAATTGTGAACTGGTTGTGACTTGGTCTTGCCCATACCAAATCTGCCGTGTGTAGTGACTACAAGTCTTTGGCAACTATTGCAGTCTAATCCCAGAGGTTGTCACCTAAGAGAGGTTCTACTGTATTATAGTTTGCATCACACACTGTATTCTTATTTCAAAAACTTATCAAGAAATAAAAACTATATAAAAACCCTTATATAGTTTTAACAACAAACATAATAATATAATGTAATATATATAATATATGTATAAGTAATATATGTATATATGTATATATATGTATATATATATGTATATATATATATGTATATATATATGTATATATATATGTATATATATATGTATATATATATGTATGTATATATATGTATATATGTATATATATGTATTATGAAAGTATGCTATATGTATATATATGTATATATGTATATATATGTATATAAGTGCACTTAAATACTAAATTAGAACGACAGAAGCTCATTAGGAAACAAGTAAGTAAGAGGGTGGATCTAATGAAACTGAAAGTAAATACCGAGGCATTCAAGTTGGAATTAAAAAATCGCTTTTCTGCACTGGAAGGACTTATTGATGAAAGTGATATCTCAGAAGCAAATGAAAACATTGTTAAGACAATAGTTGAAACTGCTGGGGAAATTGGTGGTGTAACCTGTAAAAAGCACAATAGCAAATTATCTGAGAAGACGAAACAGCTCATGAAAAGGCGAAGAGATATGAAGGTGGACAATCGAAATACCAGTTCCAGGATTGAGTACATAGAACTTTGTAAAACTCTGCGCAAAAGCATGAAAGAAGACATAAGAAAATTCAACTGTGAGCTAGTAAGGAAAGCCATTGAAAATAACAAGAGCCTTAGGGTTGTTAAAGGAAGTTTATCTGTTGGGAAGAAACACATCATTGCATTAAAAGGAGAGGATGGCACCGTAACAAGAAATAGGGAAGAAATACTTAGAAGAGTTGAAGAATTCTACAAAAATCTATACGAAAGTAACAGTGAATTAAACGAAGACATTGAAATAGTCGAAGGAACAGCTCCTAAAATCTTAAAAGAAGAAGTTTCATTTGCAATAAAAAATATGAAGAAAGGAAGAGCCCCTGGTGATGATGGTATTACATTAGATATCCTAAAAGAAGCTGGAGAATATGTAGAAGACATACTTGCAAAATTCTTTACCAAATGTCTTAACAGCGGTAACATACCAAACCAATGGGATTCTGCAACAGTAATTCTTTTGCATAAAAAAGGTGATAAAGAGGATTTAAAAAATTACCGACCAATTAGCTTGTTACCTGCTATTTATAAAATCTTCACAAAAGTGCTAACACATCGCCTGCAGAAAAAATTAGATGCAGCTCAACCAAGAGAACAAGCTGGATTTCGAAGTGGATTCAGTACAGTGGACCATATTCAAGTATTAAGAGAATTAATTGAAAGAACACATGAATATGAACTTCCATTGTGTGTGGCATTTATTGACTATGAGAAGGCCTTTGACTCTATTAAAACGTCAGCAGGATATACTTGTGTGGAATCATTTGGAGAGACCTTCTGCACGTATTACTGCTTTAAATTTCAAGAAGACTGAATAGACTAGTTTTTGGGAAAAGTCGGAACCAATTTTGTCCCACTCTCTTTGAAAATGCAATTTTAATGCATTTTTAATATCTGTGGCCATTTTATTGAGAGCTTTTTCAGTTTTCCACATAAATGTTCTATAGGGTTTAAATAGGAGGACTGATGTGGGGTTTCAAAGCATCTAGATGCATGATGCGGCAACTACATATTTATATTGAGAGAAAGCAGTATGCTTAGGATCATTCTCTGGTTGGAAAACGAATCTGTCTTTGATTCCCAACTTATCTGCACTCGTTTTCAATATTCTTTTTAAAATATCGATACATGTGTGTTGATCCATAATATTATCAATAAATTTAAATACACTTACGCCAGTTGTCGACATGCACCCCCAAACTATCATATGGCCCTTTTCGTATTTTACAGTAGCAAAGAAATTACGTTGATCGAACACTAATTTTAGCTTCCTCCACACAATTTTTCCCTTGCTTATGTCGAATATCATAAACTTTGATTTATCGCTAAAAATCACAGAGTTCCAGGATTCTTGATCTTTGCAGACGAATTTTTTTTACAAAAGTCAGTCTTTTTTTCTATTTGCCTCACCAATCCAAGGCTTCTTTCTGGCAAGTCGTCCATTATATCCATTATTTCGCAGTGTTCGATGAACCAGTTTAACGCTTAGATTTTTTCGGAAAATGATTTAACTTTACAACAAATTTCCCGTGTTGGTTCAGCAGGATTTGTGTACTTTGGCACGTCGGATAAGTTTTCTCTTTTCACAATCAGTTTGAATCTTTAGCTTTTCACTTCGGCGTCCATTTATTTGGTACCCTTGTTGGTATGTTTTTGGTACGCTTCTTACTGTTGTGCGTGGAATTCCAATAACTTTTGAAATATCTTTTTGAGGAAAATTCTGTTTTTCTAACGTGATAATATTTGTCTCACTTACACAAAGCTCTCGCGTTTTCGTCAATCCGAAATTCGACTTCATGAATTTTTTCCAATCTGGACGAAGTCCATTTATAGGTTTTGTATAAACGTCATCTAACTTTAAACTTACGACTACAATTGCATATATATTAGTATATAGCAAAAGTATAAGGCAGGTTGCTGAATACTTTTGTGTGACTCATTTAGTGCACTGTGTCGCTTAGTCTCTGTATTCGAGTGCTTTTTGTGTGTTTATTTTTGTACATATTATCAGACAATAAATATAAAATGTCAGATAAAAAATTTTTGGCTGTTGACTAGATTTAATACTTTTAAGCATATAAACTTTTGAGAAACGTTAGTTGGCTAAATATGTTTGTGACCAACTGTACATTTACATTTGTGTATACGTGTATTTTATCTGTATGTTTAACTTTGTTTTACGTTTCGATAAAGATAAATCTAAGTTTAACGAAGCAAGTTCATTATCGTACAAGTGAACAAGAAACTATTAACTGCTATTATTAAATTTCCAGAAAATAAAATCCATTTCTGAACAGTAGCGCTAAAACTGTATCTATTGTCGATACATTTTAATATATTGATATATGGATGCCTAATACACCAAAAACCATGGCCCCTAGTCTCCAGGTGCTGGAGTGCTCCTGATCAAGGCAGCGGTCAGTGTGGCATGAAAGCAGGGGGTGCTAAGAATCACTGGAATGGCCCAGGCTGCCGTTTGTTATTGACCTTGGCAACGTATAATGGACGATCCCTTGCTTCTGAAGCAAAACTTCAGGAATTGGAAGAGGAACTAGACAAGATCAAATGGGACATTGTAGGACTCAGTGAAGTTAGAAGAAAAGGTGAAGAGTTGGTGGAACTTAAAAGTGGACATTTGTTTTATTATAGAGGAACGGAAACTGGAAGAACAAGTGGTGTTGGCTTCTTAATCAACAAAAGAATTAAAGACTGTCTTCTGGAAGTTGAAAGTACATCAGATCGAGCAGCGAGGCTCGTTGTTCAACTAACCCAGCGATACCAACTTCAAATAGTACAGGTATATGCACCAACATCAAGCCATACCGACGAAGAGGTTGAAGAATTTTATGAAGAAATCAAAGAGTTACACACCAAAGGGAAACAACATATCAAGCTCATCATGGGGGATTTCAATGCAAGAATTGGACAACAGGAACAAGGAGAGACATCGGTTGGTAAATACGGATATGGGGAAAGGAATGAACGTGGCGATCAACTCATCGAATTTGCAGAAGCTGAAAACCTTAGCATCATGAATTCATTTTTTAAGAAGAAACCGCAAAGAAAATGGACATGGAAACACCCAAATGGGGGAACTAGTGAAATTGACTATATCCTGGCAAACAAGAAATCAATTATTGAAGATTGCAGTGTACTGAACAGATTTAATACTGGAAGTGATCATCGAATGGTGAGATGTAAAGTGCACTTAAATACTAAACTAGAAAGGCAGAAGCTCATTAGGAAACAAGTATGTAAGAGGGTGGATTTAAAGAAATTAAAAGAAAATACCGAGGCATTCAAGTTGGAATTAAAAAATCGCTTTTCTGCACTGGAAGGACTTATTGAAGAAGTTGACATCTCAGAAGCAAATGAAAACATTGTTAAGACAATAATTGAAACTGCTGGGGAAATTGGTGGTGTAATATGTAAAAAGCAGAATAGCAAATTATCTGAGAAGACGAAACAACTCATGAAAAGGCGAAGACTTATGAAGGTGGACAATCAAAATACCAGTCGCAAGATCGAGTATGTAGAACTTTGCAAAACTTTGCGCAAAAACATGAAAGAAGATATAAGAAAATTCAATTGTGAGTTAGTAAGGAAGGCCATTGAAAGCAACAAGAGCCTTAGGGTTGTTAAAGGGAGTTTGTCTATTGGGAAGAAACACATCATTGCATTAAAAGGAGAGGATGGCACTGTAACAAGAAATAGGGAAGAAATACTTAGAAGAGTTGAAGAATTCTACAGAAAGCTGTATGAGGGAAACAGTGGATTAAACGAAGACTCTGAGATAGTCGAAGGAACAGCTCCTAAAATCTTAAAAGAAGAAGTTTCATTTGCAATAAAAAGTATGAAGAAAGGAAGAGCCCCTGGTGATGATGGTATTACATTAGATATCCTAAAAGAAGCTGGAGAATATGTAGAAGACATACTTGCAAAATTCTTTACCAAATGTCTTAACAGCGGTAACATACCAAACCAATGGGATTCTGCAACAGTAATTCTTTTGCATAAAAAAGGTGATAAAGAGGATTTGAAAAATTACCGACCAATTAGCTTGTTACCTGCTATTTATAAAATCTTCACAAAAGTGCTAACACATCGCCTGCAGAAAAAATTAGATGCAGCTCAACCAAGAGAACAAGCTGGATTTCGAAGTGGATTCAGTACAGTGGACCATATTCAAGTATTAAGAGAATTAATTGAAAGAACACATGAATATGAACTTCCATTGTGTGTTGCATTTATTGACTATGAGAAGGCCTTTGACTCTATTAAAACATCAGCAGTCATCAACTCTTTAAGATCAACAGACATTGAGGATGTGTACATTGACATGGTGAAACGTGTGTATAAAAATGCAAGTGCAAAATTTCGGTTACATAAAGATACCAAAACTATCAAAATTGGTAAAGGTGTGAGGCAGGGAGATACCATTTCTCCAAAACTTTTTACTTCAGCTTTACAGATGATTTTTCAGCTGATAAATTGGAATAACAAGGGAATAAAAATAAATGGTGAATATTTAAATCATTTGCGGTTTGCTGATGACATTGTTATTTTTTCAACGAACCCATCAGAACTCCAAGACATGGTACAGGAGCTCTCAACTAGAAGTAAAGAAGTTGGACTCAAGATGAACCTACAAAAAACTAAGATCATGTTCAATAATTTTGTAGAGGAAACAAAAATACAAGTTGACAACATTGAGCTAGAAATTGCTGATTCATATATTTACCTTGGCCAGCTGATTTCAATGGATGGCAACATTATGAAAGAACTCAACAGACGTATTAAACTTGGCTGGAGTGCATTTGGAAGAAACAGTTTTATCCTGAAGGGGAAATTGCCTTTGTGTCTAAAAAGAAAGGTCTTCAACCAGTGTGTATTGCCAGTCCTCTCTTATGGATCAGAGACATGGAGTCTAACAGTTGGAGCAATACGAAAGTTACAGACAACGCAAAGGAGCATGGAGAGGTGCATGCTTGGAATAACTAGGAGAGATCGAAAAAGAAACACTTGGGTGAGAGAGCAAACTAGAGTAGAGGACATCATTGTTAAAGTAAAAGGGCTGAAATGGCGATGGGCTGGGCATATTGCAAGAAGAACTGATCAACGATGGACAACAGAAATTCTGAACTGGATTCCAAGAGACCACCGAAGACCTAGAAAACGTCCTCAAACTAGATGGGTGGATGAAATAAGAAAACAGGTTGGGGTGACGTGGAAGCGAATTGCTCAGGATAGACTTGTGTGGAAAGCATTTGGAGAGACCTTCATCCAGCAGTGGATAGATAATGGTTGAATATGATGATGATGATGATGATGATGATATATATGTAAGGTGCGTCAATCAAGCAGAAGCAAAACTAACTCAACATAATTTGAAGTTAGTGAACAGAAGCAAAACTAAGTCTCCTGAATTTGAAGTAAGGGAACAGTAGCTAAACCAGCATGATTTAATAGAGGCATAGCTTAGGTTCTAAATTTACAATGGTAAATATACGTTCTTGTTGCGATGCGTAGATATAGCAAACTTTTGACTTTATATCCTAATAGTTAAGAAACCACTAATTACTGTTATATGCATCTACGTCACATAGAGGGTGTTGTTAAAAAGTACTATTATGTATTCGTCTGGCTTTCACGTAAAGAATTCGAAATTCGTTCGCATTAGTTGTCCAATGTTGCTGTTGGTTGGGAAAGGTTTTATTTGCAGTATCAGCGGGGCTTATCGCTGTGCTGCGATTTGCCCAGTAAGTTGGAACGACAGCCTAGCAGGATCACTAATTCGCTTGCTAGGGTTGTTTTCTGCGAAAACTTGACATAAGAAAAGAAAACTAGTAAGGAACAGGATTAAAATACAACAGAACGGTATTAGAGAAAAGAAATTATTACGACATAACGATATTAGAGAAAAGAAATTAATACGACAGAACAATATTGGAGGAAAGATATTGATACGACAGAACAATATTAGAGGAAAGATATTGATACGACAGAACACTATATTGGGACAGAAATTAATACCAACGGCAATAAGTTACCCTAGAATGTCTGACACCTTTCCCTGTAACTCGTTGCTTTATATCTGCCGCTATGCAAATAAATAAATTATCACTTCTTTAGAACACATCAGCTCTTCATACATAACTTCTTTATTCATAATATTATTTTAAATTAATGCACTCTAACCCATTTTAACGAAAACCACCTAATTCATTTTAATAAAATAAACAAATTAATTTTAATAAAAACTAACTGATTAATTTTTGTTGAAACCATCTAATTGCTTATATGGGAACACTCTCATTTTTTTATCCAACGTCATTTTCTAACTATATCATTTTTTCCATAGCGCCTCTTATCTGCTTTACTTTGGTTCACTTCTAACAGCAATTCATTTTTATAAAAGCAACATAAGTCCTCTTATTAAAATAAATCTAATCCATTCTAAGGGATTTATAAATCTATTTCAACGGAACCAGTGTGTGCTTTATTCTAACGGCAATAATATAATTAATTTTAACGTGCTAAGGATGTGAATTTTAAATAGTTCTTTTATTAATAAATAAACTTCAATGGTACGAGAGCATTTTGTATGAAAGCATAAGGTAGAAGCCAGTGGCAAATTAAGGACTAGAGATTTTGGACAGTTTTATGGAAAGTAGCATGTACCTCCTTTAAAACCTCTTATAAAGTAGATAAAAATCAGCTACGTTGGTGACAGCACGAGTATAGCTCTCACTATACCGTAGAACAAACAAACCATTAATTAATAGAAGCCAGAGAAAACTTTTGATCGTGTGAGGCGAACTATTCAACTCACCTACGTTTAGCATCTCACAGAAAAATAGCGCCTTTTCAGGTGAAATCAATTCTAGTGCAAAATGTTTTTGCCCCACGCAATGGAAACGTATGGTAATTCATTCCACTTTCACGCTTTCGAATAAAGGGCCGAGAAAGAACATGGAATGGGTGTTAGATGGGAAGAGGGTTTAGTAAACTCTCCATCTGGTTGTTTACCCTAGTTGCTCAAACAGCATGGCAGCCATTTGACCCTTAAATGCTTCCCGATATGTGTAATATTCCATTATATACGATTTCTGCACGCATATGTAAATTTTAGGAAACGAGTAAATAGATTTCATGCACGTCTGGTAGCTCCAGAGTTGTTAATGGTTAGAATGGTCGCGTTTTAAGAATAGTTATATGGTTAAGCCGTGCAATATGCATAGTTGTAAATTTAGTTAATGCGCATTTCCGTTAGTTCTTTCTCAATTTAATTACGAATGGAAATTACATATTGAGCAATTTAATTTGTTATGTAAGGTGCAAAATAAAGACACTCGGGAGTTAAGTAAATATAAATATATTATATAGTACATTCGATACAATGTATTTATCTATAGAATACACGTCTTACTAAATATTTATTTAATAAATACATATTATATTTTTGTTCATTTAATTGCGGAACCAACGCACACATTATTTCTTCGTTACATGCGGTAACTGGATACTCAGAAAGTTTAATTTCAGCTTTAATTAACTCAGCAGTGACTCCTTGACCAATTGCGGGAACCAACCTAATCCTGATTTTTGGCACTGTATTACTTTTTGGTAGCAAATTTTCTCTCACTGTGGTTACATTTGCTCCAGAGTCGATAAGAGCTATACATTCTTTTCCATTAATTAAAATTTTTACTCGTTTTAATTCAATGCCTGTAAGTTGGTTTGTTGTGCGGATTTCTGCTCTAGCGATAATTGGATCTGACCCTGTGTTACTTTTTTCTTCGGTTAGAGAGTGTGTGTCTACCCTTTTAGGAATGGTTTTCGATCTCACCAGACAAGTATTATATGGATGACCGGACCTTTTGCAAAAAGTACAAAATTTGGAGTTCCAGTTTGGTCGGGAATTTCCCGAAGGTTGCCATTGTTGTCTAAAACGGTTATTATTGCTCGTTCGTGTATTATATTGTTTATTTTGAAATGGGGGCGATTTGTTTCTTTCAGTATTCATAACGTTTGTATCTCTCTATTTGTTAAAATTCCCATAAGGAGTCTGGGGTTTTGTCTCTTTCACTCTTCCTCTCGCCGAATCATAGTGTGGTCAATAGTTAAATGGAATTTTACCTTTCCCCTTTTGAGTTGTCTCAAATGTCTGGGCCAATTTAGAAATTTCTTCGGACTTAAAATTCTTAGTACCCTCTTGTAAATGTATATAATTTCTGCATTCCTCGCTTAAAGAATCTCGCAACTTGTCCGCGACGATTAAATTTTGTAACTCCTGTAAATTTGTATCCTCTCTCGATACCTCGTAATAACTCCACATACATTTTAACCGTGATAAATACATGGGAAATTATTCATCTCGTCCCCTTTGTGCGTTCAAAAATCTCTTTCTATATTCTAAGGGAGTAAGGTGTGATAATTCAAGTAATTTTTCCTTTATTTTCTCGTAGTCGTTTAGTTCCTCAGCCGTTAATTGTGATATAACGTATTGACCCTTTCCTCCTAATTTCGGCAAAATTACCATTGCTCCCCTATCATATGGTACACCTGCATGCTCAAATATTTTTTCCACATTCATAAAATATTCGGGATATCTCTCAACCTCGATCGGTAAATCTGAAAGTGTACTTCGAACCGAATTAATCTGATCCATCCTAAACCTAGATTCTCCCGTTCCTCCTCTGTTCTCATCTGAACCAAAATTCATATTCATCTGGAGCTGAATTTCTAATTTCCTTATTTCTGCCTCAGCTTTAATTTTTTCCATCTCAGCTTTATTTCTTTCCATCTCAGCTTTATTTCTTTCCATCTCAGCTTTATTTCTTTCCATCTCAGCTTTATTTTTTTCCCAATCTCTTTCTATTTCTGTCACTTTTATTTTATACTGACCTTTAATTTCAAACCTTCTTAAATCCTCTTGGTTTCCTCTACTCGAACTACTTAAGACGTTGAGTGTAAATCA
>QLNU02003225.1:92997530-93019792 GCA_006491805.2 Dysdera silvatica | reverse complement strand
GGGTTGGTGAATTAGCCCTCCCCTTCCGCCTTTCTATCCGTGTAGCAAATATTAATTTGCCACATAAATAGAAAGCTCAGCCTGCACCACTTGAAGGCGGGGTAGGACACTAGGTTACTGGCCTGGCCGGTTCCACACATCGTCACATACGTTCAGCGTGTGGGTCTCCTTCCAGTTAGATACCAGCAACCCTTTTGCAGGCCATATATATATATATATATATATATACAAATCCCAAAAAATTATTGCGGGGCCCCAAGATTTTACGTTACGCCACTGCCTAAGACCATGGGCGGATTTACCATTTTGCCCCCTAGGCTATTTTTGCCGCCCTTTCCTACCCGTCCCCCGCCCCCAATCAGTGACAGGAATATAAAAATTGCTACATTCAATATACGCCAAAAACTTTTGTATTGAAAAACAAAATGATAAATTGAAACATAAACATTAAACAATATTAACTTATATTGAAGTATTATTTCTTCTTGGTATATAATAAATCAAATTCAATTTTATTGAAATAAATTTTAATTTTAGCAAAAAATAAAAGCCTATCGAACACTGGTATTTAAATGGAAAGCATGACGTCTAGCTTTCTTCTTTTCAAAATAGTACTTCCCGTTTTTAGTTCTTGCTCGGCATCAGTAAATATCAAAAACCGACCAACGAAACTGTTATAATTCAAAATAGTACATCACGCAAAACTTGAAAGAACCTCGTAAACCGTTATAACTCAAAAAATTGTGATAACAAGGGGTTTGGTCTAATAACTGAAGTAAATTTTTCCTCATCTGATGTTTTCAGAAACTGATTTTAGGATTGAAATCATTAAATGAACAAAATGTCCCTCAATTCAATCAGAAACAGTTTTTTGCGTTTTCTGAAGATTGGGATTTTTTGAGTTGTAACACTTTCGTCGCAAGGGTGCGATATAAGTAAGCTCAAACAAGAGCTATTTTTGTTTTGGAGAAAAAGAGACGCTATCCTCATCCTGGATTCGAACCAGGCTCCTTCTGTCGAGCTCGGAGTGTCTTGACCGCTAGAACGAACGAGGGCTAAGGGTTGTTAAGTGACAAGCATCTGGAGACAGAACGGGAGCCGCCTTCTGCGCATGTGCGTGGCTCCGCAAAAAATTCAAATCAGTGTTTCCATCCAATAATATCTACATGTCTAGAAAGTTATCATCTGGCAACAGGAGAAAATAACTTCTCCTGTTGCATTTCTGGCGTGGACTCGGACTTCTGCCTGTCTGTTGACAAAAAGGATAAGGTAGAGGTTTTTTGTAAATACAATGAGGGCCAGAATAGACATAATCAGATGGGGTGCTTTAAAATAGCGGCGACTATGCCCTTTTAAGGAGGAATTATTTAACCAAGCATGGAAAATGAAAAAGGAGAATGGATGAAAGTATTTATGGACTGTGAATGGTAAAATTAAATTGCGAAAAAATGAACGTACTTTTCACTGTACTTTTCAATTATTATTATATAACAATCAAAAATATAGTGATCTTGATAAGGGGGAGGACATAGACTTTCATTTGTAGGAGGGGGGGGTTAAGGAAAGACTGTGCCATGAGCTTAGGAGTAACACCCTTCATTTTTCATGAAAGTTGAAATTTTTTACAGTGAAAAAATATGTTTGGGGGGTCATGACCCCGGTGATCGCCCTTGATCTCGATAGCTTATATGGATATTATATATAGAGAGAATTCCCTGCTAGGGTTTACCGCTATTACTACGTTTTCGCTCGACTACTGACAAATGGGCATGCGCAGAAACAGGGGAGAAGCTCCTTTGCCTCTCACTAGACGCTAACATGGGCGCCCATGAGACAGGTACAAACAGGCCAGTAACTAGAGGTAGAGGGTTCACAAATTTACGGGGGCGGGGGGAGGGGAAGCTCATAAATCTACAGGGGGCTTAACATTTTTAAAGTTTGGGGATATTTTATTAATATATTTCAAAATACTAGATATCTAAATACAGTAATATATTTGACAATAATGAATATATTTCTTAATGTAAATTTTTTCATTGAAAACTCATAGGGATATACTAAAATTTATAATTTCCCTTATTCTTATTATAGAGCAGATAAACATTCAAACTCCTAACGAAACAATACAGACACACAAAATCAGGTAAGGCGAAAAATAAAGCTCTCTCCTTGTATAAAACATGGGTTCCAGTGTGGACCATATGGTGGAGTGTTAAGAACTTAATTGCACAGTAGTACCTGCCTAAAGTGACCACCTTTGGAACTGGACTATGATGGTTACCATAGACAGGTGGTAACTAACTATACACGACAGATTTCGGTATAGACATATAACTAAGTCCCAGCCGGTTCTCTTATAAAAAGTGGTCACATTGCCAGATTCCACTGTATTTGTACTCTCCTTCCACACCCTCTTACATTTCTCATCCCATATTTCCCTTTATTTTTCCACAAATATGGTCCAGCTTTTGGAAAGAACGTATCCGGTTATGTTAGTTACGACTTCTATCAACCCCACTCCCCTCTGTGAACGCCTATGACTAATTCATAGGATGGATATATTACAATTCAACTAAAGATAGAAGTTTACTTTAAATGTAGAAGATAAAATTTTTCTACTATTATAACTGTATTGTTGGGTCAATTTTTGACTTTTTTTTTTAAATTAACAAGCAGATTTGTATTGAATGGGGGATGAAAGAAAAAGCATTTTATTATGGTAAAAACGAGAGAGTATTGGCCGTAAATTATAACAGTTTAAATTGGTAGAAACACTGAAAACAAAAATTATTGTTTTCAAGGTGCAAGGACTTGCAGCTTTTCGAAGAACCTGCATCTTTGCAGCACTCAAACCCAGGCCTACGGTGTACAAGCGATTTTATATGTTCTCTGGGCACCCATATGAGTAGTGTTGGAAGTGATAAAATAGCTACCACCTTCTTCCCAAGTCTGTCAAAACATTTTTAGTGAATGTAGTACAAGATACCAAAATGCTACAAAAATAATTGATACTGCTTGACAGTGGTAATGGGCTAAAACGTACCCCATTTTAAAATGTGGTAGTAAAACTCTTGAAATGAAATGCATAGCCGAATCCAGGAGAGGAAATAAGATTTTTTTGAATGGTTAGAGTGCCTCGGCCACTACTCTATAATACCATTATTGAAGGTTGAAATGGCTGCTTAAGGGCAAGAGGGGACAATGAGTTACCACTGTGAACGGTTAATGAAATTACGCTTTTTGAGGAATGAATGTCTCTCATGGTTTAGGGCAGTGCTTCTCAGCATTTTTTTTCTACCATACTCCTTGATTACACTTTTTATTTATAAGTGTCCTCTTCTCTCATTAACGCCCCCCACCCATCCTTTCATGGGAAAAAAAAGGTTTTGCCAGGTAGTAATATTCTTAGGTTAAGTTTTCAAAGGAATCCGAACCCAGTGTGGCATAGGGAATGAAACCCTGGACTACAGTGAGAGGTGCAATCTTTGAGATCTCTGAGTAAACGTTCTTTGCACTGTTGTATTCTTAGGTTAGTTACATGATTGAATGACAAATTAATGACATTTATATGCTTGTATATTTGATTTTACAATTTTAATTTTTTATAATAGCAGCCTAACATTAAAATAAATAAAAACAGCATTAAAATACTTCTTAACCACATGAACTTACATTGCTTGTTTTTGGTTTCATGGCTGAAGGACTAGTGATCATGTTGTGCCGGGACGTACAGTTTTCCGAGGAATAAGAACCTCTTAAAGCCTAGGGAACCAAACCCCACACTACAGTGAGCAATGCGATCTTTATGAGATTTCTGAGTAAGCGTTCATACGCTGTTGGGAGTCGAACCCGAGTTAACAACATGAACTTATAAAGAAAGTTCACAACTATCATCCACCTTGATACACACGTTTCCAAACATGGCTCTTAATAATTTCAATGTGATCTTTGAGCTTGTTTCATGGAGATGATTTTTTTTAACTTTTCCTCATGGAAGCTACTACTTCACTTCTGTGTGCAAAAGCAATGAAGTATGGAGGCTGCTTGCTCATCTCCTCATACAAAGATTTGAGTAGTCTAAAGTTCACAAAATTAAGAACTTTCACAGATTGACCGAGCATTTCCTTCAATGAATGTGTTCCTCGTTTCACAAGCAGGCTATTGGTCTTTCACATAAGTCTCGTTTTGCAAACCAAAACTCTATAATTTTGTTTTCGTATTTTCATAATAATCCCATATTTTTGGTGTTTTCTGCCATCACCAATATTGTTTTCACATACCACCAAGCAGGGGTGGACTGGGTTGCCAGCCCCCAGGTTGGTGATCCCCCATGGGCGATAAGACATGTGCCTTTGAATGGGAAAGGACTTGCACCCTCCGATAATTCAAGGTATGTGCCCTTTGAGAGAACCCAGTCTGCTCCAAGGGTATGCATACCACGGATTGGAAATCGCTAGGCAAGGGAAACAAGCCCCATGCTAGTGAGAAATTAATTGGTGGATAAAACACAAAGCTACCATAGTCTCAAACCCTGTTAGTTTGTACATATGGCAAAGTATTTGTTATGAAAACAATACAGAAAAAAGGCAAAGTTTAATGTGTAAAATTTATTTTCAGTTTATAAATATAATACAAAAAGTAACAAATATCTCGTAATAATTATTACAACTTGCATGTAAAAAATATCTAAACTCTAAGTACTGATATCAAAAGCTCGTTAAGAAAAATCTGTTTTCTATGATATGATACTCTCAAGAGTGTGGTATTTCACTTCCATCGTACCGCTTTATAAAGAAACAGTAACTTCGTTTACTTTATAAAGAGATAGCAACTTCCTTTGTTAACTGTATCTCAAAAGCTTATAAGAAAATATGGAATTACTCGTGTTGCTAAAAAATATGGAATTGGGTGGATTTGCGCAGCAAATCGACTGAACATTACTGAGCTGTAAGGCATTGCAAAAAGCACCACATCTTATTTACATAGACAGATAATATCTATCTCACAGGTAACAGAAGCAACGCTGACTGACATATGCAAGAAAGAAGCAATGGATGCACCTGAAGGTAGCTAATTTCCCGAATATTTTTTTTTTTTTTTGCCTTAACATTTGAGCAAAATATAACCATAAAAAAAATTATTTACAATTGCACTTCGTTAATCATTTGATTTATTTAAAAATATATACTTTTAACTGGCTCTCCATTAACTGGGGGACTCTTCCTAGAGTTGACTCTCTTCCGTAAGATTATATACACTTTTTATAAAAACAACGTCCATATTTTTTCAACGAGTGACTACTCCCCTTATCAACAATACATCGTTATTAAAAGTTTAATTACATAAATTAACTTAAGGTTATCCTTCTGAACGACATGTGTCCAGTACATTAAATATTTTTTAATAAACTTTTTCCAACTATACAAAATTTATATTACTAAGAAAACAGGTACTGTCCAGGTGATATTCAGTTTTAACATTGAATGACATAAAAATTATCACCAAGTCACAAGCTGAAATCAATATCATTAAGTCACAATAACATGCACATAAAACATGTTCTGTCAGAACCCTTATCCTCACTTTAGTTTTATAAAAAGATTTTTTTTTTTTTTACTCATCCAAAAAAAAAAATTTTTTTTTTTTTGTATATCACTGGAATGAGGAAAATTTTAGACAAAATATACAAGTCTACACACAGCGAAAATAGTCTTTAAAATGGCACTTGGATCCCACGCATGATAATAATATCGACGAATGAAACCTTTTGGAATCGTAATCGCAAATTTTCTCATAGATCTAGCTCATCCATCGCATGAGATAATCTAATGTTCTCCTGCCTCCGCCTTTGACTGCGCCGCACAGCATCAGCTCGTCTGTATGGCTCATTTTTTAACCCTGTGTAAATAAAAATAATATAAATAAGTAAAAAACCACACATAAAAATAAATTGCGAAGAATGAGGGAAAAACGAAAGCTCGGTGGTTGTGTACAATCAATGTTTGTCCTGTCTTTTATATATATATGTATGTGTGCATATATATCAGGGTTCGAACTTAGTAGGTGCACCGTGTACCTGAAATTTTATCCCTGCACGTAATTTTTTTAATTTGGGCCATCTTTTGCTGCAATGAGGGCTGCCACTCTATCGGGGAGGCTATCTACTAGTTTCTGGAATTTTTCAGTGGGAATTGCATGCCATTCTTGCAAAAGAATATTAATCAGCTCTTGCGCCAATGTGGGGCATTCTGGCCTAGCTCGCAGTCGACGTTCTAATTCATCCCATAGGTGTTCTATGGGATTTAGGTCCGGGCTCTGAGCAGGTCGGTCCAATTCCTCAACATCCATGTCAGCAAACCAGCTCTATACAGCCCTTTCTGTGTGGATAGGAGCACGATCTTGTTGAAACAAGAATGGACCCACTCCAAACTGTTGTCACAATGTAGATAGCATGGAATTATCCAAAATGTCAAGATGGTAGAGTCTGGGTGTGGAGAATGCTGGGTGAACGCTTTTTACTTGACTGTATTGTGCCGCAAGTTAAGTTTGGAAGCATAATGATTTGGAGCTGTTACTTATGATTCGAGCTTGGCCCTTTAATTCCTATGAAGGGAATTCTGAAGATGGAAGGCTATCTCGACATTTTAGACAATTCCATGCTGTATGCAAATATTCTATGACAAAACCATACCTCACAAATGACACAATCCACATGCTCTATATACGACACTCAATCCCCACCACAACATCGCCATTTTTTAATAAGTAACCGTGTTAACTTAAAACTTGCCATGGTAAATAAAATGAAAAAACTAAGGTTTGTGGGGCCATCTATCAGAAAAATTGTACCCATTTAAAAATTTTCTGATTTTATTAATAGGATACTTAATTTCTTATATATCGATTATATTCTATCGATATATCGATTGGTTATTGTAATTCTAGAAATTAATTTACTAAGGACTTAGTTTTATTTTTGATTTTTAGTTATATTTATAATTATTTTTGATTTAAAATATACTACATTCTTTGATAATTTTTGTGCTTAATTTAACTCTCATAAATATTTCGGATTATACTGTTAAAACAGGTATAGAAGGTTCTGAATCAGAAACTGCTGCCCGGTGTGTCAGTCTTATGGGTGACAACTCACCATCAGCCAGTTACCTAAAAAATCTTGAATGTTCTTGTTCTGCCAATTGTGGCAGAAGATTGGATCTTGACCCCTATGCTAACGGAAATGCGAAAGCAAACTTTGAAAAGTGTTTAGATTAGAGATGTATGGCTTGTCCTTCATTGAACATAAACCAGCACAACTTGGAGTCGAAACTAACTTTCTGTAAAGTGTTTGATTGCATATACTCTCTTAAATGTAGTAAATGCTATATCATTGCTATATATGCATATTGCTATATATGCATATATGCATATGCTATATTGCTATATATGCAAACATCTAATGGTTTGCATCTAAGAATAAATCAGAATAGGAATGATGTGAAAAACTTGGCGAAAATGACTCACAAAAATGAGCAAATTATCGAATTAAAACATTTTTATCCTCATGGATTTGAAAAAGTTCACATTTCCATTCTTAGAATAGTTCCTATTCCAAAACACAGGAATTGGTGGAAATTCAACTACATGGACAGATGCAAAACTATCTACCCACATAGACTTAACGTTCTTTTATATAGAAAAAAAAAACATCTGACCAAATTTAATGATTGGAGCATCTCTACAAAAAAGTCACGTTAGACCTAACTTCTGTAAGGGTGTAAGAAACAGGTATTAGAAGAAGAAAAAGGAAACACTCCTTTAACTTGTCAAATAATGACCTTAAGCAGGATATTTTACATTTGACTGCAAACTACATAGTTTCCTACGATGGCTATAGTATCAACAGATAGATTTTTAGTGCTAGTAAAAAAAGTGTTAAAGGCAACTCTTATACTTTTAGACGAGGTTATGAAAAATAACTTTGACGAAAAGCATGCTATTGATTATTTTAGAGACCTGTTGGCCTATAGAATTAAAATACAAAATTAAAATACAAAGCTTGAGAGAATTATTTGAACAAAATAAGGCAACGACCAAAGTTAAGGCTTATTGTACTATAGACTTCAGAGATAAGCAATATGATAAAGTGCCATTTAGTAAAGTATTCTGCAGACATAATCACTCATTAGCTTTTAAAGATCTAGAGGTAAAATGTGCCTTCAGGTACAATACAATTCTTGGTGATTTACATTTTTAATTAGAATGAGTTCGTTAAAAATGGTTTTAATGATATTGAACTTTGATGTAAATGTTCATTGATAATCAGAGTTCATTGATAATCATTACAAACATATTGTCAGTGGTAATTTAGAACTCTTAGGTGAACCTGAAAAAATATCATTACTCAAAAAGGGCACTAAATTCAGGAGAGCTAAGAGAGTAAATAAAAGAATTTTCAAGAGTGTGATCATAAAAAATCTCGATGACTTTATTTACAAAATGGCCATTAAAAAAAAAAAAAACCACTCCTATTGAAAGCTTTGCACAATGGAGATCAGAGCTACTGATTCATTGACAAATAACATCAGAGACAATTTGGGGTCTATAAAAGTTACCTAAGCTCAATGACACTTTCGTTGACATAAAAAAGGACTTTATAATATGTCCTATGGACAAAGCTGGATAATGCTTTGGAATGCTATGGATAATGCTTTGGAAAATTCAAATGAATTTAAAGTTACAAATGAACCCGAAAAAGTTGTTGGAAAAAGAATAAATGCTAAGTGCAAATTACTTAAAATTGATAATAGCTTCTGCAAATTTGCGCATCTTTTTTTTTTTTTTATACCAAAAATGCATAAACTCCTGTTAAATTGAGAACCATAACATGTAGTACCAATACATTGTTAAAACGTCCTAATTTAACGTGTTTCAAAATCCTAAATAAAATTTTTAGTGAATACACAGGTAAAGACACTTATTGTTAATAACAGTGTTGATGTGATCAAAAAGTTGAGAGAATGTAAAGAGCATTTTTTTCATATGATTTTGAAAATTTCTTCAACACATTGGACATAAAAGATGTAAGTATTGTCATGAAAAAATCTTTTATGAATGTGGTGTAAGAAATAAGTTCGAAAGACTTGAATTTGATAGACTACTGGAACTAGTTCTTAATGCAAATTTTATTAAAATTGGTGATAAGGTTTTCATACAAGTTAATGGCATTGCACAAAGTGGAAAATGCTCTTCAATTATTGCTAACATGTATTTGGATTTCTATGAAAAACAATACAATAAAACCAACAGTTGTGAATTACTGAAATTAAGATATATTGATGATTGTCCGCATGTAATAGAGGATAATCCAATACCCCAAAAATTGGATTTTTATCCTAATAACTTTAAAATTGTGCAGACTAATGATTATGACACACATGCACAGTTTCTAAACCTGAATACTGAAGTTTACAATGGAAGCTTGATTACTAATGTATTTTCTAAAACAAAAAATTTTATCTTTAATACTGTCAATTTTCAACATTACTCTTCAATGCTTTCATACGAAGTCTTCAATAATATAGTATGTGGTAACCTAAAAAGAATAAATTTATTTTGGTCTACAAAACATGACATGAACCTTTGAATTAATAAATTAATTCATGAGCTGAAGAAATTAGAGTATCCTTTTAATAAAATCAGAAATTTTTTAAATGGGTACAATTTTTCTGATAGATGGTGCCACAAACCCCTGTTTTTTTCATTTTATTTACCATGGTAAGTTAAAAGTTAACAACATTTTATTCAAAAATGGCGATGTTGTGGTTGTGATCTAGTGTCATATATACAACATGTGGATTGTGTCATTTGTGAGATATGGTTTTCTCATGGAATATTTGATTTGTAGTTTTGGTTATCAGTTATAATATCGGGGCTGTGATCTGGTTCACATATTGACGTCACTGTGGTGCCAGTAGGTAACGTAAAAATAGTTAAACCCAGTATCCCGTCTGTACTCAGGATGTGAGATTTTTGTGTGGACTGGGGCATAGCATTGTGTAAATATTTTGTATATTCATTTATTTTTATAAAAATAATCTAATACATTTTAATATATATAATGATTGAAAATTTGGTGTGTATGCACCCAAACATTCAATTTATATGTTCAAAATACTTTGGTTTTTGGATTTTCTTTGTATAATATTCTGAAAAGCTTGTAATAAAACTATATATATATATATGTGTGTATAAGTGCATGTGCTAGATAACTATATTCCCTTGTTCCACAATAATTATACTTTTTGGCTAGTGTATATTCGATATTGTAGAAAAGATAGTTGTGATAATATAAACTACAGAACATGGTATAACCTGTATCTTCATTAGTAATATCAGTATGTGGTACAAGGGTATTTGGATATCTAGCCAAGCTTTATTTACATTAAGTCTGAAAACAAAGCCGGCTTCATATGAAACGGGTTCAAAAATGGTGCTCATTTAATCCTCCATCTGGCCTGTATGTTTTTTGTAACCCATTTAGATATTTTGCTGATTCAATCTTTACCTGGGTGCAGAATACACCCCTCACTTCCGAGTCATGTCACAATTCTCGTCATATCAGATTGAAAGATAACTAAGAATTTATCTATATTTTCAATAAAAAAAAAAAAAACACCAAAATTCAAATTGGGGCACAAAATACCATGCATGCTCAGTTCCCGAATTTATTGAAAAAACAAATCTCACATAATCTAAATCACACCAAACTTGTTTACTATAAGCCTACAAGATTAACAGTGGCATTCATTTAATTAATAAATTAACACATTCAGTACAATAAATATACAAACATTTAATCCACTGACAGAGTTTTATGACACAAGGTCAGGCTATAACAGCCAAGGTTTAATGAAATGACATTTAATCTTTCTTTGTGGTTTTACGGCTCAAGGACTACAGTGGTCATGCTGTGCAGCGACCAACTGTTTTCCGAGGAATCCGAACGCTTGGACCTACAATTTTCCGAGGAATCCGAACCTCTTGGACCTACAGTTTTCCGAGGAATCTGAACCTCTTAGGGCCTAGGGAACCAAACCCCGGACCAAAGTGTGCAGTGTGATCTTTATGAGATCTCTGAGTAAGTGTTCTTTGCACTGTTGGGAGTCGAACTCAGGTTAACGGTGCACTAGGCGAACATGTTCCACACTGTGCAACCACAGAGCACATTTAACCTTTAAGTAACGGAAAGTATGAGGAGTGAATTCACCTTCCGCATGGCTAAAATACTCTGAATGCTTTCCCCACTCTTCTACTTTTTCTCGGATCAACGTTGGAATGTGAGGTAATTTGCTAATTTTAGCAAAATGGTTGCTGATAACTTTGCCTATCAAAAATCCTTTATTCCCAGAAATTGCCTCTATTCTTTATGCACAATGAGGAATTCGCGCGCATAATCCCTCAGCTAACGCACAGATCTTAGAATAATGGGTCTTTGTAAATTGATGTGACTAAAGGGGGAAAGCAATGTATGGCCCATATATGTCCCACGAGCCATGAACTTCAGGCGATAATTTCATGGGACAGACCCTGACTCACAGTCAACAAAAGGATAATGAACTACATCACAGTCAGTAACTCCTTCTTTCAGGAATAATGCTCAACACTACAGGATAATAGAAATACATACATTTAATTACATTATTGAAGTACCATACTTCTATTTATACCGACACTCGGTTAATTGACTATTTTTTTTTAGAATGTTCGATATTATAATATTGTGCTTTCTCTTTTAACACTTTTGTTAGCTCCGACTGTCATTTTCGCAAGTACCTTCAAATGATAGCTTACAGTAGAGTAGGCAGGAACTGTATTTTAACTTTAACCACTGGTAAAGGGGTTTACGAGCATTTGCCTTATGATTAGTAAAGATGCACTATAAGGCAGTTCTCACTGAAAAATCTAAAAGTCACCTGCCAATATAAAGGAAGATTAAATCTGTCGGTCTAGTACAAATAGAGGAATATTAGTTTGTCTTACAGATACTCAATGAGTAACCTGAAACTGGACCGATAACTCAAGGTATATATAAGACCTCCAAGCCAAGGTATATTTACACTTGATTAAGCTCGTAGAGTTCTAAATTCAATCCAGCGAAGTACAAATTCATACGTTCAACTAATAAGTCACTGGAGCCCTGCTACCACAGAGAACAAAACTATACACTATATTGAGAGTCAGAGATGACCTACATGCCTGACTATCAAAATTATCTTCAATGTTCTTATATATATTTTTCTACAATTGTACAAATACGTTAGTTGATGCCTGAACACAATTATTAAGGAATGGAACAGTAATTTTTAAAGAAAAAAAAAACTTATTTACTTTTTCCAAAAAGTAAATATCCAGAGATTAGATTAAAGGATAAATTCAATTTTAAAGATCTTCACATTACCTAATAATATATCCTCCAGAGCACCATTGTACACTTCATCTTGTTTCAGCAGTCTCGTTTCTTTCACCTGCCGCGTTTTATTCTTTAACTCGTTGATGACAGCTTCCTATAATTGCAAAATAACTCAAAAATGTTTTCACCACAACAGAAAGTAGAGAATACAACCACACTTAAGTACCTCTCACTCTTTGTTTCACTCAAGATCTGTTGTGAAGCATACCTGATTGTTTTTCTTGGCGTTTAAGCTGTTCTTTTTTGCAACATTTTCAGATGCATGTCTTTGACTCTCCCTTGCAGCCTCCTCCTGTTTTCTTCTGTTTTCGTTTTCCACTTCTGCTTGCTACAAAAATTCCAAATCAAAGGATTCTAAGATACCCATTTCCTCCAACGTTCTTGCATTCTTACTTTTAAAATTAAATAATGTTTTATGCATATATATATTTCAAATCTTAAATATTTTTGAAAAGGTGTAATCAAAATACAGGGTCTTTCAAATGAAACACCCTGATAAAAAAAAAATTCATAATTAATTTTATTTTCAGCTCATAAGCGAAACAAGTATAGTTTTCAAAATAAAATTGTTCAAAATTTTTTTATGTATTTTTTCATTGCGTGTTTCAATGTGGCACCACTAAGAAGAGTGGAAACAATGGCGGATCGTAAGCTGTCTATTAAACTGAAAAAGAATGTTGCCTATTTTTTGAAGTCCAACTCCGATCAGCAGTTACAGTGAAACAAAAGTTCTGACATAAATACCGATGTTCATAGCCGCAAGATTCAAAATCATAAAATTTAGGCGATATGTAAAGCAGTTTAATGAGAACGGTAATGTGCAAGGTCACCCTAAACATTGTGTGCAACCAACAGTAAGAACACCAGCTCATAATGCTGAGGTGCATCAAGCTGTCGCAAGCAGTTCACAAAATAAATCTGCAGTGGTTATCGACTGGGACTGGCACGTTGGTGAAAACAGTCTAATGTATTTTGTAAAAAGATTTGCACACGTTCCCACATAAAGCACTGATCGTGCCATTTTTCTTTCATAGTTACGTTAATTCGGAAAATCACCAGGAAATGCTGAGTAATTTCTTCCAGCCTTGAGACAGAAGTCTGTCCAGAAGCATGGTCAGTGGCTTCAACAGGATGGGGCCAGGCCCCACACCACGGAAGAGGGTTTGTTTGTCTTTTTCCTCACTTTTTTACATTGTCATTTTAATGGTCACATCATCGCCAATCGCTATCCTGATTTCTTCAATGCTAGATTACAGTGGCTGCCCTAATATAAATCCTCGTAACTTCTCCCTACAGGGCTTTCTAAAGTAAGCAGTCTTTAAACAAGCACTTGATCTAAAAAAAAAAAACAGCAGGGACACATGCTCTCCCAAAAAAAAACTATTTCTATGGTAAGTACAGCTAAGTAACCAACTTGTTACAGTAAGCAATGTGAAGGGGTATACAACCATTGGCGGGAAACTTGCGTGAATAACACAGAAGGGAGCAGGGGCCAAGGAGAGCAAAGCAAAGTGTGTTACATACAGTTTTTGAGTTTCCTGGCATAAGGACAGCGATGGTGGCGTTGCATCACAATCTACAGTTTTCTAAGGAATTCAAATTTCTTATGGCCCAAGGAAGTGTTTCCCAACTGCCAGGCTAAGGCCCGGTACTTGGTATCAATTACACTGGGCCGTGAGTTTTCTCCTAGAATTTGTCATTTTAGTTTTATAAGCATTTTTCATGAATGAATATTTTATCGTGGAAATATTCCGAGGAGAATAGTAGTCATGAATGTGTTGGAAAGCCCAGACCCACAACTCTTAAATAACATCTGTACAGCAACTGCCAGTGACCGAGTCGTGTATTTCTAAATATGAAAGTATTCATAAATGACTGAGAATTTTCAGACCGATGTCTTTTAGGATTCGAGAATACCGGTCATAAGAAATGCCTGGAAGCAAATTAGAATAAGGTACGGGGCCGTCTCTGTTCTTAAAACTGAAGCAAATTACACATGCGTTGCAAAAGACAGTGACCAATCAGCAAGAAAGTGTACATTAATCGAAGTGTACTGATGCTCTTTATAATTATACCATAAGTAATTATTCGTACTTATAATAGCTTAATGCATGAACTTGGAAAATCCGTTTGTTTGTGGTTTTACGGTTCAAGGACTACAATGGTCATGCTGCGCCGGGACCTACTGTTTTCAGAGGAATCCGAACCTCTTAAGGCCTAGGAAACCAAACCCCGGACTACAGTGAGCAGTGCGATCTTTATGAGATTTATGACTAGGTGATTTTTGCACCATTGGGAGTCGAACATGGGTTAACAGCGCACTGGGCAAACGCATTACCACACTGCACCACCGCATGACAAAAAAAAAAGGTATTTACAAGTACATTCGTTGGGACCGTGCCCACATCTTATTAAAAAGAAAAATTACCACGCAGCGGCCTCATAAATATTGATAAGCCTAGAGAACCAACCTCAGAACAGAAGGCAAACATGTTATCGCTGTACTACCACAGGGCCATCGTATCGAGTTATGGAATGCCAATACAGCTACACAACAAAACAAATTCCTCATATTGTTTATAAGGTTGTTAGAAATTATTCAAGCAGTTGATATATTTGCATACTAAATTTATTTACAATTCCTTCCATATAATCATGCATAAAATTAAAAAATTTCCTAAAATGTTGGGCACCTACGTATGTCACACAACAGCTTATATACAGAGTGTACGAAAAAGGACACCTCACGATTGAGGAGAAATATCCCAAAAACAGTTAGTAATGAATGACGGAGATTACCTGTATGTTTATTGAACAGTCAATAAAATTAAAAAGCAACATTTTCTTTTTTATGGCCACCACCAGTCGTAAACACCTGTCGTCGCAGTTGAGCAATGAAAACATTCTACCATTCTCCCCATCCCCAAATCTGTCAACTAAAACACACATGCACCAGCGATGAATTACATGAGCACAAGTGCTTTTGGATTTCTGTTACAAACTTTGTTCAAGTGGCCTCACAAGAAGAAATCTCTCAGATTTATATCCGACAAATATGTGGGACGGGACGGGCAATCTGCATATCTGCCACAGTGGACAGCATTTAATTATTTAATTAGAAAAAAAAATATTTTAATTTTATTGGCTGTCCAATAAACACATACAAGTAATTTCCATTTTTTGTGAGTAACTGTTTTCAGGATATTGCACCTCAACTTTGAGGTGTCCTTCTCCGGACACTATGTATAAGTTAAAACGCTCTGTTCCTTAATAAGTAAATTGATGTATTGTTGGCTACCATATAAGGTGTTTTAATTATATGCACACAGAATAATATAATAATCATTAGAAAATTATAGGACTCTACCTTATATGCTTTTGTGAATCGCATGAACAAGGAGAAGAATGTATTGGCAGCTAAAGACCTTGTGCTTTCACCGAAATATTCAACACAGTCTGAATACACCTCCTGTCAAACACAGGTAAAAAAAAATTGTAATGGAAGTATTAATAATAATAAATTCATGGGATTGTTAAGGATAAACACTGAGAAATAATCAAAATCAAACTTGTTACTCACTTGAGCAGATTTTGTATCCTGTTTCAACTTTCGTAACTTGTCCTCAGAAGAGCTTAAAAACTCCTTGAGAACTGCTGCATCCTTGGCATCGCGTCGCAACTGCATTTCCTTTTTGCACAGTTCCATCCCCTTCTCCAGTTCATGAATATCAGTCAGAACGTTTTCCATAGAGACTACATGTTGAAATTTTTTTCATTAAACTTTTACATTTCAAGTTTTAACACAAGTGGACACAATCAGGTTTGTTATACATCAGGAGGAGACTATTTTTAAAAGGTATAATCAGTTTCCCAACTGATTACCAAGTTTAATATATATATATATATATATATACACACACACACACACACAGTGTTTACAAAATGGCAGAAAAAGTTCACTACACGATTCCTTGTGAAAAAAGGAATAAAAAATGTCCAGTACAATTTTTGCTTAAAATCAATATTTAATAAGATAATTAAGGCCAAAGATTACTGAATCAAGCATCAAAAACACCCATTGTGAGAAAAGCAAACCGAAGAAATCCTCGGAGAGGCACAGCTGAATACAAGTGAGCCTCGTTTATTAACTTCAATCAGCAAATGTGCAACGATTACCTGAAAATTTAGCTACGTGTCCAAATATGTCACTGCAATTCTGAAGTATCGCAACCTACTGAAGGTTTCCTCATCGCCAAATATTAGAAAAGAAAGCCAACGGAATACCAATCTTTTTCTGAATCTGGTAACTTCATAAAAAATGTATCCTTTGGCATAGCTAGTGTCATGGGGGAGGGATGCAGGGTTAATTCCTTTATGGAAAGTGAGCAGAAGTACGGCAATAAGGAAGGGGAATAGCCATTTTGAAGCCATCTGCCCCTTTTCCCGGCATTTAATCCTGTTGTTTTTGTATTCATATATCATATGACAGCAGTAGCGTACTGATAACCTCTGCAGTAAGGAAAGCCCGAGAGGAAAAGGACCCAGTTCGTCATTGTTCATTTTCTATAAAATTTAAGGTAAGTAATTTAAGAAAAAAAGAATATATTATTTTAAGTTAATAAGGCAAAAAATTAATCGTATGAAATTTTCTTTAAAAATGAAATAAAAATCATCAGTTTCCAAATAGAAGGAAATAGCCTATGGCAAACTCAGAAGCAGCATGAACTTACTCCAATTTGTGTGGTGGTGGTGGGTCATTAACAACTCAGTACCACCAATAAGTTTGATAAACCAAATGACTCAATTTTTTTTAAGTGAACAGTTGATTTTAATAGGAAATTGATGCCATTCGGGGAAGACTTCCCATCCCCCATAACATCTGCCCTGTACAAACTTGTCACGGTTATGAATATCGAGCTAAAATACTACTATTAAGGTGGAATCAACTTCATTCAATTCAACTTCAATCAAATCTTCATTTCATTCAACTTCAATCAATTTCATTTCCTTCGAAACTGAATACCCAAGGATTGTAAATTATGAACTAGTTTCGAAGTTATATGATATGTGATTTGCGCTGGCCCTGCTGTTGGACCCTTGAAAAACAATATTTTTCCCACAACAAAGAAAACAAAAGGTTGAAACTAATGGTGAACCACACATTCCCATCCGTGATATAAGCAATTTTGCATGAGAAATCTGGTGTTTGCTGTTGATTATAATGTAAACAAGCGTAACTCTGGACAGTTTCAATATTCTGAAATTCAAGTAACACGTGACCTAAGCAAGTTTTTAAAAACCAGTGAAATCTTCGTTTCCTATCTCTTTGTGGCAAGGGACAATCTTACACGAACGCATGGGTGATTGCATTAAAGCGATGTTAAACAGGCTGGTATTGCCTTGCTATTGGTTCAACTATGATTTGAAATAACTTATTAAATATTGATTTTAAGCAAAAATTGTACTGGACATTTTTTATTCCTTTTTTTTACACGGAAATGTGTAGTGAACTTTTTTTCTGTCATTTTGTAAACACCATGTATATGCATAAATAAATAAATAAATATATATATATATACAAGGTGTCCCAAAAGCAGTGACTGTGGATTTAATTTCATATACATTGATCCTAGTTGGTTGGTTGGTTGTTTTTGGTGCCAGGACAGCAAGGGTCATTCTGCACCAAACAAGGTGAGAATATTGATCCTAGACATATGTGTTAAATTGCAAAGTGGCATAAGAAAAGGTGTTGAATTTTATGAAATCGATTAAAATTGCAGAGGATTATTTTTTGAAGAAACACAAAATTTAAATTTTTATACGGTCAATATGTGTGTGTGGGGAGTTACAGAGCTACAACTCACATATTCCTATGTTAAATATACAAAATTTCATTGCAATGGGGGTTACAATTCAAATCAAAAACACCTGCATATTCCACAGGGTTAAGTCAGCTGTTTTGGGGTTTCATATCTCTGGTTCTTTTATCCACTAGAATGCTGAAATTTTGTATATTGACCTATTGGATTATGGGGCACATTTCACTTATTGGAAATTTTTGTGTACGGGGACTGTATAAAAATTTAAATTTCGTATTTCTTCAAAAAATAATCCTCTGCAACTTTAATAAATTTTATAAAATTCTGCACCTTTTTTTTACGCCGCTTTCCAATTTAATACATATGTCTAGAATCGATATTTAAGTAATTAAAGCTGCAGTGTTTTTGGGACACACTGTGTATATACATAGAGAGAGATTTTAAATATAGTAAATTTAGAATTGGAGAAAAGAATAATAAAGAAAAATATAAAGAAGAAATAACTGTGCAATTATCTAAGTCTAGCGCTCATTGAGCCACTGCTATATAATGGATAAGTTATAGTGCAAAATAGCAAATGCATATATAAGATGAATAGTGCATATAAAAAAAATCAGAGCGAATTAGATGAATAAATTTGGATAGGATTAAGGTAAGAGAAAAGATTAATAGAAAATACAATATTCAAACATAGACATATATATACACACAAATATAAATATACAAATATATGCATATACACACACACACACACACACACACACATATATAAATACCATGTAATATAAGCATACAGCCCCAGAACTGTCGTCTGGGACCTTTTCTAGGACTACATGCTTGGCGCCTTTTCTGGAAGTATGTAACAAAATGCAAGTAAATCAGATAAGCCAGATGTATTCAGCGAGATCCCAAGGCCCAAAGGCGCCAAAAAACAATGTACAAATCCAAATAATATTACAGTATAAACACTAATATGTACAATATAGGCAAATTAAACGTAAAATCAATAAAATAGAAAATCATACGTAGATACATTTGATACATGCAAAATAGAAATATGTAGAGGTGTAAAAAAGAATATAAATATACAAACGCTTTTCGAAAATGGTTTATGCTCAAATAGTGGAAACAGAGCCGAATATTTTCAAAAAAAAAAATCTTTTCGAAAAGCTAAGTCTGCATCCCATTGCCTTTACACCATTAATTTTTAGTGTTAATGCAGTAATGGCATGTATAGTGTAATGGTACTTACGTAATAAGGAAAATTTTCTCCAGACTCTACTTGGCTACACATTATAACATTAAAGGATATAAGCAATCCAGGCTAAGATGGCGACTTGTTTAGTTTCGTATTGAATGCTCCAGCTGAAGCGTCTCTGTACAGGGTTATAGCTTGGTAGCCTTTTGGCGTAGTTAATTGTATGATGGCAGTGTGAAGAACGAACGTTTATGCATGCAAATCTTTTATGCATATGTTAAACATTTTTTATTTAGCAATGTAGAGGAAAATTTTCTTAATTTGTCAATTGTAGAACGATTTTGGGAATCTGTTATTAATTAAGAGAACAGTGAGTTATTGAAGACTATTAATTGTAATATTTCTAGTATTACAGATTCTTGATATTCTAGTTCTTCTCATGGTGATAATGATGTTTCTTAAGGCGACATTAGAAATATTAGAGCTGCATTTAGAGAGGTGGTTAACTTGGAAGGTGAAGTCCATCTTTTTGTCGTAAATGATGCTTGTTAATTTATTCTTATCAGTGATTTTTATGTCGATGTCCAGGAAGTGAATAGAATTGTTTTGAACGGACGTTTCTGCTAATTTTAATTCACTGGGGTAGATATATTGGAAATTTTCTTCAAACATTTGGTTGTTAAAGGCAATAATGTCATCAATGTACTTATATACATTGCTTTCTTTCTTTTTTTCCTTTTTGGTTTTACGGCTCAAAGACTACAGTGGTCATGCTGCGCCGGGACCTACTATTTTCCGAGGAATCCGAACCTCTTAAGGCCTAGGGAACCAAACCCCGGACTACAGTGAGCAGTGCGATCTTTTACGAGATCTCTGCTGAGTAAGCGTTCTTTATTGCACGGGGGAACCCGGATTAGCGGCGCACTTGGAGAAGGCGTTACCACACTGCGCCACCGCAGGGCATCTATATACATTGCATGGGTACTAAGGTCTTTTTTTCGTAATGGTGTAAGAATAAATTCGCAGCGGGTGATGAGTAGCACATTCCTTCTGAATGCCACAGATTTGTTTATATACATGCTTGCCGTTATAGATAAAATAATTGTAGATGCAAAATTTTAGCAAGTTTTGAAAGTATTCTTCCTCAATGCTTTTAAGAAGGTGTTTGCATTTAACGAAGTAGGTGTTTAGAACGTTTTCCAACTTTTCAAATGGTATGCTTGGGAATAAGTTCTCGAAGTCATATGTACTGAAATCATTAATGTAAGCATGGTTGTTTAGATATTGAATTATAGATACGTTATTATTGATGAAGATGCAATTCTCATTGGATTCTGTGATGTCATGGGTGAAGGTTTTTATTATATCGAAAAGGATGTAATTAGCAGAATTATTGTAACAATGAATCTCATTGGTGGTAATGCGAAATTTAATGGGATTTTTGTGAAACACAACACTTATGAAGATAAAAGGATATTGGGTAGTATGATGTTTGGTTTTGAAAAGTTTGTTAAAGGCAATAATCTTCTTGGTAGTAGTGGACAAATTGTAATTGTAGAGCTTATAGGTGGTAGAACTTTTAAGTTCTTGATAGATAATTTGATGATAAAGTTTTTTGCGAACTATGGCGAAGTTTCCGTTCGCTTTGTCAACACTAGTAATGATGAAAAGTTCCTTTAGTTCATCAATTTGCTTGTGGATCTTAGTCATATTGATATGACTATAGTTACATCTTTTAATATCTTTTTTAACTATAGCCATATTAACATGACTAAGATCCACAAGAAAATTGAGGAACAAAATAAACTTTTCATCATTACTAGTGTTGACAAAGTGAACGGAAACTTCGCCATAGTTTGTAAAAAAAACTTTATTATCAAATTATCTATCATGAACTTAAAAGTTCTACCACTTATAAGTTTTCCAATTACAATTTGTCCACTACTACCACGAAGATTATTGCCTTTAATAAACTTCTCAAAACCAAGCATCATACTACCCAATATCCTTTTGTCTTCGCAAGTGTTAAGTTTCACAAAAATCCCTTTAAATTCCGTATTATTACCAAACGAATTGTTACAAAAATTCTGCTAATTACATCCTTTTCGATATATTGAAAATCTTCGCCCATAATATCACAGAATCCAAAGATAATTGCATCTTCATCAATAACGACATACCTATAATTCCATATCTAAACAACCATACTTACATTAATGATCTAAGTATATACGACTTCAAAAACTTATTCGTAAGCATACCACTTGAAAAGTTGGAAAACATTCTAAACACCTACTTCGTTAAATGTCAACACCTTCTTAAAGGCATTGAGGGAGAATACTGTCAAAACTTGCCAAAACTTGCCATCTGCAATAATTTTATCTATAATGGCAAGCACGTATATAAACAAATTTGTGGCATTCTACAAGGAACGTGCTACTCATCACTCACTGCAAATTTATTCTTACACCATTATGAAAAAAAGAGACCTGAGTACCTATGCAATGTATATAGATACATTGATGACATTATTGCCTTTAATAACCAAATGTTTGAAGAAAATTTCCAATATATCTATCCCAGTGAATTAAAATTAGCAAAAACTTCCGTTCAAAACAATTCTATTCACTTCTTGAACACTGAAATAAAAACCACTGATAAGAATAAATTTACAAGCAGCATTTATGACAAAAGGATGGACGTCAACTTCAAAGTTAATTACCTTTCTAAATTCAGCTCTAATATTTCTAACGTCGTCTTCAGAAAAAGCATT
>QLNU02003225.1:92950127-92992985 GCA_006491805.2 Dysdera silvatica | reverse complement strand
CATCCAAAATTGGCTTAACAGGTCATAAAATGCTGTCTTATTAATAGTCGTTAAAAACATAAGAAAACTTACTTAGAGAACATCTGGAATATACAAAAAAAAAAAGAAAACATTAACCTAATAATTATAGAGTGAGAACAAGTTAAGGTTGCTTAATCAGTTTTCACAGAAAAAGTAGCACCAAGCCTGTCAAGTTTGGCTTAAGGGACTTACCTCCAGAAGTTTCTTAATTTTTCTCGAGTTTTTGATCGATCGAGATGCAGTAATGATGGCATGAATTTGCTAAAATGACATCAACGAAGAGTTTTTTAAGTATAACATTCAATACTACAGAAAGGGCATGACCACATATAATAATTATTTAAAAATAAACTTCAAAATTAAGGAACATGCATAATATACATTCATTACTACCCAGATTCATACTTGCTACCAAGTCTATGAAGGGAGATTTAAAAAAATAAAAAATTGTGTGTGTGGAGAGACGGATTGATAGAAAGTAGCAAATTAAAGTGGTTTTTATTATTAAACAACTTTTGGAGAGAAAAGTTGCTTAATCGAAAATTTATATTTTCTTTTCAAATTGGATAGGAGTAACTTCAAATAACCCGCTACCTTGTACATGATCTTGCTTAGTATTGGTTTTACAGTACAATGGTAAGCAACAACAACTGGTTACCATTCACACTGAAGAAAAAAATCCCTTGACCTTTTCAACAAAATTCCCAGACTAGTTGTAAGCAGTATTTTGAATTGGACTTCAGTTTCAGTGAACGTAACTTCATGCTTGCTTGAAGTTTGACTAGTCAAAACGGAAGTTCGGAAAGTTTTCCCTGACTTTTCCACGTTTGAACAATAAATCTTGTCCCCCCCCCACCACCCCTAACTCTTAGAAACAGTTTCAAATTCCCTGAAAATTCAAGGTTGTGTGGGAATTCTGAAAGCTAAAGCATGGTTTCCACTCTTTCGTAATGACGAACTTCAAGGATTTTTTAAGGACCAAATAATTTTTTTCAAAGACCTTACAGTGTCAATCATGATATATATAGTTAAAAATATAAGACAGTATAAGCATAATATTGAAATTAGAGTATTTATTTCTGCTCATCCTCTTCAACTTGGCACAATGCCAGCAAAATCTCACATCCCTTGTATCCACTACGCTCAGTGGGCAGAAGAAGGAAGGCAGCGTGTCCGAAGCACCACTGGCTTTGTTCCGGGAATAAGGAGGATTGTGGGGGTTTTTTTTTGCTAAAACTTGAAAAAAGATTCTGAGAAAAATGCAAGAACTTTTCAAGGACCAATTACATTTTTTTCCCCCAAAGTACTCTCAAAGGGCCTCAACTTGGAAAAAAAAATTCAAGGACTTTTCAAGGACCATGGGAACCATGTAAAGTTATGCTGTGCACCAGGATCTGCAATTTATCAAAAATTCCGATCTTGTCACCCAGTGATGGTTCTAAACAAAAAAAAAAAAAAATAGGGCCTATAAA
This sequence comes from Dysdera silvatica, assembly GCA_006491805.2. NCBI lineage: Eukaryota > Metazoa > Arthropoda > Arachnida > Araneae > Dysderidae > Dysdera > Dysdera silvatica. The sequence goes on along the minus strand of QLNU02003225.1, from coordinate 92,991,492 downwards.
TTCCTGCCCTCGTGCATGGGTGTGCGTTAGCGGCATGTGTGCACATAGGCAGGGATAATAAAATCCGATTATATTTGGGGGGGGCCATGGCTCTAGCCTAGAACCGCCACTGCTGTCACCTAAGAAATCAAACCCTGGACCATGGATCAGTAGAAAAACCAAGCATTCGCAACCACTGGGATTAAAGCGTAAGTTTTCTGCATGGCAAAAAAAGCATTACTGCTATGGTCACCGAATAGCTGGTAAGTGAACGGAGCAAATATGAACATATTGCAACCATTTTCCTTGTCATTCTTCTCTGATGCAATTTGCATGTGAATCTGCTTAAAGAAAATATCAATTAAAGAACATTAATAGAACGTTGACGGTGAAAGTACTCACAGGAGTTATGAGTTGGATATTTTCCATAAAGCTGGCCATATAACTCATAATGTTGAGCTTTTGGGATAATCGCTCCACTTTACACAGCTGAAAAATAAATAGAGAGGGACCATTAATACTGAAAATGAAGAACGTTTAAAGGCTCATTCATTCAACACTTTAACCTATTGAGTCCCAACTTTTGTAAATAACTGTGTTAATAATTAATTTATACAGTTTATTAAATAACTTTGACAAACTATTACTGAAATATGAGGAATACCTGGAGTAGGAACTTGTCTTCGTCTGTTAATGCATCGACTGGTTTTCGATCTCGTTCATAGGCTTTGTATCCTTTCATCTGAAATCGTGCAAACAATATATACAATTCACAAAAATCAAATGAAAGTGCAAGCAAATTACATCAGCATAGAAAGTGCAAGCAAATTACATCAGCATAAGCGAAAGTAAGACATTGCATAAAATCTGTTCAATGCAAAAAAAACTCTCTTCTAATTTGAGCCACACGGACAGTCGTTATTCTAGCATCTTGTGTTTCTCTTTTCTTTACACCACAAGGACAGATAAGGTCATACTGTTTCAGAAACCTGCAATTTTCTGAGGTATCCGAACCTTTGTTGCCTATGAAACAAACCCACAGACTATGACGGGCAGAAAAATGGCATACATTCAGCCTGTGGTGCGATTGGAATTATGTGAACTAGAGATGAGTTTGGTCTCAATTTTTAAAGCCTGAGCCTGAAATACTTTGTGGAAATTTGAGCTAGAAAATAATATGAAATACAGAGCCCATGCCTGTTTCAAGACCGGGCTGAGCTCGTTTCATCTACAGTGTGAACTCAGGTTGATGGTACGATAAACAAACATGCTACCACTATGCTATGCCACTGCAGGGCAAGAAACTGACGCATGAACAGAGTTTATTGAAACACAATTCATGTGTGAATTCAGTTTATTTTGATACATGTCTTAGGGTTTCAGTCAGAATCAGACAATCTCTGCAGTATTATAAAAATTATATCTATGTTGAATCCGGAGATTTAAAAGAAGAAAAAAAAATTGTAATTGAACAACGAAGAAAACGCACCTCAGTTTCATTTGGTACCATCCTCAGAAGTATTTCAACATTTTCCTGCGACAGAGTATGGAGGTTGAGTGCATTGATTCCTTTGACGACAACATCGCTTGCAAGTTCAACTTTGCGGCGGGAAATTGCCATGTTTCTGAGCCTATTATGCTCCAATAACGTGACTTTTTCAGGTACCTAGGACAAAAAAGTAGAATATAACAATATGCCATTTTTGAAAAGCAATAATACATCTAAGAACAAGTGGGATCACGCTGTACCAAGACCTAAAGTCCATAGGATCCAAGCCTCCATTGCTCAGAGAACCAAACCGTGGACTATGGCGGATAGAAAAAGTGGTGTGTGTTCCACACCACCACTTGAATCAAACCTAGAAGAGTGGCATAATAAACGTTATCACTACGCCACTGTAAGGCCAAATGTATTGTCCCAGCAGCACTGATGTAATACTGGGAGGATATATCAATGTGCCTCAATTAGATAAATATTTGCTTGGTTGCAGAAACTGTATATCATGACAGGTCGCAATGCATTGCGAACATCCTCACTTTCTCCAAGACATGTACAAACCAATAACAGATCATGGCAGACATTTAAAAAAAAAAAAATTACATTAACCATTGTTTATCCATAACTAGATGAAAATCTTTCTAAATGCGCTTTAGGCATTATTTTGAAATTATGTTTTCCCCCATGCTACCCCAACCTGCTTTCTTATTTCATCCACCCATCCTGTCTGAAGACATGTCTTTAGCTGTTGGTAGCCTTTTGGAAGCCAGTTCAGAGTTTTAGTTGTCCATCTTTAGCCAGTTCTTGTGATATGCCTAGCTTATGGCCACTTAACTTCTTTAAATTTAACAATGAGCTTTTTAACTCAACACTTTATTTCTCTTTCTCGCCTAAGGTTTTATTATTTTTTCTAATTCTTCCAAGCACACGTCTTTCCATACTCCTTTAGGTTGTTTTGAAATTTTGTATTGTAAAAGGATAACACTGAAGTGTATATATACCTTGAACCTTTTACTACAATGAATATCATCAGTCCGATCACTGAATCCTCCTTGGATTCCCAACTTAAAATGCTCTTCAAATTCAGCGAAATCAATGATCTAAAAAAATAAAAACAAACTATTTCAAGAAACATGCTTTTGAACACATTGGAAAAAAAGTTATTTAAAGAGCAGGGTCTTTACCTGAGAGTTCAAAAATGGGAATTACATCTTTTAATTCATATACATGTGTTGGAGATAAAACTACACATGTGTGATCAATTTTAACTGCGAGGAATCAATATTCAAACATTTATTTTACACTGCCAGAATCTATCAGTTGACATTCTGTGCTTAGAAAAATTATCTCAAAGGTTAAATTCATTTTCTTTTCAATAAAGCTATTATTTAACTGAGAAATTTTATCTGCTTCACCCTTATGAAGTTTAAGATAGTCAAAAAGTAAGAAGAAATCATTCGCACAGATATTAAATATAAAGAGCGAAAATAAAATCAATTGGAGCTGATGACTATGCACCAAAGGAACACACTGCAAAAAGAATCACTATCAGACTATATATATGCTGCGACTGAATATCAATAGATAAACAAAATATGACTTTAAACAAATATCGTGAAAATTACACTTTCACGATCATGATTTTTAAAGTTTTTTACATATGAATTCATTCCATTCCATTTTTTGGTTAATAAAAATCTGTTAAATTTTGTTCTTACTTTGTCAACATTCGAATAAGGATTTTGTCTTTACAATATTCAAATAATATTTTAAGAGATTGCAATAATGATAATAACCTTCAGAGAATAATATGGAGTAATTTGCGGTAGAAATAACTTGCAACCACTATATATAGACAGACAAACAGGCCAGCAGACAGATAGATATTGGAATCTGTTAAACTGACCACCTGGATAAAGTGACCACTTTTTCTATAAGATAGAACTCGTAAGGACTTAGTCATGCATATACCAAAGTCAGTTGTGTTTAGCGACCACCTGTCTATGGTGACCTTTGTAGTCCAGTCCTATGGGTTTAGGCAGATTCTACTATATACAGGGCCATCGAGGTAAATCCAGAAAACTGAACTAAAACTCTTACAACACAAGATGAATTCATTTGTTTTTTACATAACTTTGCACGATTGTCGTAAATATGTTGGACATTAAAATTACGCAATGTAACCACCATCAGCTTTCAAAACTTGCTCAAGCCTGGACCGAAACCGACTGCATGCACGTTTTACCTCCTCCTCCTTGTCTATGTCGGTCATCACCTCAGTAATGGCAGCCTTCAGGGTGTCCTTGGTGTTGTGTGATTTTGCGTTACCTTATCTTCAATTATGCTCCATGCGTAATAATCAAGAGAATTGCAATCTGGGCTAAACGGTGGCCACAATTCAGGTGGCCAGTGGTAGGGCACACTGCTGTGAAGCCACACCTGGGTTTTCCTCGCCTTATGGGCAGGTGACAAGTTCTGCTGGAAGACATAATCCCTCTCAGCGGCTATTTTATCCATCCAGAGCTTCACTATCATTTCCAAGACGTGAATGTAAACATCGGCATTGATTCTTAGGCCCTCATTAAAGAGATGGGGTGACATAACATCCCCCTTCGCTGATTATGATTCCAAAAACCATGACTGAGGTGGGAAAGTTTGTGTGCATGACGATGGGCACTTCTGAAGCATCTTGACATATCCACCTGTCCTTTTGCTGATTCATTTTCTATTCAGAATAAAAAAATTTTCATCCGAAAAGAACTTTAGATATCCAGTGCTGTTGTTATTGATGCCATTCATCAATGCTTGACACTTCAGTTTTCAATCAGCTTTGTTTCTGTCTGTCAACAATTGCCGATTCCAAAGAGTAAAGGATTTGTAGCCAAGGTCCTCGTGCACCGACAAACTGATTGTTGACCACTCTGTGCCTCTTCCTTTCGCCAACTTGTCCATGCTGCACCCAGGATCTCTGTTCATCTTCTCTTTCAGTTTGTCAACAAAATCTGCTGCTCTTTTCCAATCTGATCGTTTGCTGTGGCTTGCCCACTTAGAGGAAACTTCATCCGGATTGTCGGCCTCCTGAAACTTTTTACTGATTTCATAAACCTGGGTTCTTTTTGTACCTAAACCACTTAATTATCTCTTTTGGTGATTTTTCAGTGAGAAGAGACTCTACTATTGCCGCTCTTCTGTCCTATTCCTGACTCATGTTTAAGTAGATTGCAACGTGTTTACACCACAGTGAATCCTGATGTTATAACCTAAAAGTGGGTTCAGCTAACTGCAGGTTTACACACAACGACCACTAAAGGGTGGTTTATAAACAATTTCCGGATTTACCAAGACGGCCCTGAACATATGCAGGATGGAGGCCTAAGTGAGATCATGCCTACATATAGTACAATGAAACCATTTTAGAGAATACAGTCACCACACTAACCAGTTAGATTTGCGAACCTAACCTATCGTTTAACGAGCAATCCAAATCTTGATTCCACAGGATGATAAGCAGTTACCCACCTGAAAATGAACTGTGCACAAAGTTGTTTACCACTGGTGATTGGACAGAACCTATTTCCAATATAGAATGGCTGTAGCATAGGGGTTGCCAACCTATTGCATGCACGTCACACATGGCAAACAGAATGATTGAAAAGCAAAGAAAAATTTCTGATGTGATAGTTAAAATTCAAATGATTTTCATTTTCAAAAAACACATTCCTGTTTTCATATTTATGAAATGTTGCCAGACATTGGTGAGAGAAGTATCAAGGCCATATATGTGTTATGTAGAAAGAAACTAGTGAAAGTTAATTAAAGCATAGCTTCAATTAATTTGAAGTCATGAATAACTGAATTGTAACTTACACTGTACAATTTGTCATCTTCGAGTTCACTAAATATGGTCCCTTTCACTTGGTTAGGTTTCAATGCTATCCAGTTAAGGGTCGGGAGTTTATATTTTGTCTGGAATTTCTTCTTTATCGTCATTGCTACAACAGAGATATACATTAAGAATAACTAGCGACTCTAACATTACATACCTTCCACTAAGTATTACATGCAAAATGTGAATACACTGGCTACCCAAATATATGAGTTATGAACACAACAAAGGATTTACTTCTAAAACTATTCCTGGTTGCGTTTTTACATTACAAGAATAGCACAGGTCATGCTGTGCCAAATTTACAATATTCCGATAATTCTGAACCATTTAAGGCCTAGGGAACCAACCCACCTAACTACAGTGAGCACTTAATCGATGATCTCTCTGGCGACTTTTTAAAATCAGTTAAATTCACCGGAATTGTATGTGTAGAATCCACTGCTTTAGTTGCGACCATGGATTCCATACATATAATTCCAGTGAAGTTAAGTGATTTTAGAAAGTCGCCAGAGAGAGAGCCTGACATCTGTTGACATTAAATAATTTTAAAACTTTGTGAAATGGCGCATTGTAGCCATTTGTGAAAACCTTGAATGTGGTGGATGCAAATACTAAATTCACTGTAGTGCCCGAACGGCTAATTTTTGGAAAAAAATTCACTGAACAAAAAATGTTTATTTTGATGTGCTTCACCTGTTACACATACTTGGCAGTTCCCAACTCTTTTCCAGTGTGTTAAAAAAGGCATTTTTAGGCTTATTTTCACTACATAGTAACACAGATCAAAATCAGGAAACGGAATTCCGGATTTCTTTGTTTCTGCTGTATTATTAGCTCAATCACTTAAATTATGCATCAAAAATTGCATTTAATTCATGCAGTTGGCTACATGGCAACAACATGGACATAAACAGTAGTTAAACTCTACAGCCGAACTGGCCCCCCCTTTTCAGACGCGGGGAATATGGGCAAATATGTTATATTTGTGTCCCCAACAACCCATATTATTTTATTGGTAGAGTTCAGGACCAACCTGTATGTAGGACCTCATCACTGCAAAGGCATCCAAACCTCGGGCTTTGCACCCCCCCACCCCGGCATACAAAAAAAAAAGCCAAAATGTTACATCATTTTTATATATAAATTTTTTACTTTTACCAAATCTTTCCCAAAAACGTTAAAAACATTTTTTAAAAAATGCAACGCAGTAACACTGTGCATTTGTGATTACAGTGTTAACTCCCAATAAGGGACACCCATAGGACAAGACATTTTATCCATTAAAGAGAGATGTCCTTTCTTCAAATGTACATGTGTTGATATATGTGTATACAGCAGACCAGAGTAATCGTCCCTTATTTGGAGGCATTCTTTACAAGAAGTAACACTTTATTTACCTATCTAGCTTATGATGGAACCAATTCTGCTATGTCCCTCTGAAATGGGCTCAGCTCACTACTGAGCGGCATTTCCAAATTTCCGTGACATGGGATCCAAAATATGTGCTGGGCCAAGGGCACCACAAAGGCATGATCGGGCCCTACCTGTATGTCAAGTCCTGCCCCGCCTCCCCACTGGAGTATCAAAACTCACAGTGACAGATACAAGCATTTATCTGATTACATTGTTACAGCCTCTAATCCGGGCAGCACAATTGGCTAAATCATTGATTATGGTAAGAATTTGCAAAGCTATTAGTATCCAAGAAATGTGCATTAATGCAATGAAATGATATCAGAGGAGATTTGAAATATGGTAGTTTTTCTTTGGTCACAACTATATTAAAAAAGTACACTATTTGTATAAGAATAGGTCAAGTCAGGATTAGTTCCGATCACCTGCATGCCACAAAGCTATTGGTGCACCTGTGGCACAGAGCTATGGTGGTCACCTACGTGTGGCACACATTGCACATCTGTCAGAACAGACATTGGTCAAAGCTACAAATAATTTACTAGCAATGTTTTCCTCAGAGCAGCATGACCATAGCCAGGGGCGGACTAGGCCGGTGCGCCCTCTGATAATCCAAAGTATGCGCCCTTTGGGAGGACCTAGTCCGCCCCTGACCATAGCTCCACTGTGTTATAAAGGACAGATTCAATGGTTTGATCTTCTAATCTTCGATTTCATATAGCTTAAAACAGTGGCAACCAACTCATAGCAGACTGAGGTGTGTTGTATGGCATACAGTAAATGACAACAAACCTTATGTAATTGATGATAATTGTACTTTTATTTCAACCTGATATAGATCAAATTTGTAACAACAGTGGCTTCAGGAGCACACTGAGACAAAAGACCAAAGGTGGTACATTCAAAAAAGATCAGACGCCACTGGCTTTTAAAAGGAAGAAACGAAATTTCTGTATGGCACATTAAATTCTTTGTTTAGTGCATGCGTGAACAAAATGAAGAAACTACTAACTGAGAAGCACCAATAAACTCTTGTTAAGTTTATAAAATGTTAGAAAGTGTGTAAATAAAAATATTACCAAGTATATTATGAAAGAGTGCAGACTTTTCTCCCTTTTATGTATGCTTATTTGCATTATTATACAATTAATTCAATTTCTTACCATCAGGAGGTGCTTGCATCATTCCAGGCATTGGAGGTGGTCCTGGGGGCTTCAAAAAGGCCTCAGACGGCAGTGGTGGTGGAGGCGGTGCAACCATAGGCGGAGGTGGAGGAGGTGGTGGTGGCGGAGGAGGAGCAGGTACATTAACAGGAGCAATTGAGTTGACACCAGAGTTATTTATGGTGGCACCTGTACAGTATTTTAAAAATATGATTATTCACCATTCCACTGACTTGATGTATTGATAACATTACCCTACAATTCATTTTAGGTACATGAATGTATTTTATATACCACCTTTGTCCTAGAAGTTCCAGAAAACTGGCACGATAGAAAAATAAAACATTAAACTCCCTCTCTTCCCAAATAATAGACCTTGTTCTCTTCGAAGAAGTCTCCTCCAGGATTGATGCACTGTTACCGACATTTCTGAATTTTCTTAGCAGACACTCTCTTCTTCTTCTGGTATGCTGTTCCGCTTAAACACTACAACCTTATGCAATTACCTCATTGGGTCTTCATTTTGTTTTTTTCTCTGGCCGGGGAAACATTATTTGTGGTTTTGCAGCTCAAGGACTACAATGGTCATTCTACACCGGGATTTATTGTTTTTCAATGAACACAAACCTCTTAAGGCCTAGGGAATGAAACACGGGACTACAGTGAGCGAAAAAAAAAGTGAGAGAAGAAAAGAGTGAAAGAAAGTGGGGTGATTTGATTCCTTTTCATGGTCTCTTCCTTAAAAAAAATGATCAAAGGTTGCCACTGTTGGATTATACGCTCTAAGCACTTTACAACAGACAACCAACGAGTGCTAACGTGTTTTAGTACCTTTTTTATATCAGTCTCATGAAATTCTTGAAGAATTTTCAACCTATCTTTTCTTTTCGAACTCTTTTGTAAGTAATAGTAAATGTCTACCAAAATTTCATCGATTTTAAATGGCAAACATGCAGCACTCTTTTCAGCTGCTAAGTTAATAAGGTGGCAGGAACAGCCCATAATTTCAATATTTTGGTGATGATTCTTTAACACTGCTGCTACACCTGCTTTTTTTCCTATCATAACAGGTGCATTATCACAGCTAAAGGCAACACAATTAGAAATTGGAAAGTTTTTAGATTGTAAAGCACTTACCAGAAGATTTCCAATATTTAACCCAGTAGTATCTTCTTTCAAAGTTGGCACAGATAAAAGACAATTCACAATTTTTTCACACAAAGGATCGAAGAAAGTTACCACTATTGGATACAGCTTTGAATCAACATCGTTGCTTCCATCAGTTGCAATTGAAAATGGATAGCACCTTAAATTTTCAACAAGTGATGAGGATTCCTTTGCAGACATTTCTTTCATAATTGCAGAAGTTTTGGTCTTTGCAGATCCATATTGTTTTGCAATACTGCTGTCAGGAAACGTTTTCCGAAAGAGCATCCCCGTGTGATCGCTGCAATTCATTGGCAAATTATGTTCGATCAAAAACAATGTAAATAAACATTCAGCTTTAATCACGGAGGTATCGTTAAATGCAAAAAATGAAGGCTTGATACTATGATTAGACTCTACAGCCTTGAACACCTCCTTATGTTCAACGGTCTCAGAATGCAAAGTAATATCGCGTTTACCACCGTGAGTAATGCTTATGTCTTTACGGCAACACATGCAGAAAGCATATTTTGGCCCCAGTCTTGATTTTTGAATAAAATTAAATATCTTCATATATTTGGCTTTAAACGTTTGGTAGTACCTTTTATTAACGGTCGACATCGTTAACGTTGTTTTCAAAAACACCTAAAAACAAAACTTTCTTTCCAGAGCAAAGAAATACCAGATATGTCTAACACATGGCTTCCCTATAAAGAGTCACATGCTTGACCAAAACCTTAACGGTGTAGCGCATTCTTTCTTGCCTTCCCCAACAACTACAAATACAGATGCATGATTTCGTTGTGCAGGGGCATCACTCTACGTCATAGCTGGAGCTAAAATTCCACGTCACGCCACGCATGTGCCATCAACGGCAGACGAATTTTTCTGGTGTTCTTACCGATATTTGCATTTATTTATGCATATTTATTATTAAATATGCACATATGCATAAAAATTTAAATAAATACGCATCAAGAAAAATAGGTATCCAAATTTTTTTTAAAAAAATCAGCATTTTAAAAAACACTGAATTTTTTTTTAAAAAAAAAATCAGTATTTTAAAAAACACTGGGGATTTTAGACGAAATCTCCGAAAATCGTTTTCCGACCGGAAGACCGATAAAAAATCGGAAGGATCGGCACCTATGAGTTTACCCTCTCTCTTCCTGGAAGATTACAGCTCTAATATTCATAGGCCCTGCGGTGGCGCAGTGTGGTAACGCGTTCTCCTATTGCGCGGCTAATCCGGGTTCGACTCCCAGCAGTGCAAAAAGAACGCTTACTCAGAGATCTCATAAAGATCGCACTGCTCACTGTAGTCCGGGGTTTGGTTCCCTAGGCCTTAAGAGGTTCGGATTCCTCGGAAAACAGTAGGTCCCGGCGCAGCATGACCACTGTAGTCTTTGAGCCGTAAAACCACAAAACAAACAAACTAATATTCATAAAATGATCAGGATTTACTAAAAGGAAAAATTAAGTAAAACCTCTCTATAACAATATTATACGGACCGAGAAAAATTATCTTTGTAGAGGGAGTCATTGTTATAGGGAGGGTTCATTATACAGTAAAACCTCTCTACAACACTATTATACGGACTGAGAAAAATTATCGTTGTAGAGGGATTTATCGTTATATCGGACATCATCGTTGGGAAGTTTTACTATATAATAGTTTCATTAAACGTAAGTTTATAATTAATCTTTAAATTTCCACCTCATCATATTTGGACTGTTTAAGGTAAGCCCTTTGTATTTCAAGAACCTTTTAATGTGAGGAACTAATAGTTATATTGGACTGAAAAATTATAAATATTAAAAACAAAGTGAGAGGAATGATAAAATTTAATTCAGAAGCTGTGTTTCTATTAATTTAAGAAAAAAGAAAATGCAGTGGTGGTGTTTGCACAAAAAGGATATGGAGATATGCGGCCGCAATTGATAATGGTGCATTTCTGAAAAAAAAAGAGAAAGAAAGAAAAAGAAGAAAGAAAGACCGAAAAGAGTTTATTAATGCAGCCTGAGGTTGCACAAAACCCACAAGAGAGTGGGCTAAATCCCAAAGCGGAGTCCATTTAAAAGTGGGAAATGAAAGAAAAATCTAGAAAGAGATTATTGAAGAAGATTGTGAGCGAATGTGAAAGTGCAGTAAAAAGCCCTAAGGCAAGTTTCGAGTTTTAAGCAAGAATTTATGATTAAATGTTAATATTACCTCTTGGTAAACTATTTTGAAGAACCTCAAGTTCTTGAATTTTGGTTACCAGCATAGACTGTCGCTGTCTTGACTCCTCATCTTTCTTGCGTAACGTGTTGAGTTCTTCATCCGTTTGTTTATGTAGTTCCTGTTAACAAACACCAACAGAATCGTTACACCAAAAAAGCACAGTTAACATATTAAACTAAATCAAATAAAATGATAATTATTTCAACTAGCCTTACCATTAATTCATTTTTTTCTTTATAAGCTTCTTCTAATTCATTTTCCAGCTCAACTAAATGTAAAACGAATTTTATAAATTACAAAAAATAATTCATTAAATCTCATGAATGAATTGTAAAGTTTTATTTTTTGCCTTTCTTCGGTGTAAGAGCAGGAAAGGTCATGTGACACCCAAACCTAGTCTTTCCGAGGAATCCACTGTCCAAGGAGTCAAACCCCGGACAACAACAGACAGAAAATTGGCAAACATACATTCTACAACATCACTGGCAGTCAAACTTAGATTAATGGCATGGCAGATGAGTGTGCTACAACAGGACAGAGATTTTCAACTGGTGTGTCGCGAGAAATTTTAAAATATGCAATGTTATGTATGTAGTCACAGGCACTAATTTTGTTTCCCTGAGATTTGAGTAACGAAAATGGCAACAGCCAATATAAACATTTTCTTATTATTATTTACTTATATTTTTTTTCATCAGATCAACGAAAAATATATTTTTTTGATATGTCGCAGAATTTTAGTAATTAGTTTTGATGTGTCTATACCCTGTCCCGCTTATGCGTATGTCATATGCCCCCTTCCTGTTCGACCTAGTATATGAATCAAATTAATTCGTTTGCTTATTGAATATATTTTTGCACATATGTACATGCATATTTTAATCATAAAAAGTAAATATACCATTCAAAGATCAGAAAAGTTCTATTTATATAAATTATCTTAGTTGGTTGGTCATATTTTTATGGCGCAAGGACAGCAGGGGTCATTTTGTGCCACACAAGGTGAGAACACATACAAACGGTTTTAAAAACTCATTATCTAATTCAACATAAAATATTTTAGCTTTTAAACACATCATATTCCTTTTATTAAAAGGCACAACCTGATCTCCTTACGTTCCATTAAAAAAAAAGTCATCATTATTAGCATTTACATCCTAACTGAAGGGGGCAATACCCCAGACTATCATGACAATAGAATAATCATGTTTTGTTGGAAACGTAATCCACTGTTTCTATTCTTTAAAAAAAAAAATACTTTGATTAAAGGGGAATATACCATTTTAAATAAAATAATTATACACTTTCTTTTAAAGATTAAGCACATACCTAGCCTGGCCATTAGCCGATTTTCTATTTCAAGAATTTCTTCATTTGCCTAGAAAGTATTCAAAAAGTACTGAAATTTAATGCATTATAAAAAAATTAATTCTAACTTATTATATTCACATACCACATTATTACATGAATTATTGAAGTATTAAATACATAAATGGTGAAGGATTGCCAAAAGCATATTAAAGTTGAGCATTGTTACAGCGATTCCAAAACTGATGCAACCAAAGTAATATAACAACGAAGTAATATAATGCAAAGTAGAAAATATACGGCACAACAGGGACAGAAAAATCTCCCAAAATTTGCATGCCCAGTCGAGCATATAACCTAAGATAATACATGCCCAAACCGAAATTTTATATGCCCAAAACATATCACTACCTTTTTTTGTACTTTTTCAATTAACATCAAGACAAATTAAATGGACAAGATTTATTATTATAAAGGTTAACTTCTTCTAGGATAGAAACCATGGGGATATTGTTAGTTTCAGCAGGATGTCCTACTACAGATACATTTTGCGGTTAAAGAAAATTTCTAATATCTATTATTAAAGTAAACGAGGTGAAAAAAAAAAAAAAGAGCAAATGAACAGGAGCTTGACAAATGGCAATGAGTTGTGAGCTGCAAGAAGTCTGGCAAGATGGCAGCCAAATCTAGTATTCCCACAGGACTTTTTGAAAATCCTCAAATACATGTGGAGATGGAGTTTTTACCTTTTCCACTATTATTGGGGTTCACTATTAAGTTTACACTATTGTTGAAGGAATCGAGATTGTCACTAGGACATTGATAAAATCACTGAAATAAAAATGGAAATTTATTTTTAATTTAAAAAAATACTAAAAAACCTCCAGAGATCTGTTAAAAGCTTACATATTTTAAAGCGTTAAAAGCTTTTGATTTTTTACATGCCTGGTTGGGCATGTGGCAAAAAATACATGTCAGCTGAAACATGCCCTGGGCATGTCAGGCAATAGATTTTTCTGACCCCATGGCACAATTATATTCTGTTGGAACAACACTAATTTTTAAAAATGAAACTGGGATATTTCTTTGCCTAGAAGATGAAGAATCTTTTGTCATTGCTCTGTCTTAGACTCAAGATGCTGTATTAAAAGAAAACACCTTTAATATTCACAACTTCTAAATAATCTGTAATTCCTGCAAGAATAACATGTTAAACAACTGCTGCATTAGATTTCATCACGACTGTTCTCCAAACTGATTGTTTCTGCTTTAAGGTGCAGAACGAGCATGATAAAAATAAAATATTTCATTGAAAAAGTAAAACTACATAAATGTTAAGTTCTTTGTTTCTTATTCTGTAATTTTGAAACCTCTTCCCTGTTCTTCTCTTGAAAAGCTAAAAGTGTTGAAATACGCAAATTAGCTTTTGTCAACAAAACTTCCCCACTTTTAATTGCTGGCGCAATATAGCCCAGATGCTCTTGCGCCATAAAAATCCAAACAAACAAACAAAACTTTCAACTGCAGACGTATTATTTCTTTGGATGGAAATTTGTAGGTGCAAAGTGCGACTAATGACCGCTAAGTTTGTACCCTCCAGTAGGTGGTGTATCAGGGCAAAATTCCTCTATTTTGATGGAAAAATACTAAAAATTTAGCAACAATCGTTAATTACATCACATTTAAAAAGTTCACAATTTTGCTAATAGCAGTAAGTTTTGTCAAAGCAATTTTAACATACAATGCTAGATGCAGAAAATAACAGAGAAACAAGGGGGCAAGTCGGAAGCATCGCGTCCTAACACGGAAGGCGTGAGCCATCTGCAAAGTGCAGGGTTTTTTTTCCTTAAACTAAAAAAAAAACATAAAAAATATGAATTGTTGAGGGGCCGGTAGAAAATTTCACGTGAGGATCTTGAATGAGGTTTTCTGTAGTTTTCTTGGTATCGACTGTAAAACCATAAGGTAGAGTTAAAATGTGTACAAATTACGGAAAATCTGTACAAGTTGGCATCTCTGTGCAAGTTTTGTAAAATAACCTGCAGGCTGCTGAAAAATCTGCGACGTTCGTCTCCTGTCTCGCATTTTCTGCTACTGGGATACCAGTGAGAAACATGTGAAACTGACATCTATTGATGACAGAGAAAATGGTTAAAGGTTCGACAATTCCTCTTCTTGCATCATTATCAGAGAAGAGTTTTTTTTATTTGTACCATTATAACGACTACACTTTACTGAACACATATAATGAGAGACATTGTTAAACTATAAGTTATACTTTTGTTTTAAAGGTAATTGATTAAAATTTTAAATTTAAAAACCCATAACAAGCAACGTGTACTGGATATGAAAAACCTACCCTTGACAACAGGTTTTCGAGGGCAGCGACCTGCTCTAATGCGGCACTTTTGGTTTCAGAATCTTCCATGAGAGCGCCCACGTCGAAAACATTGTCTAAGTAGGCAGAAATCTGTATTTGGAGTTCCTCACTTTCAGTTTGTCTTAGCCTTTCTAGATAGTCGTCAAGGCCCAGTTGTGTGAATTCATGTTGCAAATGAACTCTAAAATTCATGTCATCCACAGAATGGACAACGATGTTCACAAATTGCATGCATGCCACCTATCGAACAAAATAGAACACGTTTACATAGACATTAATTGTAATATAAATGACTTCACCGTGGACATAAAAATGACATCATCCAACTACGATTTCCTTATACGAATTTCAGTTCATACATGCATTTCTAAAGTGTGATATTCTTTATTGAATAGCTATCACACTAACACGAAGTGTTTATTATAAATCTACAATTAAAGTTTTTCCAAAAATGAACAATACTTAATTGAAGTTCATACAGTCTAATCACATTAATGCAAACCACTCAGTGACAAAAAAATTTACTCATGTTAAAAATAGTTCACGTTACCCGGAAAGGATAGGATTATATTATGCAATTTGACGGGAATTTAGAAAATATATAGAAGTGTTTCATCTAAATCGAAATAAAAGGGTGCAACGCCCCGCCACACCTATTAGTGCCTTGCCTTTCAACTTGTCTGCCCTCGAGCCCAAATGTCACACCCAGCTCCAAGAAAAAACGCACCATCCTTCCCCGATGATGATTCAAATTCTCACGTTAGAATCCAAAACGCGTGACGAAATTTATTGATTTATAAAAATTTTGTACTCCAACATTTCATTTCTGTAATAACACTGATGGTTTTGGCAAAATGAAATTGCTGACGAATATTTGTAAACAAAGCACTGTTGCCAGGTTTGCAGACTTTCAACCACGGACTACTCCGACAAACGTTAGCGGTTCCACCTATTTTTGAGATCAAATTTTTGTTAAAATCAATTTGTTTGTCTTTAAGCTCTAAACTAAGCATGTTTTACATCCAAGGACGGACTGGGCCACCGGCCAACTGGACCCCGGGCCGATGTGCCCTCATGGGCTATAGGACTCGCGTCCTCAGATAATCCAAGGTATTCGCCCTTTGAGAGGACCCAGTCTGCCCCTGTTTAAATCCCTATTTTATGAAGCTTACTTGTCATAGTATAGGACAGTGGTTCTTTAACTTATCTGGACAGGTGAACCCCCAAGAATTAACTCAAAGTTTAAAGCCCGGAATTTGCATCATATGTATTTATTTCTAGTGTTTCATCACTAATTTTCACTATTTAAGGAAAGAATTTTTCGTTCCCTCATAATTTATTCTTAGCATTAAAGAGTAATGTGTCTCTTGTCTTAGTATTTTCCCAACCTTTGTGGAAGGTATCGTGGACTCTAGGGGTCCGTGGACAACAGTTGAAGAACCGCTGGTATAGGATATTTAAATAAATGAAATTATACGATATTGTTTAACTAAATTATAGTTATATTAATTTAATTATTATTTTGTATGAAGTAGGGATTTTTTAATCTTGCCATCTGGCAACATTGCCGTTAGATTATCTTACCGAGTTAAGTATATGCGAAAGGCGAGGGGAAGTGTTCGTGATTCCCCTCTACTTTCGCATACACTAAACTTGGAACTAAAACAAAAACTCCAAAAAAGGTTACCTGCAAACGAGAACTAAAAGATTTAAAGAAAGAAATAATAGGAACTAAATAAAAACGTTGTTTAAAGGAATTAGTAACAGTAAAGCTGACGTAACCTTATTCCTCATGAGTATCTGTGATATCATGAGTATCTATCATGATATTCCTCATGAGTATCTGTGATATCATGAGTATCTATCATGATATTCCTCATGAGTATCTGTGTAGTTAGAGAGCCAAAAAAAAAATGCCCTTTTGCCAGGCTATGTACCCTGCCCTAATTTTTTTCTAGATGAAACACTATATAGACTACATACACTTTAATAGTAATTAATGTTAATGAAGTTAAAGTGTAATTTGTATATTGTGGTAATATTATATGCGAGGAATTTAGAATCAATATAGACCATTCAGCTATTTTTTGAAAAAATGAGTATGAGCTCATTAGAAAAAGAAAATCACACCATAGATCTATCTGATGTACTTTAACGATTATAGAATTTCTCGAGAGATGAGAATCCCTTTTCAGTTGGTTCAGTCACAATTTAGCATTTGTTTTTAAAACTTTTAATAGCATTTTAATCGTTAAGGTAATTGAATCTGTCAATTTTGGTTCTGAAATCCTCATGTACATATATGGAATTTAGAGTTGATTTGCTAACTAAACGACTCTCAGAACTCAGACTTTTAGCCTATATCCCTTACTCATTATTTATAACTAGGGAGTGTTTAGCCCCCTTCCCCTCCAGACAAGTATATACCCATATCAAACGTAAAATATATTGCAACATACTCATTTTGAAGTTAAGTGTTGCCAAATATAAATAATTTGCTAAAAGAAGGTAAATAAAAACCGATCTAGCTAAAGCAGGGTTATCCAACATATGGCCTGTGGGACACAATCCGGCCCGCCAACAGGGTTAATCCGACCTGCCAACTGTTTGAAATAGAAAATTTTCTTTAAAGAAATAAGATTTTTTCTTCAGAAATCAGGGAAAAACCTGCATGGGTGACCCTTTCCCGCATCTTCAATGAACAAAGAAGAAACTCTGAACAGAGATTTTTGTAATTAATTTTTTTTTAATGAAACTCCATGAAACTGCTGGCCGGCGAGATCTATGACAATTTTTAAGTGGCCTGCTACCAAAAAGGGTGGACAACCCCAAGTTAAAGGAAAAGGACAAGCTAACAATTTCTCTTCCTTCTCTGAAATCAAATTGCAGATTCATTATTTAAATTCTGCAGCTTTTATGACTTCGTTGATACTACAATTCATAGCTTATGCAAAACACTTGACACGAAAATTTAATTCAAAAATGTAATATAACACAAGCAGACAATTTGATAAGGACTAGAGACAACCAAGAGCATTACCATAAAATCTATGTTAAACACTTCATAATTGATAAAATAATCCATCAGCGTTTGAAATCTTCTGCGTTCACCACAAACTTCTTTAAAGTTGTCGAAAGCAGAAAGTATTATTTGATGACCCCCATTGACGAGACATATCGCAGCTATAAGTTCCAATACAAGTGCTTTCGTTCTAGAAAAAGAAAGTGATTAACTCTACACATTTGGAACACAGATCTTGTAAAGGCTTCATGTACACATGAGTATGGTCAGTGCTTTTTTGAGGCATACAACAGTTATTAAAGCGTAAAACATGTACATTAAGAACATTGGTGTACAGGCCTTTATAGATAATCGATATACAAGCAGTCGCCATTTTTATATCAGGCTGTACTCC
This sequence comes from Dysdera silvatica, assembly GCA_006491805.2. Lineage (NCBI taxonomy): Eukaryota > Metazoa > Arthropoda > Arachnida > Araneae > Dysderidae > Dysdera > Dysdera silvatica. Next base: position 92,973,076 of record QLNU02003225.1, on the reverse strand, counting down.
TAAAATCTATGACGTGCACTGAGTGTAATGTGTAAAGTGAATCCTCTATAAAAAATTTTTTTAAATAAAATCATTCAGAAAATTTTAGTTTCACAGCGCAAGGATCATCCTGTGTCAGGATCCGCAGTTTTCTGCAGACCGCAAACCTCTTAAAGTCCAGAAAACCCAACTCCCGAACTATAGGGCGCAATTAGTCGGTAAGCATCTTTCCCACCCCCCAAATCCAAAGTTAGGAGTTGAACCCAGGATGACTCATACACACTGGGTAAACGAATTACCCCTGCATCAGTGTACAAGGACCTACCGCCACCCCTATGAATTCATCATTTGCCCCTTCAGAAAAAGAATAATTTTATTACTTCTTTGTATTTCATTACACGAGGATTGCTAAGGTCACACTGTGCTGAGAAGAGTAATTTTGTGAAAAATTCAGACCCCTATTGCCTAAGGCGGAGGTAGGGAAACTTTCCATTTTGGAAGTAAAGCTTAAAACTCAGATATTTGGTCAGTGGCCAGTAGGGCCTTTTTTATTAGGGGCCACTTCATTCAAGTTCGTAGTACTTTCGTGTGGTCACAAAACCTTATATAATTTATCTGTATATTCAATAAACATGACTTTAAAAATAAAAGAATAACTTTGAGACTAATTTTGCATCTTTTATATCCTGACATATTTTATTCTAATTATTATCTTCATTCTATTAATATAATGAAAGATAAATCACAGGAAAATATATACTTATTATAAAATAAGTCAGTTTAAATCTTCATATACATTTGAAAATTATACTAATTTTGAAAAATTCAGATAATACTTGTATATAAATGCCTCAAGATCAAGATTACAAAGACATTTTATTTATTTTTCACACTTTTAATTAGTGATTAAAATTTGTTCGCCTGCTTTTCACTGAATCCGACCACAAGTTAATTACAAGTATGGAATCAAAGTGTTCAATTGAAACTTCTGCATGTTTCGCTACTAGTCCATATTCTGCAGAATTGCACTGAGAAACAATAAAGTGGAGAGAGTGTAATGTTGACTGAAGGTGTATATTTAATCACCATTCCTTGATATTTAGTTGCCCTGCAGCTGGTGCCAACTGCGAATTTTAATCTCCAGTTGGAAGGCTGAAAATCAAGTTCATTATAATCAAAGAAGGCAGCATTAAAAAAATTTCAATTAGATATAGAGGCGTAGCAATTCAAAAATTATGGGGGACTCTAGTTTTTTAACAGATCATGTGACTTTGTATTAAACAGGACAGTGTATTTTGCTACCCAATTGGGGGGCTTGAGCCCCTTTCTTACACCACTGATTAGATGTATAGTAGCACCTTGATTATTCAAACTCCGTTTAACCGAAATGGCCAACTGTACTTATTATTATTATTATTATAATTTTAGTAATCATTCAATACTTTAGGTATAAATGTTCATATTGGCATTCTAATGTACTCCGGCCAAAAGAGAGAAACCAATACAAATGGTAGTTACTGGACATATAATAAAAGGTATGTGTGTGTGTGTGTGTGTGTGTGTGTGTGTGTGTGTATATATATATATATGGAGTATACACAAAAGTATTGTAATATACTACAAAACAGTTAATATCTTAATTAACACATGCATGTACTTTGTGGCATTCTACGTTTTTTATTAAACATTTAAATTTTTTTTGCACCTTTACTCTAAAAATGGAATTTTTAGACTGTCTTTACTATATTTTTTCTCTCTTTTGTATTTTAAGTATATTCATTTAAGATAATAATACAAATTAAGTAAATAAAAACCAAGATGAACAAAATCATACAAGAAAAATGTAAGGATTTGTTCCGCAAAATATGGATTCATCCAAAAGGTGGCACCTACAGCCATAAGGCTGCAGATTCCCTACCCCTGGCCTACGGAAACAAATGCTGGACTATGGCAAGAATTGAAGTGGAACACATTTCAAGATGGCATTAGAGTAAAACTTGAACTAATAGCATGATAAACGAATATACTACCATTGTGCCATTATAGAATAAAGAATGATTTTAATAAAAATAACTAATGTGAGATCATTTATAAATATTTTTATGGGAATGGAAGTACAAATGCATAATAATTGAAAGATGTTGAAACAAAAACTTTTAGCTAATTAAAAAATCCAAAAGCATGAAAGTGAAATTATGTGAAAACCCAATGTTTAAGTTCAGTGAAAATATTTAAGAATACCAAAGATGTTGCTCAGAAAGCACAGCAACATGTGAATTCGTCGCATTTAATGTCAGTTTATAAAAACCTTGCATTTTTTTAATGAGGATGCAAATTTTTACTATGAAAAACTAACATACAATTTAAATAGCATATATAAGTTAATTTTAAATATACCTTAAACTCTTGTGATTAAGACTTAGTGCTATACAGTTGATGGCTTGTGTGTGTTCTATCACCATATTGAACCCATACTGTGAAAAGAAATAACATTACTAATTATCTAAAATTATACATTAACACAGATATATTATTAAAAAAAAATAGGATTCATTTAAATCATAGAATTCATAATTAAATATAAATAAGTATTGTAAACAAATATTAAAGAATGCGAAAGAGCATTCAAAAATCCCAATTGGTTTCTCCATAAAACAAGATCATATCACATATGACACACATAGTTTCAAATGCAGTAAAGAGCCGAAAGTGATCAGCATTGGGACTGTACTGCAATGGTCACCATAGGCAGGTGGTCACTACACAAAAGGTTTTGGTATAGGTATGACTAAGCACCTACCAGTTCTCTCTTATAGAAAGTGGTCACCTTATCAAGGTGGACAACTTCACCAAGTTCCATTGCACAAAGTTTTATGATAATCATATAGTCAAGGAATATTTTACCCTTTCTGAGAAACACCGTGAAAAATAGTCCCTGTTCATAAATTGCTGCACATGAAATGAACTTGCTTTAGGTGTAATAATTTTTGTACAATGAGCCTGTTAGAAAAAGTGTTGCTTTTTTCGCATAAAGAGCTAGTTATTCATAAAAAAAACAACTTAAAAACGAATTACTCCTGGTGGCTGGAATAATTTTTCTCAGAAACTGGGTAAATATCTTGAAAACAATCGTGTAATATATAAATAAGGTATCTCTCAAAAGTTTAGTCACGAAATTTATTTAGCTTTTAAGAAAAATTACAATATAAACAAAATATTAATTACATCCATTTTATTATTCAACACATGCTACTTGCATATATAAATTCAAAACCTCTGATATTTAATACATTAATTAATACAAAAAAAATTTTAAAAAATGTGCCACAAAAATTTGTAACTTTAAGGCTCAAGGACTACAATGGTAATGATGTGCCGGGACCTACTATTTTCCGAGGATTCCGAACCTCTGGACCTACATTTTTTGGTACACAAAATTTAGACTTAATTCTGAAATGCATTATAAGAATGCCAAAAGCAAAATAAACAACGCAGAGACAGTGGTGCCATATTGGGCAACAAATAGCGGATTGGGCAATTTTTTTAAGTGCCCTCGCTACAAAAATTTCGAATTGGGCGACACGCTACTTTTTGGGCTACTTTTAATTACCTTCAGGCTATAAATCTGAAAAATAGCTACTTTCTTATTTTCATATATAAAATCACAAAATATTATTAGTATTACATAATACAATAAAAATTTTGTTTTTTGAATATTTCTATTCACAGTGAATGATAGTTTTACTAAAACGTAACATGTTCGATACTCGTTCAATTCACATAAGACCTCTGTGGTTCAATTATTGTTTTGGTACTTCGTAATCACGGATATGTGTATTAGAGTGGATGTCATGTGACTCCAAAACTTGTTCAACATTGCTGTTCTGCACAAACCTTCGAGCATATATACGCTATACAGACTCGAAGGTGCAAATTGTGAAGTCATATTAGTGAGGTCAATTTTTTATATTTTTCTGTGTTACGGTACATAATTATAATCAAGTGCACATCTGGGGGGTGAAGGTCACAGGGGTCATGACCCCCAAAATATATTTTTCACTGTAAAAAATTCCAACTTTCATGATAAATGAAGTGATATGTATCCAGTCTTGATTATAATGGCACATGCTTGTTCATGTTTAGACTGTGCACCACGGGATACCGTGGAAAATCGTTAACGTGGCAGTTCTTTCCACAGTTAAGCGAATATTTTTAAGTCATTTGCATTCCATTTGATTTTCGTTATATGTTTCGTTCAGCAATGTAAGTATACAAATGATTATGTTGACCTGCTTATATAAGTATGTCTGGTAGGCTCAAACATCGAAAAAAAAAAAAAGACCACAACGCATTGTGGCCGTTTCAAAAATGCCAAATCCAAGGGTTAAAAAAATTTCCAGACATGTCAGGGGCGTATCAGGTCCAGTAGCCCCATCTGTTTTTTAGGCACATTTCCTTGGAAATACGACTACGTTATTCCGTATTCAAGGAGTGTATGTGAGGGCACTTGCAATGTCGCATGTCAGGGCCATATCAGAGGGGACCGGAGTCCCCATCCTTTTTTCTAGGTTGCTATTGGAGCTACTACTAATACTGGTTGCAAAATAATTCATTTTTATGTTTGGGCTACAAATAGTTCAAATCTGCTACTTTTGGAGCACAGTTTGCTACTTTTTAATCTTCAGATCTGGCAACACTGCGCGGAGATTGAAGTCTATTGAGAAGACTATCAGAAATTTCAGTGCAACTAAATAGATCTGAGCATTGTATTTATACAGGATTAGCCAACTGTCATAGTTGGAATGAAAAATTTTGTTCTGGAAAGTCACATTCGATCTACATGTACGATGAGAAAAGAATTGTAAGAATGGCATTTTCCCAAAAAATGTCCCCAAGTCAAATAAAAAGAAAGTGGACTGCAAATTTCAAAGAACACTATTCACAGATGGATTGGGCAAACAAGTGCAATAGTTTACTAAAAGATAGCTTGAAAATCACTGTTGAAACCACAACACAAGATGGGGAGATTACAGTGGATATGTAAGTATATGTCGTTCAGAGATAAATGTCTGTCAGTTACATTCAGTGGCGAAAAAAAAAAAAGACGAACCTCAATGGTCCCGAGATTGGCAAGAGTTCAGTAAAAATTCCCAGTTTTTTCAGCAGGCAGCAAGTAGAATAATACGTGACGGTTGAGATCATGCACTAATTTATTCATCACATTAAAAAAAAAATTGCAGTTCCGGCAAAATGATATTGCAATTTTAGATTGGACAGTGTGTAGTCATGACTTAAACCTTGTCTAAAACGTATGGGGGGGGGGGGTCTTAAGCCCAAAAGTTTATGTCGATGGAAAGCAGTATTCCTCCATAGAAAAGATAAAGAGTTCTATAGAGAAAGCATGATATACAATCAATCTAGCGATTCCGCAAAATTTCGCTTCTTCAATGGAAGATAGTCTGTACAGTTATGCAAGTAAATAATAAAAAATAAATAAACAAACTTATAAATTTAAAATATATTTTTGATTTTTTTAAGAGGGGAAAAATCAAACGGTGATTAAACTTTTGAGACAGGTATTTTTTTCATTGTCCAATTAATTTATTAAATATCAGTAGTTTTAGATTTATATATGCAAGCAGTATGTGTTGTATAATAAAATGGTTTGTGACTAAACTTTTGAGATACAACTTAAGGGAATACAATGTGAAATTACTGAAGAAAGCTACATTTAGCAATTTTACCTTATTGTTCATAATAGCACGAAGGCACATGATACAAACATGAATGTCATCTTTCGCTTCACCCATGTTTAACTTTGCTATGTGTTTGGTGGCTTTTCGAACCCTGAAACTCTCAGCAGGAAGTAATGGCCTACTCTTTGGTGTGATAATGTTTCCATTTGGTATCCGATCTTCATCGTCATGGTTAAAGATTTGCTCGTGCCTGTAATGGTTAAAGCAGCTGAAGTGAAATAATAAAATGATGAAATTTCTGTAGTTCTACAACAAAAACAAATTTTAGAGGTCACCAAAAAAAACAACCTTACCTTACTATCAGTAGTCTGAATGTTAAATAATCAACAAGAACATCAAGCCCGTTGTTCTCTTCATTTAGGAACTCTCTAACCCACCTGAAAAAAGTAATCCAATTAAAAAAACAGAACTCCAGCGAACTTTAAAAAATGAAAAACACAAGCACTACAATAACTCCTTTAAATAGTTTGGGTGATGGGAGAGGAGGGGGGTATTTCTTGACTTTTACAATGTTGAAAGAATGAATCCTTTTCGTTAACTAAATTTTGTTCTTAGCAATGAAACTATAAATATAATCAATTTTATTAACTGTAGTTGAAGAGCAGTGAAAAATAACTACAGCTTTTCAATTAAGTAACACGTTATTCAATAGCCAGTTTCTTTTAAAGCAGAAAAAAACCACCACCTTAGTGATCGACAATGATTTTCTAAAATTTAGGAGTTAATTGAAATTTGAAGTAATATGACTAATACTAAAAAATCAATATTTATTGTATTAAAACAATGTTTGTTTCTAGTTTTATGGCTCAAGGACTACAATAGTCGTCATGTTAGGCCAGGACCTACTGTTTTCCGAGGAATCCGAACCTCTTAAGGCCTAGGGAACCAAACCCCGGACTACAGTGAGCAGTGTGATCTTTATGAGATTTCTGGGTAAGCATTCTTTGCACTGTTGGGAGTTAAACCCAGATTAACAGCACACTAGGTGAACACGTTACCACACTGTGCCACCGCAGAGCATTAAAACAATGTAAAACCACACATGTATGCCCATGGCCAGATTACCACATAGACCAGTGGTTTTCGAACTTTGGTCGTTCATGGACCACTTTAAGTATTTCTTTATTTATAATGGACCACAGGGTAGGATTTCTTCTCACCCCCATTAAAAAAATATGTTACCTGAAATTTAGGTTGCCAACTATCGTTAATAATACGAAGCCCTACTTAGCTACTGTCACACGGATCTCCCAAGGAAGGACATAACCAATGTAAATCTCGTTTTATGTGACTTATTGGCAGGCTTATATACGTATATAGGAGCTCCAGTGGAGAGCTTTATACATCGCTTGAAATATAATTTGTAGTTAATTTTAACTTCATTTCTGGTAAATTTTATGCTTTCTTAGTTTGTTTGTTTGTTTATTTTATTTAAAAGCACCAGCTTTTGGCATAAAATTTTTGAAATTTTCAGCCATGTTCTTAAAACATGGGTTGGTTGCCAAACTCACCTGAAACAAAATAATTTTTAGACTAATGCTATTTGATGAAAAGAGTGTCAGCTACGATCGTATTTTATCAAATTTTCAATGAAAATGACATCATTAAATTAGTTAAATAATAATAAGCAATGTAGACAGCAAGGGTGTATTTAGAGGATTCAAATCTTTCACAAAATGCCGTAAAGTAACGTTTATAACAAGTAATATTTAGGAGAAAAACACTTTAAATTTCACCAGAATCTAGAATTGTAGCAACATCTCCCATGAATTTTAGTTTTTTTTGTACGTACATTGCTGCACATAAATATGTTACTTGTACAGACTTTATTTTCAAAGTTTAAAATCTAAATTCTAAAACAGATTTGGAGAGCGATCGGACATACCAAGTATTTTCGATAATCCCAAGACCCTCGTTATATATGGGTTCTATTGTAATTACATAGGCTTAATTACATAGGAATTATTACATAGGAATAATTACAATGGCCCAGAAAAAAATTTATCCAGGGCAGGGGTCAAAATTAACTTTTTAAATCAGGTGCACAAATGCACCCAAGTCTTACGACTTAGGTGTACAAGTAACTAACAGAATAGAAAGTAAACCCCAACATTAGAAACATGTAAAATGTAAGTGTAGCAACTATATTTAAGCATGTAAGCTACAACAAAATGCAACTTTTCAAAATAATTGAACATTCGTATGTAATAAAAAAAAATTCAAAGCAAATGCAGATACATTGAGAAAATTATATAAAATTATTCCATAGGTCACTGTTCTTGAAAAATAAACGTAAGTAGCCATAGTTTTGAATAGTTAGGTGCACTGCATGCACCCAAAATTTACATGCATGGATAAAATTTCATGTGCACAGTGCACCCACTAATTTCGAACCCCAGTCTAGGGCCACACAAAACGTCATCTAACGCCGTATATGCATCATTTTCAGAATTCCAATATTCATTATTTAAAAAAGTTCGCCTTTATTAAAGGACATCACTCATTTAAATAATAATAATGAAGTTTTGCAGATAGAAAGAAGACAAGTCACACACACATTTCTGAAGGTATGAGTTGCTGCAGAGTGGGGTGTATTGCAAAATTGGTATTCTCAAAGGTCTTGTTTCTATACCTATGAAAAACCATTATGGTACAATAATTTGACGACAGATGGCGACATTATGATTACTGTCTCAAGGAACTCTCCCCCCACTGAGAGAAAGTACCCTTGTCGAAACAATGAAACAACTGTAAATGATGTTCTAGCATATATAAATGTGTTTGTGTTAATTTTGATTTGAATATATTATCGTCCAGTGCATCGTTCATTCATTTATTTATAACAAAATCACTTATTTCCTTAAATAAATAAATGTACTTTCTTTGTATAAAAGAAAAAGGCACATGTATTTGCTTTATACATAAACATCTTTTTTATCAGCTTGGTAAGCACACTATACATATAATTATTCCATAGCCATGATGAATGCTGGAAGCAACAGCTCCTGGTTAATCATTGAAGTTCAACACTTTGAAACACAGCTTTCGTGTGTACAACCATTGTGGTTGGCTTCACACTATGTCAGTAGTTTCCAACGATCCAATTAAGGAGACCACAAAGAGGTTTCCAAGAGGTCGCCGCAACTATTCTTAATAACAATTATTTTTGTAAGGAATTTCATACCAAACATTTCCAACGCTTTTATATTTCAACATGGCTACAACTGCAATATTCTACTAACGGTTGTTAATTTTATATCTATAATTAATATAATATACAATATTTAGTAATATATTTTTATATTTAATGTGTTTTCTTTACTCTGTTAAAAATGCTTTTATTATGCAAATGTGGCGGCGACGGACAAACGGCGTCGACAGCTTTTTAGTTACAATCAAAGGGGCTGCGGATTACTTGGCTACTGTAAAAGTAGATCACGGCTTGAAAACGGTTGAGAACCACTGCACTATGGGCTTCTGTTAACATTCCTCGTTAAAGTGTATGTTCAGTTTATCAACCTGCCGAGTTAGCATATTGAACTGAAGGCCACTTCCAATATGATGCTTCCATTATATTATGCTTAAAGGAGGATTTGAAGGTACCTTCGTCCTACTGCAGATAGATAATGATAATGATGAAATAATGACGTAAAGATGAATGATGACGTAAAGAATTATACTCACTCAATGTTATTGGTCCTTAAAGAAATTTCCAAGTCCCTTAGAACCTGAGTTGATGTAGCATCACCAAGAATTTTTCTTTTCTACAAGGGAGGAAACACAAAGCGTTTTATATATAACCCCATTTTATAATACATTTCAATTAACATAAACTGTATGCAAAATCAAATATTAATTTCAAATCTTATATTAGAAGTTGGCTGTACATATGAAAGTACAATGGGCTAATGATAATGCATTACTTGCTTAAAAGGGCTTTCTTGTTAGTGTAGATAAATTCTTTTTCCCCAAAGTGTATAGACATTCAATGTTAAATACTTCATTTAGTGCATACCGCTAATTGGAAAAAGCAGACAAAAGTTTGCGAATTCTGCGTAAAAAAAAAATTTTTTTTTGGAGAAAACTATACTTCATGCGATTAGGGAATATCAAAAACAGCATGCTTCTTTCACTTGTTTTCCAAAAGCAATCAATTTAGATACCTATATGGGGGTTCGAAATTAGCAGGTGCATTGTGCACATGACTATTTATGCACGTAAAATTTTAATTTTACGTGCACCTAACTATTCAAAAGTATGGCTACTTAACGTTTATTTTTCATGAACAGTGAAATATGGAATAATTTTACATAATTTACTCAATGTATCTGGATTTACTATGAATTTTTTTATTACAAACGAATGTCAATCATATTGAAAAGTTGCATTTTTTTAACTTGCATGCTTAAACGTAATTGCCACACATACACTTTACCCGTTTTTAATGTTAAGGTTTACTTTCCATCCTGTTAGTTACCTGTACACCTAACTCAACGGCACATGGTGGGGTGTTAATAGGGGTTGTAACTCCCCATTGCGATGAAATTTTGTATCTTTGACATAGGAACATGTCTGCTGTAGCTCTGTAAACCCCCACTTACAAACTTTCTGCGTATGCCTATGACCTAACTAGTATTTAGTGCACCTAAGTCACAAGACTTTGGTGCACTTGTGCACCTGATTTAAAAAGTTAATTTTGACCCATGACCTATATTTTGCAACCAACATAACTGAGTACAAAGCTTCTGACATGAATGTTCTTCAAGCAATGAAATGGATTCAGTTGCCATGGGACAAGAGGTTTCAACCACTACCATCGCTAAATCCATTAACCATTCAGGGCTCGAAAAGTGTGGTGAAACAGAATCAGACAAGATCAATTACGACTTAACCCTGCTCGAGAATATACTGCGAACAGCAGCCGCATGTGATATTCCAGAAGGATTTGACACCTTTGTCAGTTTCGATAACAAGGTTACCATTTCAGACAAACTATGTACTTGACAAAGAAATTATTAATGCAGTAAGAAAAGAGAAATATCAAAAACCCTTTGGGGATAGTGAAGAAGCGGAGAACATTCCACTGCCAACAAATCAAGTTCAGAACAAGATTACAACTTTATTAGTTGAAAGATGTTGCAGATCAACTTTTGAATATCTTGTAAAACTGGAGAATGATATTAAGAAATCCATCAGAGTTCCATCATATTAAAGCATTTGCTTTTAGGCTCACTTTCGGCATTATCAAATACTAATTCAATTCTACTTCAGCTTTTCTCTTTGAATTCATCGCTGGCTTATCCAAAGAATCACCTTCATCTTCCAATAACTCTGATAAACTCTTCATAGAAGTTACAGTGGACTCATCTATTTAGTTAGTTCATTAAATCGTAAATATAGATATATATGTGTTGTATAGTAGTTCCTTTAATTTTTCTTTAAAACCTCACCTTGAGTAACTGCAATCATATAAAATGATTGTAATCAGTGCAAGTGTGTTCTTGGCCTCTCTCTCTCTCCGATACGGCCCTGCCATGCAACATTTCAAGTGTCCTCATATACACTGTAAATACGAAATATTGTAGTCGTCGCTCCAAACAGCCTAGAAAAGCGATTGGGGCTTCGGACCACCTGACATGCAACATTTCAAGTACCCTCGCATACACTCCCTGAATATGAAATATCGTAATTGTAACTACAATAGAAGCCAAAAAAAGTAATGGGGCTCTGGACCTTCCCCGACACGGTCCTGACATGCGACATTTCAAGTGCTCTCACGTACACTCTCTGAATACGAAGTATCATAGTCGTAGCTCCAATAACAGCCTAGAAAAAGGATGGGGCTCTGGCCCTCGATATAGTCCTGCCCTCTGCAACATTTCAACTGCCCTCATTTAGTCTCTCTGAATACGGAATATCATAATCGTAGCTCCAATAGAAGCCTAGAAAAATGATGGAAGCTCTGGGCCTCCTCGATATGGCCCTGACATGTGACATTTCAATTGCTCTCATGTACACTCTCTGAATACGGAATATCGGAATCGTAGCTAAAAGAGCAGTCTAGAAAAAGGGTGGGGCTCCCAGCCCCTTTGATATGGCCTTGATTTGCGACATTTCAAGTATGCTCACGTACACTCTATAAATATAAAATATAGTAGTCATAGCTCCGATAGTATCCTAGAAAAAGGATGGGGGCTCCACGCTCCCTCCAAAGCAATACATCCTTGACATGTGACATTAATATTATATACCTATATAAGAAAGGCCCCACAAAAGTGATCCAAATCAAGACTCACACCAGCCAAGTTCGTGCCTGTGTTTAGTAAATGCAAACCGATTTCACTACAAGAACAATTGCCAATGTGCAGAAAGCACAGATATTAACATCGGAATGGAAAGTACCAATATTGCCATTGGGATATATCGGTTTGATATCGTGCATGTGTACATCCCTCAATCTACATTGGTGTTTGAAAGACACTGGCCTGACATCATTCAATCTATATCGGTTTGACTTCACACACGCACACATTGCTCAGGCCACGTCGATTTAGGAAGACATCCGTTTGATATCACGCACATCGTTCAAGCCACATCACAATACATCGCCGAATCAAAAATCGATATCACGATGTGCAGTTGACATCGATATTTTACGATGTATCAATACGTCACCCAGTCCTACCTGTGAGCTTCTCAAGAAGAAACGAATTCTCTCACTGTTCATTTTCTCAGTTTTTTTCTCACTTCAGAGGGGGGGACATTTGAGAGGAAAAAAAATAATGTAAAGAATAATTAGGGTTGCCAGATTGAGCTTTTTAGTCGCCATAGCGATCTGGCACCCGGTATTTTTCGAACCCTGCATTAAGTGATATTTTTAAATAGAAACTGTGATGTATAGAATTATTACGTGCCTGTTATGCATAATTTTAAGTAAATTAATTAAGTACACTGGATTCACTATGATGTTAATCGCATATAAATATATGTATAATTTTGCTATGTATACATAATGTATGATCTGAAGTAAATAAAATATACTATTATAATTATACAGGCAACACAAACAACAGCCCTTGATTATCCGCATTAACAAGAGTCTGAGAGGCTGCAAGGGGCCATAGCTTGTAGCTCTTTATGGGAGGGGGGGGGGAATTAAAAATTACAGGGGATTTTGTATTCTACAGGAGTTTACAATTTATTATTATTCTGATGTATTTTATCACTATTTTTGAAAAATATAATACCAAATATCTGCAATATGGAAACAAAGTGTTTCAATGAATATCGTTTTCAGTACTGTATGCTTGCTTCAACAAAACTTTAAAAGACATGTAGCCATACATTGGAATATATAATTAATGTTTAAAATGGTTTACGTGAAGTCATTTTTAGCCATAAAATTAAACTAATTTGTGTTTAACATTATTAATAAATAAAATTCTGAACATAACTATTGCATTGAAAATGTGTGTAGAGGTATACTAAAATTTATAATTTCTCTTATCTTTATTGTAGATTAAATAAGAGACTTAAATTTTTTGTTAAAAACATAATGTACGTAATATCAGTCAGGAAAATCTGTTTCTGTTGGTTGTATTCTCATGGCGAACGGACAACAATGGTCAATCTGTGCCAAGCAAGGTGAGACCATACATATATACGGCATTAAAAAACCTGTTTCGAATACATTTTTAATGTTGAAGAACAATTTCCATTGCTGTGGAAAAAAATTACAAATATAAAAGAGTAAAACAAAATTTTACAATAATTTGTTTTGAGAATTTTTTTCCCCCCCAGAGTGGTTTTAGTTATCTTCTATGATAATTTCATTATCATACAAAGGTTTTTAAATCTCAAGCAGATATATAAATTAAAAACATTTGCATTTAGTTAATTGATGACATACACATAACTTACCCGAGAACTCCTAGACGCTTTTGGATCGAGATAAGTTTTAAGCTTTTTTAGATAAAAACCGGGAGAAGCTTTGGCCATTACTTTTTCCTTGTAAAGAAAAAAAAAAAAATTAAAGCACATTTCATAACAATTTTCGAACACATTCATCAATTTCATATGCAGAAACTTACCTGATCGCATATCATGTCCCATTTCTTTTCATCGTCATATTGTTTCAAAAGTTTAACCTTGTCTGCAGGCAGATCCATTGATGCCTATAGTAAAACAAAAGCAAATTATAAATACATTGCTATCGAACAGTGAAAAAAAAACACGTATTCCATGAAAAATTTACATTCATTAACAACAAATCATTTCGGTGAAACAACTTCTTGTTTCTCTACTTTTGAAAAATTTATTGCACTTGATCCAGATCCATGTACATGATTTCAAAATGGAGGGGGGGGAGTTAATCCTTAACCTCCCCCTTGTGCACAGTCTTGACTTAATTAATAATATGAGTGAAGCTTAAGTATATACCCAACAATAAAATAAACAAAATAAAATGGTTACAAAGACAGATTTAAAGCTTAATGACTTCAAAGCTTTTCGAGTTTAAATTTTTAAAACTTTCAGACAGATTTAAAGCTTACATCTGTCTGAAAATAGATTTCAGTCTGAATCAGCAGTGTGTCAAATTATTCAATGACCGAATAGCTGAACGAATCTGCTCATTTATGACACATGGGTAAAATTGCTCATTAATTTGATCGATGAACGAGCCCCTAGAATCATAGGCCGATGCATCAGCCGCCATTTCCTTGTACACTTCCGGTTTCATAACACAACATTTACCATTGGAAAATTAATTATCCAGTTTCTTCTTCTTCTTCTTCGTACAGGATCTGTTGTAAATCTAAACATTCTGTGTTTATTCCTTCAGTGATTTGTACAATTCACAACGGCACACCCACCAGTTTCACCCTATTTTACTGAAAATAATATTATAAATCACTCAGCTTTACAGACTGTGGATAAGATGTGACACAATGGCATCAAAATGCATGATGCACGAGCTTTTTTTTTTTAAGGAGCCTTAGTCTGAAGCATGCAAAAATGGAGCCTTAGGCTTAAAGGTAAGGACATTGCCTCGAAACCCTTCTGAAAATAGCTGAAGGAGAGATGTCTTGGGATTGTCGACAAAACAGCCGAACTTAGATAATTCAAATTTTTCTCTTGGTCCAGTGAATTTTCTATTAGAATAATGTGGTGAAAAAGAAATTACCTGTACATCAAAGTAGTTTTTTTTTTAAAAAATAATTCGAAGTTCTCCTTACTCGGAGAACGTCAAAGAAAGATTCCCCATCACGAGTTAAAGAAAAAGAAAAAAAAACAGACATCATAATCTTTTGTGTATTTTAAAAATTTAAACTGATAAGCATAGATAATGAACGTGGACATGTTGTGTATCAGCAACTAAGAGTAAAGTCTAATTATTATTTATAATTTAATTAATATTAAAAATTTATAAGGGAGGCTCCTTTTACATACACGCAAAATCCATATACTCAATCTTGTAAAAAAAAATGCAAAGTATATATAAACCTTAATCCAGTACTGCAGCCCAGTCATCGATTAATAGTCCAAAGGGTTTGAATGCGTTTAATTTTGTAAATTTGGCAGGTAGGTTGCGACTAATTTTTTATGTACACAATCATCTCAACAACAAAGATGTTGGCCATCCCTAATATACAAGTTTGTTTGTGAGTTTTAGGTCTCAAGAATAGCAAGGATTATCTTACTATGCCCGTATCCAGAGGGGGGGGGGACTAAAAGAACCCCCCAACTCAATTTTTAATGGGCATACAGCCTTTGTACTGTGATTGCATCAATACATGTAAAAGTGCAGCCCTCTCAAAGAGCATAATTCTGGCTTTGAATCGGCTTATATGGAGACTGTTTGTTGAAGTCAACAGAATTACAAATGACTATATTTTCATACATTAAAAAATTCCCATAAATGCCCCAGTTGTTTTGAAAATAATTAAAATTCAACTGTTTTGAAAGCTGCAGCAAGCTTCAAATAGAGTAACTTGTTGGTGTTTAGGTTAATATTATTGTATATATAGTTGGGGTTATTTTTGTGCCGATATCAAAACTATTCGATTCTTGATGTTCTTCGTCCATAACAGCTCCAGCTTGGAATCAATGTAGTGGACCATAAATATACAAAAATGGCATATGAATCAAAGGTTATTTAGTTTAAACATAATTCGTATTGTATACTGTATATTTGCAAATGAAGAATTGGAAGTGTAAAGACCAACCACTATATTCAATTCTCATGAGATTAAAAAGTTTTTAGTGAGCTAATAAATAAACCAATCAAAGCTTGTTCCGGAAATCAATCAGGAGTAGATTTAGAGGTCATTACAGAAGGAGGGGAGATCAATGACTTGATTTTTGTAAAAACGAAACCTCACTGGATCTTTGCTTTGTACCTTTTCAATGTTAATTTTTCTTTCAAGTGGAGGGGGGCAGCCCCCCCCCCACCAAGAATCAATAGAGCACATATAAAACAGATATTTAAGTCCGGTTCTTGAATTACTTTTTAATTACACCGAATCCAATTCCACATGGAAATGCCCAGGTAATCAGAATATAACTTTCACCAAGTATTATTTGGCATTTCATACACAGTTTTTCAATTTTAAAAAATATATGTTTATTTTGGTTTTAAGGTGCAAAATCAACCTAGGTTATACTGCGCCAATAGCTACAGTTTTCCCGTAGACTCGGAACCTATGCTGTTTAGAGGATTATATCCCGGACCACACTAGCCAGAAATACGGCGACACACGTTCTGGGACACGGAAGTCTTGGAATCGAATCCGGGATAAGAGAAACGTAGATAAACACGCTACCATTACACCACGGCAGGGCACATAAACAGTGTTTCATAATCAGACTTACGAATACGTTACACGTTTTCATTCCTTCTTTTCTGGGTAGAGGGGCCGGTGAAAAATATCTCAATGGGTCCCATCACTCTCCTCTACCTTTATCTCTAATCTTGAGGAAGATATGACTGGAGAGTTGTGAAATATATATACGATGTGAGGATTTTCACTCACACATTTTTCTTAAATTTATTTTCCTGTCTTAAAGCGTTTTTGACAAACGATCATTAGCCATGCGATATACTTTTCCAGAGTTAATACAATATCCTGGATGCGCTTAAATAAAACGATGATTCCACCGCGCATACCAGAATACACGATAACAAAGGCCGACGTAGGGGGGAGACTTGTGACGTCACATCAAGTGACAGAATGGAAGTACTAAAAAATAGAATAGAGAAGAAAAACGAAGAATCGTTACTCAACAGGAGGCCTATGGCGACAGATACAACCGCAGCCTTCATAAATCAGATAATATATGTTATGCGCCCACGTTCCCGAGTAGAAGTATTTTCCTAGAATCAAAGCTCAGACATTTTCATTTATTGACGGAAGTGACGTAGCAGCCGCCATTTTAGAAGGGAACAAAAAAGGATACACAGACGCGCAATAAAGTAAATAAAATCGTCTGCGAACCTCATCAATCTTGTGACGTTAAAAAAAAAAGTGACTTGCAAAACAAAAAATTACGGCTCATAAAACCTTTATCTTATCAGTTTATACAATTATAAAAATATAATAAAATCATTGTTATGTTATAGTTACTACGGCGATCATGCGTGTCGGGTATGCTATCGCTGGCGAAGCTTGAATTCTTTCCGAACAAACGATATCGATCATAAAGCCATATTCCAATAAATGTATTATATCGAATTGACATTTGTAATAGAGGGCAAACTGCGAAAAGACAATCACAGGACAGCTTTAAGTATGTTTATAAAACGATAGAAGATAGACGTAACAAGATATGTTTGAGCAGACGAATAGTGCAGACGACGTTTAATTCAGCAAGTAGCAGACGACTTTTTGCAGCAGATGAAGATTGGAAAGGCGTGGAGCAGACGATGGTTAATGCGCGTGTTTGAGAGAACATCCTTTGTTTTTCACTTTTTACCACGCCATAATAATTTGACAATCACGTTCGCGACATGGTAATTATAATCCCAGAGCGGCGTCATCAAGCGAAACAAAGTTTACCCGAGCGACTAGTCGTTGAACAAGTGATAATTACGCAAGGACCAAATAATTAAGAACATGCCAACATTATGCATAAAGGACCACATAAAAAACCGAATATTAAAGATTACGCAATCATTTGTATAAACCTCTGAATAAAAGAAAATGGTTTTGTCAAGAAGACTCGATCAATGACACAGGGGGAGGCTCTATCCCCTTTCCGACAGATGTCAAGGCACGTTTTTCTCATTAACGCACCGAATTACATAATCTCTATTTTTAAACCTATTTCAGCCCCTCCACCCTACTAATTTTTGAATTGCTGCGCCCCTGATCACAACGATCATCTGGAATAGGATGAACATAAGCTCCACACCGCGATGTATCGATAGGCAAATTTTAATCCAAAAACGAACGAAAATCCAACGGTAATTTTTTAGCGATTTTTATGAACTTTATGAGGGAGGATTCATGAAAATGGCGATTAGAGTTCAATGACACTTCCATGGATACATTTAATGTTGAAAAGCATCGAAGGTTCTTGAATTGAAAAACGGGTCGCATATGCGCAAGTGGCCACAAGACGGAAAATAGTGCCATTTGAACACCAAGTGCATGTACGGCGCCACAGGGACAAGGGCGTTCCGCCCTAGACTTCGAAAACGCTCGTAAAACCATAGCTCACGTTATAAAACGCCAAAACCAAGGTTGGGAGATGTCAATAGCCTCCACTTACGTCAACAAAGAGAATGTCGTTCTGGCAGAATAGTTTTTGTTCTCGTAAAAATATCTTCCCCTTAAAAGTTTGTGGAACTTGGTGAGCATCGGCAAGCGACTGCAGTTCCTGCCTTCCTTCTGGCAACTAACATTCATTTGGACGCGGAAGAACCAGTGAAGATCCGAAACGACTCAATTTTGAGAAATTACTGGCACACAGTTACTTAAACAATCAATGGTTCCTCATGGACCTTGGGAAGACAGGGGGGAAAAAATGGATCCGAGCAAGGAGGATAGATAACCTTGCATTAGTAGAAGGTACGTCGTTTGGCAAAGAGAACTTATTATCTTCGTTTTCCATCATGGTATGTCCACCGAGCGTGTCGTCCATCAACCATGACAAAATGGGGACCGCACACATATGATAAATTTACAGGGAAGGGGAATGCGGGGGGGGGCTAATAAATACAAACGTAATGTCCGAATGGAGACAGAACATCGCGTTCCCGCCCATCTTTCTTGGATGGATTCGTTGCTAGCTGTGCCGTCACGGACGGGCAGACAGACACTTTGAGGCTGAGCATGGCAGCAAGGTGAACGTGGAAGGCACTCGTAATATTCGGATTAAATGGCGCTATTAAAGGTCGCTTTAATTGTCAAGTTTTGCGAACAAGCGCCGAAGAACCGCTTCGTTCTCTCCAAGAGGAGAAAAAATGAGCCGTGACCCATCTCCTTCATTCACTAATGAGTCTCAACAACTCTTCCTGCTATACCTTCAGGGCATTTGATAAAGCGGTGCGATTTTCACTCCTTATCATGCTTAGACACGATGGCGTTACAGTGGTGGAAACAGAAAATGAATTGGGTATTTATGAGCCCCTTTAAGAACGCGCTCACATTTATTATCTGATGGTATCTTTTGATCAAAGACGAATCGGAAGCCAGTCTTCACAAAGAAACATATTCGGAGAGGCTTTGAGGTAAAGGTTGGTAGATTTAAAATAATTCTCTCCTCAATTATTGCCCAATTTTTCTTTAAAAAAAATCACCGCGCCTGCACGAAGAAACGATTGGGCCGTTTGCCATAAATAAGGCGTCTTAAGCCCCATATGCAGACCAAGCGATAATAGCAGGAAACAGTTCTCAACAATGTTTTCTAACAACTATATAGTTTGCAAGATGATTTGACGTGGCACTACGCAGAAGTTATAAACCTATTTTTTAACTAAAGCTAACTTTTAAAGTTAATTTCTTAACTTTTAGGCTTATGACTTCGAAAACCAGATACTTGTGAATAATACTTCAAGGATGAGCAACAACTTAGCTTAAGCATGTATAGCTACAGCGGTTTGATAATAAAAGGTGTTGCCAGTATCCCCATCTTCACCGTTCAGTTCTCGAGTGTTCATAGGTTCAAAAACGGCTCAACTGTCTGAGACTGGGATCAGTAGCTCATAGTGACCTCCACATCCAAATCTATTAAAACTTGGGATCCATGGGGACTCCAAGGAAACTGTGTTTCACGGCACAAGCACTGTTCCGGTCATACAGCGTCAAATACGGTAACCAGGGAGTTTAGGTTTACCATTCCGAAAAAATCACATTCTGTACGAATTACAAATCTACGGACGTTCTGACCATGGTCTTCAAGCCAATTGAACTGATTTCAATGCATGGTAAATACCGTAGCTCTGAGGTTAGCGCTAAATCGCTTGGTTCTGTCCCAAATGACTCGCGCAGTCCTTTGGAACGCAAAAGATGCAAACACATGTATAGGGTTCCCGTCTGGCATTGGAGAAAAAAAATTCCCCGACTTTTCCAGCAAGGTTTCCTGACCAATCGCAAGTACTTTCAAATGCACTTCGATTGCGAGGACAGTAGCTTCTTCAACTTGGACTCTCCTAACGCATCTCGTTAAGCTCTGATCCCCAAATGGAGATTCTACCTCTTCTTGCTTTCCTCATCTCTTGGACCGTATGTCCCCTACCTCTCCTAGAAACACAGTGCCGCTTGCTCGGCCAACATTTCCAGATTATTTATTTATTTATTTTTGCATATAAAACAACAACGGGAAAGTGGCTGGCTTCACGCTCATGGGAGATTTAGCCATTCAAAACAGAAATTACGAAGGTTTTCCCGTGCTTTTCCCTTACCTTTAGTCTTCTAACTCCCTGACCTTTAGTCTTCAAACTCCCTGACCTTTAGTCTTCAAACTCCCTGACCTTTAGTCTTCAAACTCCCTGACCTTTAGCCTTCAAACTCCCTGACCTTTAGCTTCAAACTCCCTGACCTTTAGCTTCAAACTCCCTGACCTTTAGTCTTCAACTCCCTGACCTTTAGTCTTCAAACTCCCTGACCTTTAGTCTTCAAACTCCCTGACCTTTAGTCTTCAAACTCCCTGACCTTTAGTCTTCAAACTCCCTGACAATTCCAGGTGCGTGTGAACCCTATATATATAATTGTATAACTCAGGGCCATCGTAACTCATTCAGGGGCTCCCAACTCGATCATTTTACAATAACTTTTAAGTTTTCAAACCTTCAAAAAAAAAAAAAAAAAAAAAGTACATAATAAAGCAAACTGTCAATTTGGGGGCCCTATTTGTGTCTGTCGGGGTTTAGTTGGACCCATTAAGACGGAACTGACGCGACTTGTGTCGCTGAAAATCTATCACGAAATAGTGTCGCGTATGGCAGCCTCAGTCGCAAACCTCACAAAGAACCATTTCATACACACACATATATAGCGTGTTTTGACTGCGCACTTCTCTCACCGCAAACTCTATAAAACAATGCAGTTCATTAATTACGAAATGACAGATCATTTGTCCCGCATGCAGTTAAACAGGTGGAATTGTGCACTGTTGAGGTTGGGGTAAGAAAGTGTTGCGCAACCGCTTTTTCAACAGGAACAAGAAGACATCACCCAGTCCAGGTGTTCAGTACGCAGCATGTCAGGTTGGGTGACTCACGTGCAAGGAATGACTAACTTGTAAGTGAGTGAGTGAAACGAATATACAGACGTCAAAACTACACCTGTGGAAGAACAAGAGTTGGGGCAAGCAAATTTGGCGTCCGGGGCGAATGACTTTTGTCCGCCCCCTTCGAGAAAACCGACCCACCAAATCATTTTAAATGGAACATAGTGATATGTTCACATGGCATTAAAAAATGCTCAATCAAGTTATTAAGTATTACCGATATAATGACAAAAAATATTACATTATCAATGTGTATTAATATTTTATCTATATTTATATCATTTCATAATTTATATATGTACTTACATTATTTACATGATACAAATCATTTTATAAGTACTGTAAGCTGTATAAATACCGAGTTTTTACTTTCTTTTTTCTAGCTTCTGACTTAAAGAAAATCGAAACAAATTCATTTTAATCAAGAGTTTGTGCTAGGCCTTAATCTATTGCATGGTTCTCAATCTTTTCTAGTTGGCGCCCCACTTTTTGAGATATGGTAAGCCCCCCCACCATAAGCTTTAATAATAACTATAATTTCTTATTTTTAATGAACGTCACTTCTATATCAGCATATGATATTCCACAAAATTAATAAAACAACCCACATATTCCGCAAAAAGAACAAATTTCATATAAAGAAATCGGTGAAAAAAAAAAAAAAAAGACAATCAGCAATCAAGTCACTAAATATCAGTACGAAGATTGACACTGTTTTGCCTTGATTATGTCACATATATTTGGTGTTTGGTTTGATGTTGGATAACGCACAACGGAGATCACTTTCCACCTCTAGACCACAACGCTGTTTTGTTTTTATGGCAGTTGATGTTAAATATCCTGACTCGTACAGATATGTTGACGAAAACGGCACAATGACGCTTAAGGCAACAATACAATGTAAGGTAATGCATCTAAAATCCATCCAGACCCATTGTTTTGAAACCATCTTTCGCCTTTGAATCATATTTCAGTTCTATGGCTTCGTCTTGAAAACGTTGTGGCAGTACATGAATATTAAGAAGGAAAGGATTTCTAGTTAATATCCTAAACCAGTCATCAGATGAAATATCAGTGAATTGATAATTGAATTTGTCATCTAAAGAATTCAAATGTAACTGAATTTTATTCTTAAGTTATCAGTCACAAATTTTTATAATTAATCTCTTTTTTTTCTTTTTTTCAAATATACTTTAAAATTCGAAAAACAAAATGTTATTAATATTAAATTCTCAAATCGTTTCACACCTCCCCTGAGAGAGTCTCACGATCCCCAGGTCGAGAACAATTGATCTATTGATTCAGTTGATAATCTTTTTTTTTTTTTACGACTATAATAGTCATGCTGAGCCGGGACCTACTGTTTTCCGGGGAATCCGAAGCTCGTAAGGCCTAGGGAACCAACCCCACGACTACAGTGAGCAGTAGGGTCTTTATGAGATCTCTGAGTAAGCGTTCTTTGTACTGTTGGGAGTCGAACCC
>QLNU02003225.1:92907462-92950027 GCA_006491805.2 Dysdera silvatica | reverse complement strand
GGTCATATGGGACGGGATCGAGGGTTTAACGTGACTACCAAACCATGACACATTTACGCCCAGCCAAGTGGGTCCAGAAACAGTGTTTATAGCTACTGGAGCGCTATAAAAATGAAAAGTTTGGAATAAATTGAACGGACATGGAATTCCATTCTTTCTATGGCAAAGCACGAAAAATACGTACATATTATTAAAACGAAACAATTCCAAAAACTACTTTCCAACACGAAACGGATTTGCGCCTCATTACTATACATTGCTGAACAGATTTGAAAGATAAAAGCATAAAGCGGCGCGGAAATTCAATCGTTTACGCATTCCAGACATAACTACAGCATCTGAAATCGACGAGCTTACAAAATAGTACTTCCGGCGATTTAAATATCAAATTCGCGAAAGATATGTGGATTTTTTAAGCGCAAATTAAACGCTATGGGATCCTAGGACACCACACACACACACACACACACAAAGTAAGTTACTAAATTCTTTAAATTTTTAGAACACGAATACATTTAAAATCGAATCATATATGGGTAACAATTTTTAGAAATGTGGTGATACCTTCATCGGGGATACCTTCACATCGTACACGATGACAGCAAATTTTAAATTGCACACGTATTCACATTAAAAAAAAAAACGCTTAATAAACTCACATTTTTTCATAATATTCTCAATGTTCAAGGAAAGACAGTTATTTAACTGTATTTGATAAAGCGAATATCAGTTCTCGAAATGTCGCGGAAACTTTTCTATATGTATATATTAGTATTATACTCTCTCTCTCTCCAACTTCACTTTTTCTTTCGTATTCTTTCTTCACTAAAATTTATTCCTTTTTTTGTCTTTATATTTCCATTTCATTTTCTTACAATTCTTTTAGCTTCATTTTACTTTCTTGCTATTTCTTTTACCTTTACTTTGATTACACTTTTTTAATTTACTGATATCCCTTTATTTTCATTTATTTTCTTGTTATTCCATTACCTTCATTTTCATTTCATTTGCTAAGTTATTAACTTTATTTTCATTCCCCTTGCTACTTTTTTTTTTATTTTTATTTTCCTACATAATTAAAGTAAATGTATTAATGAACCTTTGATACGAAATACTCAAGCTGTTACATTGGTGTATATGAAGTAAGAAAAATTATATCCGATAATTAAGATAAATTAAGTCAGAAATGAAGAGAGGAATGCAACAGCTTATGAAGAGGTTCTTCTTTAGTTGGATAACATATTACATAAATCATACATCATTTAGTTACCTCGTCTACCTACGTTCTATATTTTGAATTATTTTGCAGTTACGCAGAGAAATTAATTGATTATGCTCTGTATTGATTGACTTACGTTGAGTAAGTTAATGATATTCACTATCCGGACATAGATTCTGCTATCGTTAATAAAAGGAAGAGGAGGAGGGGAATAAGAGAGGGAGGCCTTTATCCTGTGGATATTGCAGTTTTACCAAGGGGCGGATTAGGCTGCCGACCAACCGGCCCGGTGCGCCCTCTGATAACCCAAGGTATGAGCCCTTTGAAAGGTCACAGTCCGCCCCTGCTTCTACCTGAGGGATAAACCTCGAAGAATTTTTCGCTTCTCCTTTACCACATTTTCTTTTTCTTTACTTACTTTCCAATTCCATGTAATTTTTCTGTCTTAATTTCACGCTATTTTAAAGTGTGTTCTACTTCTTTTGTTTTGCTTTTGGGGCGCATATTTATTTATTTTGTTTTAGTTTTCTTATCATTGACAACTGTTTTTGAATTTTACTAATAATGGTTTTCCACCATTAATTATAAAAATTAACTACAAATACGTCTCTCTACGGACCTTAATATAGTAATCGTAATGTGATGAAAATTAATTTTCTAAAAAATAAGGCTATCCATTTATTTTTTTCTGAACGAGTGAATTAATTTTTTTTGAAAGTGTCCTTTCATTTGCAATGCTTCCGCGGAAAACAGTTTGGGAACCTCTGCTGTAGACGAGGAAATAGTATCAAATGAAGTGAAGAATCGTAAAAATTCTGTTTCTGCTCTTATGCTTTTGCAAGATTATTTAAAATCAAACAATTTTCATATGGAAAAAGGTTAATACTTTAACAGATCAAATGTCTAACCAGTCCTCAGAACATCCATGCGTGCAAGGGGAGTTAACTGATTTTTTCCACTAACACAGCACATGTGTTTACGTAATTACTACATGATTTTTTATTTTTATTAATAGTACTGTACATTATAAATATTGATGAATAAAATATAAAGTCGCCGCCTAAATAAATTTGTATTGTATTGCGATAAATAACGTATGTGATTTATAAAATTAGACCTTATCTAATACCTTAGTACCTCATCTTTAGTACCTTAAACCTTATATTTAGTACCTTACCTAATTTAATAACAGAATACCATAAAAATGTAATGAGCAAATTATTTCCACGCTATAGTTCAGAGAATACCGCTTTTATGTAAAATTCGCTTATATGCATAGGATTTCGTTGCTGTGTCCATTTGCATATATGCGGTTTCGACTGTATTTACTTCCGCAAACCTTTTCTGAAACCAGAGGGCACGGAGCGGGAGCCTGAAAGGCCAAAATGAAAAAGGTAGTAAACTTAATTTCGATTTTAAATTAAAACACTTTCTTTCATGGCGATAAAATCTTGCAAGGGAAGACCACCGCTAAATTATTTTTTCTGTTTAATGTCAAAAAATGAAGAAATTACCTCCCTCCCTTCCCTGTTTTCAAAATGTGGCAGCTCCAAGAGAAGGAATGGTTTGTGATGGTCTCTAAATGGAGGCGAATCTAGCATTGGGTCTATGGGGAAGAATTCTGCTTCGAGAAAAAGTGGTCGTTAAGAGAAGTTTTACCGTAAGATATTACTACCCTCTTCAGGGCTCACACAATTACCAATATTACGGTCAACACACAAAGCCACCAGGAGGAGTTTTTCGTGGGGGGATTTTTTTTTTTTATTAGAATTAACGAAGTTGAGACCTACTTTTTTATTTATCTTTTTTATTATTAGAATTAAAGTTGAGACCCACCTTTTTTTTCTTTTAGCTCATACTAGAGCTTTTTTTTTATATAGGAGAAAAAGAGACATCGTTCCCGTCCTGGATTCGAACCAGGGTCCCCTCGTTGCGCCAAGACCGCTAGACCAACGAGGACAGGAACAACGCTCTCTTTCTCCGTATATAAGGATGTAAGATATTATTACCCTTCTCAGGGATAACACAATTGCCAAATAATGGTCAACACACAAAGCCACCGGGACGAGTTTTTTGTGGGGCAGAGATCATTACAATTAATAAAGTTTACACTTACTGTTTTTTTCTTTTTTTTTTACTTTACGTGTATATACATACCACACATATAAGTATTTTACATACAAGTTGTGTACGATGAATATATTTATTATATAAGAATTTTCTTTAAGTAATTAAATATGTATTCTAAGCAATGAGGGTCATATTGTATGGCTGTAGTTGTCTATTATCCCGCGGGGAAAGACATGAGTGCATGGCATAGTGCATGAGTGAAGAAATTAATATTGAACAGCGAGACAAACTGCTATAAAAAATTAAGTGATAGTTTATGGGCGTGTAAATTTCACTGTTCTTCTCCTATCCCTCCCCAATGCAATAAGTGCGTTTGCTCACCATTGTCATGACCGTGAAATACTGGGATGACCAAGGTTAACTAACACGTGGGTAGCTCAAAAAACAGGGTAGGGACGACTATTACATCATGAAGTGTATCACGATTCGGAAGACAAAATCTACAACACGTCTATTTCGTCGTAAGTTGCAACAGGAAACCAAGCGCAACTGGGAAATAGCGAGAAGGAAGCCCGCCACTAAGAAAGGTAATTCCCTAAGTGTTTTTACGACATTCGTGCGTTTGTTTCTATTACATATAATGACGAGCAGTGGCGGATCTTTTTTTTTACTCATGGGGGGGGGCTAAACTCCTATTAAAGTTTCAACGTTCTATAAACTAGCCATTTTATCCAGCGCCGTCTGACATACGAAATCCGGGGCCAATAGGCCGCTCGGTCATTTTTTGGGGCCCCTTCTTCACACTAACTTTTAAATTTACAATTTTTTTACAATAAGAAATACATAGGTTTGTGAAGTATTATTACCCTTCTCAGGGTTAAAACAGAAAGTGATGCATACATAAAGCGATCGAGACATGTTCTTGTAATTTTTCGTGGAGAAGTAAAAAGGCTAATAACTTAACACCTATACCTAAACTCAACCCAAAGTCTTTTCTTCTTTATATATAAAAAAGAAAAAATAATAATAAATAAACTCTAGTTTGAGATTAGGCGTGGGTGAAAGGATAAAAAATAAATACACTCTATAACAAAAAAATCCACTCACCAAGAAGGAGTTGTCCGATTGTAATGAAATTTCGTATGCAAAGACATTTTGACCGAACATGCAAATGATTAAAATTTGGTGTCCAATGAATGAATAGCGGGAACTCCAGCGCATCGGAACTGTGCATTCAGCAGATGTATATAAGGAGCGATTCTCAATATGTGGTCAAAATTTCTGTTGCATTTTGACTGCGGATATCTTACGTCGACTGTAACAATGCCTCGCCGAAAGATTCGTGCTCATTACGAGCATATGTCAGAGTTTGAAAGAGGTTGTGCTATCGGATTGAAAGAGGCTGGTTGGACGAATCGAAGAATCGCTGGACATGTGGGTCGAAGCGATGCGGCGATTGGACGGTGCTGGCAAGAGTGGGTCAACAACGGCAGATGTCAGCGTCGGGACGGCAGCGGTCGACCTAGGGCCACAACAGAACGGGAAGACAGAGCGATTGTCAGAGCAGATGTCACAGCACCGGATTCGTCGTTATCAACTATCCAACGTGTGGCCCGCACACATGTGTCCAACATGACCCTCTGCAGACGACTGAGAGAGCGGAATTTACGCTCGCGCCGACCGTTACGCCGCTTACCTCTCACGCCTTTACACCGTCAAGTCCGATTACAGTGGTGCCGGGCTCGATCAACTTGGAACTGCGCTGACTGGGGACGTATAGTCTTTAGTGACGAGTCCCGTTTCCAACAGTGTCCTGACGACAACTGCAGACGTGTCTGGAGACGTCCAGGGCAGCGTGGGGATCCTGCCCTTACTATCGCACGCCACACATGCCCACAACAGGGCGTTATGGTCTGGGGTGCCATCTCCTTTGATAGCCGGACCCCTTTGGTGGTCATTTCTGGCACACTTACAGCACAGCGGTACGTAGACGACATTCTACGACCGGTTGTGTTACCGTTCCTTTTGCGACACCCTGGACTTACGTTTCAACAAGACAATGCCCGGCCGCACACGGCACGTGTTGCTATGAATTGTCTTCAAGCTTGCCCAACACTTCCTTGGCAAGCTAGATCTCCTGATCTCTCTCCCATAGAGCACATTTGGGACGCTATGGGAAGGCGATTGCAACCATCCCGGAATGTTGACGATTTAGCCCGACAGTTGGAGACAATTTGGCAAGAAATTCCGCAGGACACCATCCGGGATCTTTATCAGTCTATGCCACGCCGGGTGACAGCTTGCATCCAGGCCAGAGGTGGACCAACGCCTTATTGACTTCCTCCCTTTGTAACGGTCAAACTCTGCAATAAATCATTCAATTGTTCTGAAATTTTAATCGTTTCTTTTTCTATGTATGTTCTTCATATCCACCAATTTTTATCGCAATCGGACAACTCCTCCTTGATGCGTCGATTTTTTTGTTATAGGGTGTATATTAGCAAGAAATATATAATGAACTTCGCAAATTTGGGGCCACGGGCACAGTTAGCTCACCCATTTCATCCAGTATAAACCCGGCTTGGTCGGAAAGGTCGAAATCGTCCCCTCCCCCGCAAGATAAAACCACCGACTTAACCTCTAAACCACGATACCGTTTAAACACAACTGGACTTACTGGGACTCGAATCCAGGACCAACGAGTCCAGAAGCCTCGATTTTTAGAAGTATCACATATGACATCGAAGCCGAAAATAGGATGTAAAAAAAATAATTCTTCCTTCTTACGAAAATGACGGTTCTTCGATCAGCTAAAACAACACGCCCGGCCCCCACATTGAGGAAACGGACGAAACGCGTGAGTCACTGTTTTCCTCTATAAATGGTGTTGAATCATCTCCGGTGATGTCACCGGTAAAGGAAGATGCCGCACAATTATGCAGATCACGACCCGAGCGAAGGCCTACCTCGGAGGCATCGTGCAAAGAGCAATCGGCGGTAAGACACACAACAGTCAGCGTAAAAAAAAAATCAAACTTCCTGCCTCGCGAAAATGATTTTATTATTTTAAATTGTTAGTGGTTAAGAAACATCAGTATTTCCTTGCCTAGTTGAATCTTCATGACGCAAAATAGGCCAGTACGGGCATCCCTTGTTTAACGCGTTTTTGCACTAACGCAATTTAAAAAAAAATAAATTTAAAAATGCTAACATTTCCATTTCGGTGGCTATTTAAGCGTTTTCGCAATAACGCGAGTTAAAAATTTAAAAATGCTAAAATTGGTACATTTTTTGCAATTACAATTTGCTAAAATTGCTAAAAAAATGCTAAAATTCCCATTTCGGCGGAGATGAAGGCGAAGAGCCCGGTGTTAATGAGCCCGTCAAGAAACTTTCAACAAGACAATTGCTGGAATTGTTTAGACACACTGACAGCACAATTAGTGTCATTGAAGAAAATGATTCTAACGTGGGTAGAAAAGCCAAAGTTGCCACGGAGATTTATAGTTCTTGACTTGCTACAAAGAATTTTTACAGAGAGAGAAGAAAAATGCTGCCGTCAGTTTACACTTGACAATTTCTTAAAAAAAAAGTCACCGATTCGGGACCTTCAGAAGAGGAAGATAAATAGTACAGTATGTAATTTTTAAATGTGCTGTACAGTATTGTACTTGAAATTATTAATTCATAAAAATTAATAGCAAAATTTTATATAAAAAATTCATAAAAATTAGTAGCAAAATTTTATATAAAAAATTAATAAGAATTGCATTTTTACCAGTTTTGGGTAATTTTTTTTTCTTCTTGGAACTAATCCCCATCTCATACATGTTAAAATACACTTCACGCATATTCGCGTTACGCGATTATTTCTCGGAACCAATTAATCGTGTAAATTAATTATTAATTAATTATTTCGCGGAACCAATTAATCGAAGGATACCTGTAAAGCTGAGCCATATGAAGTGTAGCCGTGGTAGGTGCGTGGGTGAACCGTAGTAGTAGTGTATGTGAAGTGTAACCGTAGTAGTAGCTTTTCCAGTTACTAATTCTGATTGGTCGTTTTACGGATTTGGGTGATAATCAGTGGCGCAGATAACCAGTTGGGGGGGAGGGGCAAGTGATCCTACAAGTCGATAATTAGACAATTCTTGAAGTTAAGTGAAACGCACTACGTAAAAATGTCAGTACAGCAGACAGACAGTGGCCTAGCTAGCCTCGGGAGTTTCGAGGGGGCTCTGGCCCCCAATTCCATTCGTACAGGTGCGCCAAATCGCTCGCTGAACGAACCAACGAACGGTTTTATTCATCGTCCATTATAAATGAGCGAGCTCGCTCTGTGATTCGGTTATTGAAAGATTTAGCACTGTTTCTATCAGTGGAGGCTCTAGGCTAGGGACCGGGGGGGGGGGCAATGCCCTTCCCAAATATAACCGGATTTTATTATCCCGCCTATGTGCACGGACGCCGCCAGCGGCGCCCGTGCAGTACCGAATAGTACCTTTTATTATTAAAACCCGATTATTTATATATATATTATTTATTATTATAGTACCTTTTATTATTAAGAAGTCAAAAATACTATAAACGGTCTACGATCACACAGGTGCGGGGGCACATTTTACACCCCCCACCAAAAGCGGCTCTGCTCGTGACAATTGACAAATATCAAAATAAAAAACTTTCAGTTAATGAAAAATAAGCAACATAAAAGTGAAAATAGGTGAAAACCTGACGCTTCATTTACATGAGAATATTTAAAAATACCTTCCCGGGAATGTGCCTAAAGTCATAAAATTTTATCTCTGTGCAGAAAGAATTCCCTTAACAGTAAACGACCCTGGAAAAACTGGGTCCCAAGAGAAGTTCCAGAGGAAAGGTGTAGGGTGGCGTCTCCTCACTCCAAAAAATATTTTTTGGATTAGCCTTTGATGGGCCCCTCTCATTAAATATTCCTGGAATGCACGTGGCCGTTACAGTCCACGGGAAAATAATCGAAACTTATTAATCATACTTCCCTAGAAGCAGCAGCTTTATGTTAATACAGTAAAATTTCCATAAAGGACACTCCCGAATAACGGACACTTCTCCAATTCCTAGTTCCAACGATCGTGATCTCTTCACCCTCACTAATAGGGGACAGATACCAAAGTCCCGAGCAGATTCCGAGTAATGGTAATCGAGTGATTATAATAGATTACATTTTCGCGTACTCACATCTGTAATTGTAATTGAATGTTTTGAAGTAGCTGTAATCTGCAATATAATCATAATCACACTTTTAAATTTCATTTAATCATAATGATAGTAATCATTTTTTGAAATTCTTAGGTAGTCGTAATCATAATCGCTATGATTATAATTGTAATCAAACTGATTATGTCCGATTGCATGCAAGTAATCGTGATAATCTACAATCGTAATTGTAATAATTTTTTTAATGTATTCGTAATAGATCGTAACGTATTCGTAATCGAAAAATGAAAATTGCCTGTAATCGTAATCACGTAAACCGATTGTAATCGTAATCATGTAAACCGATTGTAATCGTAATCATGTAAACCGATTGTAATCGTAATCATGTAAACCGACTGTAATCGTAATCATGTAAACCGATTGTAATCGTTCCCGAGTCTGGTCCGAAGCATCTTCAGTCAGTCTCTCCATATTTACAGGTTTTACTGCATTAGTTTTCACCTCTATTTCCAACAATTTCATATATAAAGCTGTAAATAAACATGCTTCGTGTGTGGGTGGGGGGGGCTATAGTAAATTTTATTGTAAATGTTCACAGCTCTTTTTTCTTTTTAATAAAATTTCATCGGTTTTAGAAAGAGGTGTAGCAAGACATCCACTAGGTTGTGAGCTCCATGGTATAATTACACCAGTGTCTCCCCCCCGCAACACATAGCAAACTTGATAGTGTCCCTCATAGCGACGCCTGTGAAATAGTATATACCTCCTCATGTGTGAAAGAGAAAAAAAAAACTGATA
Organism: Dysdera silvatica; assembly: GCA_006491805.2. Taxonomy (NCBI): domain Eukaryota; kingdom Metazoa; phylum Arthropoda; class Arachnida; order Araneae; family Dysderidae; genus Dysdera; species Dysdera silvatica. The sequence continues at coordinate 92,940,744 of QLNU02003225.1, read as the reverse complement.
TAGAGCACATTATTCGTAGAAGAGCTGGAGCATAGAAATTTCAAAGTACAGACAAATTAAACATGAACCCGATGGGAAAATAAGAGATTGGTGGGTTACCAATTTTTCTTGACGTCATTGGCCAATCATGGGAACAAAGGCCACCATGACATAAGTTGAAACGGAAAGGAGACCTTAAGGAGAATGGGCGGCGTCATTGGTATGAACAGCTGAGAGCTTTCTTTTTTTTTGCGGTTTACGGTTACCGCATCTCTACGAATTTAAATCAACGACTTTCATTCCCTCCCAGATAAGATTACCAGACAGATGTTCTTCAAGCAGACATTCAAATTAATCAGATTTGACAACAGCCAACTGTCAAATCAAGCCCAAGGATTGGGTTTGACAACTACGTTTTAAAGCAAATACTACATGCGCTATAAAATTCGTACCCCGGTCACCTGATCATAATCATACAATCATTAAAACGAGCTGATTTTTTAACAGCCAATCAAACCCGATACTTCTCGATTCTTCTTTAATGTCATACCACAAAACAACGGCTTTTAAAACTCCAACTAAATGCTCACGTCATACTTATAATATAGCCAACAGTTGGATCAGAAAACAAATCAAAGTGTGTGACATCACTAAATGAAACTAAAGTGAAAAGTCTTCAACAGTAACGGGTATGTGTCATGTAAGAAGTAGGAGAAATGGCAACCGGTGGACTAAGAGGCGGATTAAGCCTATTGGAGACGCCCAGCGGTCCGAGACCCTAGACCCAAGTCCCCACAAAAATAGGAACACGATGATTTTTTTCAGAAACATTTTAGTAATAGATTTTTAGTGAGTTCCTTAAACCGGCAATATGTAGCTAATAATAAACTCAACGTTTCAAGAAAAACCATACATTTATTCAAAAAATTTAATAATAAGTTACCCACAACTGCGTAAAAAGGGTTTTCTATATGAATTTGCGTCTTGATTTTTCTTTGGCAGATTCAGCAATTATTTTTGCTGTATATATTTCGTTCAAAATTCTTGTTCTAGGTATAATATGGCCATGTTGTTCAATCTGTCTTCTCCCATCCTAGTCCTGAAGTGGATCTGATACCACTTTTGGTTCAAAAAATAGATTTTTCATTTTTTCCATGAAAAAATTGTATGTTCTTCTGAATGCAATGGTATTTTTAATTTTATCCTAAGGCACTTAGATCCCCCACAAAATGGCAATTATTGTAAAGTTGTGGCCACGGCCACAGCTCGCGGGGTCCCAAAACATTTTATTTAATGTTATAAAATAGTAAATTAATGCCCCAAAAAAATCATTTTTGATTCCTTCTTCGGATTTACGATCCGAAACGAATCTAGTGAAAGAAATAGCTGGTATCCAAAATTACAGTAATTATAATTACAACTGAAGTTTTGAGAATAACTTTTTTTTTTTTTCCTTGTTGCTGGTCTTGCTATTTGACTGCTTAATTACGTCATAATTTGGCTACCTTTTCACCACAACCAGTTTTAAAATTTTGGAGATTGTATGTTTTTAGGGTGTTTTATTTTTTACTTTTATTGCGCGTTTTTTCGTCACCAATTTTATCTTTTATCTGTTTACATCTTGATAAAACCATAGCATTGTACTTTTTCAAATGATCATGAATGTCCTAGGCGTGAGCGGCAATGTTTCTTTCTTTCTTTTTGGTTTTACGGCTCAAAGACTACAGTGGTCATGCTGCGCCGGGACCTACTGTTTTCCGAGGAATCCGAACCTCTTAAGGCCTAGGGAACCAAACCCCGGACTACAGTGAGCAGTGCGATCTTTATGAGATCTCTGAGTAAGCGTTCTTTTTGCACTGCTGGGAGTCGAACCCGGATTAGCGGCGCACTAGGAGAACGCGTTACCACACTGCGCCACCGCAGGGGGGCCCGCAGTGTTTCCAAAATCACGAAATTGGTGCGCTAATGCCACACACTGTTTACTTCTATTACCAAAGCTTCCATGACTTCAGCTATTCAAGCACACTCTGACATCCGACTTTTGCCTGAAAGTGGAATAAAACGGTATATTCTTACCTATATGTTTAAATGGGAATAGCGGGTGCGTACATTTTTCAGATTTATATCCAATCTTTATAAGCGTGTGAGGAGACCCCCCAATGCAAGTTGGGCCGGGGTCCCTAATAGTCATAGTCGGCCCCTGGTCCCTAATAGTCATAGTCGGCCCCTAGTCCCTAATAGTCATAGTCGGCCCCTGGTTGTAACAAGAATCGACGTTGTACTCGACAAATTTTAAATGCGTTTTTCTCAAATTAAAATTTTTTTACATGTTACGATTTAAATCTGATATGTTTTCAAAACCGTTTAAGATAAATGTTGGAATTTTCCAAGATGTATTGTTGATATAGTTTATCTTCGCAGAATTTTCATAAATGTATTGCAAATGTTGGAAAAACGTTAACTTTTAAAATTTTTATATTTTTAATATTTTTAAACTTACCAAAATTTCCTGAAGACAATATTTTCTTCATATCCTTGTTTAAATTATAAGAATGTATTTTTATTTTGTCTAAACTCAAATAATATATTGAGTTATATGAAAATGGACATTGGTTTGTTGTTGTTTTTTTTCACGTATTTTGAATTAAAACAAATTGAAAGCTATTTTTTTTTTTTAAGTGATACTGGACCCCCTCAAATAGTTTAACGAGTTTTAAATCTGAAAAAGCTCTTTCAACTGATGAATTCCTTATCAGTATTGTTAAAAATATTTTCGAAATAATCTCTACATTAGGAAAAGTTCCACTGTTTTTATACACTTCGAACTATTATTCAATACCACTTCTGGCTATTTATTTATCAACACTTCTGACTATTTATTTATAAGCATCTTACACTCTTATCATTTTTCTCCTTTCTTAAAAACATAGTTCGTTCACAAAAAGTTGTCTGATGGTACCGTTATAATTAATGGGATCTGACGTCACAAATCGCCTAGCCGATTACAGCAAAGGGGGGACGTCATTTCCGAAATGGTGTTTGGCGCAGACAACGTTCGCTAAAAACCAGTTCTGAAATGACGTCCTTCCCTCTGCTGTAATCGGCTAGGCCGTTTGTGACGTCAGCTCCCGTTAATTCTAACGGTACCATCGGACTACTTTTCGTGGGTGAACTATGTATTCGTATTCTTTGCAAATGTTCTTGCAAACTTCCTTTATCATTTATAACTTTTTAATATATATCACGCTTCCAAACAAATTTTTTTCCTTCTTTAATCTACATAATTATTATTATTCATAACTTTTACAAAAATAGAGTAAACAACACTTATAATTCGATTGGACTCTTTACGTCCTGGTATGTATATCCAAGCGATAAATACTTCAATAATAATGAAGCAACAATCATCCTATAGATAATGCGTCCAATTCGCAAACACTTTCTTTCCTTTATTTATTCTATAATAAGGTCTGTTTCTTTAAAAAAATAATAATACTTAAAAGGGAATTTCAGGAAAATTCATACGATCGGAACAGGACATAAACATCCACTCGCCCCCGAAGGTTTATCCAGATGCTCCGGTTTTCGAACGGAAAAATTATTTAAACAACGATGATTTTTTTCTTCTCATCCAATTACCGTTTAGCATTCTTACGCTCAAGTGTAAATATATATGTATATATGCGGGGATAAGTATTAAGGCTTATGCCTGGAGGTCAAATCAAAGTCGTTCGTCTCCTCAGCTTTCCATAAGAAAAATGGCGTTATTGAGAACAGGGTTTCTGCCATTATAATTTTATTTAATTCTCATTTCGCGTGTTTAATTATACACGACGAAATTACAGTTATGACGGTAGCATTTAATTAATCGTTCTGCACTCATTTTTGAACGATTATGATTTTTAATTAGCTACAATTTAGTAAAACAACGTGCTGTACTAATATACGAAGAACACGTGAATAATATTAAATATCGCTTTTTGTGTTGTGGTATTTTTTAACGGGGAATCTCTCAAGCTCGGGGCCCCTGGCGGCCGCCAGCCGCTTAATCCGCCACTGGGTGGACTTAAAACAGCCATGGAGTGAATTCCGCTAGACCGTAAATATCTAAAGTATTATAGAATATTCACGACGAAATTATACGTTAAGTATATGGAACTGAATCGTCCAACCAAGCATCGTCGAAGATGGAAATCGATTGAAGAGACCTTCAATATGGATGGATACAATTTTCGAAACGTTCGATTATTACTACTACATCGTAATCTTAAATGAACACACGAGAGCAATAAAAATTCAGCATCCCCCAATTGATAAATTCGTGGTTACTGGATTTATTACAAAAATATACATAACAGTTGATTGGTTTGTTGTATTTTTCTGGCGCAAGGACAGCAAGGGTTTAATGAAAAAAATATACACTAAAAATCGGAGATGAGCAGCGGAGCCTGTGACTCAAGAAGTTTTCGACCGCAATACGAAGATTCCCAGTACTACTGCAAAAATATTAGATATCAGTAAACCACTACAAAAATATCGGTATCAGGACGATCATCGATGGCATTCATTCTAATCGAAGGTGAAATTGTCAACATAAACGTAAAGCGGTAATTGCATTCCACCATCAGATCAGCTGTGACCTTTAACTGTATCTAAACTTTATCTCAACGTCCGCGAGACAAAGTTTTAATGAAATATATCTCTCTCTGGCTCTAGAGTCTAAGGGCCAGTTACGTGTGTGCTAAAGCATTTACTCGGGACCTTCTTAACGGGATGCACTATATGTAGGGAGTGGACACATAAATGGAATGGAATTAATTAATTAATTAATTAATGGACGAATAATAACAGCATAAGCATCAAATACTAATGAATTACATTTGTTTGCATTTGAAATTATCAGGTAACACACGCCGAATTTGATGTATTCACTACAAGTTACGATTCCACGTTTAATAGTATAATCACATCGCGGTGGTCGTCACAAATATACAACACACACACACAGGGTGGTCACAAATATACTACACACACAGGGTGGTCACAAATGTACTGCACACACGGGGTGGTCAAAAGAAAAATCGCGTAACAGCCCTTGTGTTCCCACGGAAGTGTGGCGATGCACCCACATACCGGAAATAGCACCTGCTCACCTATACCCGAATTCCACGTCTTGTATAAGAATGAAAGAGACATTATTCTTTTATATCTCATACTTTTCCACAATTTCATTCATTTACAAGAAATTACCGGTAAACAACCTTGCTTTTAAGCATTTTTAAGTTGATGCCAAAAGCGGGTTTACTTTAGTTATGGTAGATATAACTAGAAAATCGACCTATTTGAAAAGTTTCGAGATTTGAAAAGTTTCGAGATTTGAAATTCTTTAAAAACAAACAAATGTAAGTACTTCTATGCTACTCGTGTGATCATAATTTATTCACACACTACATGCAATACATCTTCGGTGACGTATTTTCACCTAGACATAAAATTTAATGTATGCTAGCTACTGTTTTCTCTCTTTTTAGGCATTTCCGTAAGTGATACCAACGATCGAATGCCGTGTTATTTTTCTCTGCACAAAATTTAATTATGCTTCACTGTATGGACTCAGTTTAGAAGTCTTAAATTTGCCATATTTTGTTTTAATACAAGTGACGTTTATGAATAAGAATGACATGGTCCTTGCTTCTCGTTCCTAAAATCCAACCTTCGCCTGCAATGCTATGCAAGGAGCATAACACAATGGACGCTTACGCTACATGCACCTTTACGATAACCAACAGTTCTGCATAGCTCTTGCGTCATATCGTATTCAGCACGGGCACCGTTACCGGGGGGGACAAGGGGGACCCGTCCCCCCAACGTTAACATTAGGGTTCTATATCCCCCTTCAATTTCAAACCAAGTACCTTTTAAAGGTATATTGTCCCCTCAATATTTTCACGGCGTCGACGCCGATGGTATTCAGACGCTACGTTATCTTTATAATAAAGTAAAAGTACTGTAGAAAATATTAAAATAGATACAGTACATAACTCGGAAACACAGAAACAGGAACAATAAATAACGTAGATGAAACTGAACTACAAGATGCAGCAGAAAAATACACGTAGCATTTCAAACAAGTCCACTTCAGTGCCCACGCCGCATAACTGTTTGTTTGTTTTTTGGGCTCAAAGACTACAGTGGTCATGCTGCGCCGGGACCTACAGTTTTCCGAGGAATCCGAACCTCTTAAGGTGGAGCAGTAGTCCGGGGTTTGGTTCCCTAGGCCTTAAGAGGTTCGGATTCCTCGGAAAACAGTAGGTCCCGGTGCAGCATGACCACTGTAGTCTTTGAGCCGTAAAACCAAAAAACAACCGCATAACTGATGTGAGAGCAATTTCGTTGCCGGGTCAATGGGCACTTACCAACTGTTTATTGAAAAAGTGATAAAGTCGATTTCGCCACCGCAATGCTCTTACGGCGCAGTATAGCCCAGATGCTCTTGCGCCATAAAAAAACAATCAATCAGCCATGACAATGCTCTTAGAAATCTAACTTTCATTCAAGAATTTCAACCACATTCGGATTAAACGATCACAGGCAACAGAAGCCATGGGTTTTCCCCCGAAAACGCTGAAAAGGGTTAATGTCCCAATTCCGATTCGACTTGTATCTACAGAACGTCTTTGCCAAACACGATTAAACTTCAGCGAGAACGAAATTTTCACCCATTCCCATGCGCAAGGTCAATTTCGACAGGGACAAGACGAAGGTTGAAGCTCCGTTTATGGGACACAGCATGCTTTAATCTTTTCTTCCAAGATGAGCAACGCTCATTGCGTGGGTTGAAAGTGATAAGGGAAGAAGTCATCCACTTATGCAAATGCAGCATACAAATAGATTCGATTAACAACTGCTATATTTACGCAGTGGTTGGACCTTCAGGACGTGCAAATTGGGTAAACGCGGTACACGTGCTCATGAGGACAGAGGTACTAAGAAAGTGCGTATGCGGTAACCAGGGGCGGACTGGGTCCTCTCAAAGAGCGCATACCTTGGATTTTCGGAGGGCGGGAGTCCTTGCCCATTCGGAGGCGCAAATTTATCGCCCACGAGGGCGCACCGGCCCGGGGGCCGGCACGCGGGCGGCCCAGTCCGCCCCTAGCGGTAAGCACACGTATTCAAAACCTACGTGTACTTAATAGCATCTAATTTAAGTTTGGGGTAGGCAACACACGTTAGGGTTTGATTGAAGCGAAGATGGGTTAATCCTAGGGGCGCACTGGGCCGGCGCGCCCCCATGGGTGATAGTCGGGAATGTTTTTAGTAGCCCATGGAGCAATGGATTCGCGCCCTCGAAAATCCAAGGTATGTGTCATTTAAGGGGACCCAGTTCGCCCCTGGTTAACCCCAACCCCCTGATTTATGACGCATGGATAGAGATTATGCGGGGCTAGCGTCGACAATTTTCTGAGGAATCTAAACCCGTGTTGCTTAGAGAATCAAACCCCAGCCTATGGATCTGTGAATGCGCCAAACCATCGATCGACTCCAGGATATTCCGATCAGCAGTCTTGGGCAGTGCAACTCGATAAAATATGCATTACAATCATATGTGTACACAGAAAGTTCATAAGGTCGGGAGAGGAGTTACAAAGATACACGAGTACGTATATTCATGTGCATATATACAGGGTGTTCGTAAACTCTTTCAACAAAAAAGAGGGATGACGGTACACATCAAGACAGACAATATTTGTAATGGAACCTGGGAACACATTTCATTTATAATGCCAGAAAGGACCAAGTTCGAAAAACGTCCAGCGCGCAAAAGTATTCATTATCGGTGCATAACAAGCGCAAGATGCTATATCCTTAATGTCTGTTCACGAAAAGAAGTCCGATGGTACAGTTAGAAATATCGGGAGGTGACGTCACAAACAAACGCTTGCAACAACGCAGGGCTCCAAGTTCCACACGCGATTTTGGTGCCTGCCAAAAACAAGTTCTGAGATTGGAGTCCTACTCTGCTGAAAAGCGGAAAGCCGGTTTGTGACGTCACCTCCCGTTATTTCTAACGGTACCATCGGATATATTTTCGTGAACAGACAGTACGCCTTTGATTAGTTGACTTAATTTACACCTTGTGCTTCTCATGCACTGGTTGTAAGTACTTACGGATACTACACTTATTTCGAATTTAGTCTTTCCTAGCATTATGAATGAAATAGCCCTGGGTTCCATTAATTGCAAATATTGTTTGTTTTGATGTGCTATACCCCCGCACTTTTAAGTTTATGAACACCCTGTACACAAAATTATATCGCAATGGAGGTTATGATCCCATCAATCGCCCTTGCATATGCTAATAGTTACAGAACAGTATATGATGTCCCTTGCAACGCATTTATAATCCAGAATTATGGGGACTGTAGGAAAATAACGGGAACATTTAAGGGGAGCATATAGATATTTAAAAAAGCAAAAATCGATACTGACCAATGAACAACCCTCTGATGATTATTTCATGTTTACGCTGCCCCCCCCCCTCCCCCAATAACTGACGATCGGTGATGTGGGACAGGAACTTCAACAGTGTGTCCCCAGAACCACAACACACTTACACACATCCAGGCTGGTGGCGCAGTGTGGTAACGCGTTCGCCTAGTGCGCCGTTAACTCGGGTTCGACTCCCAACAATGCAAAGAACGCTTACTCAGATATCTCATAAAGATCGCACTGCCCATTGTAGTCCAGGGGTTTGATTCCCTATGCCTTAAGAGGTTCCGAATCCTTGGGAAATTGTAGATCCAGAGGTTCGGATCCGTCGGAAAACGGTAGGTCCCGCGCAACGTGACCACTGTAGTCCTTGAGCCATAAAACCACAAACAAACAAATACATCCAAGCTACCGTGGAACCAAGCCCAATAAGCCCTTCTAATAACTTTTGCACGCCGGTTTTGTTTCAACCTGTCATTTCAAAAGTCGTGATTTTACATAGACAACCGCTGCACGAGTTCGACCCCACGTTGCCGACGTGAGGGCAATCGATTTCACGAGGGCCGTAAACAAATCTCTCAAAATATCATCCCGAATAAATTTAAATACATGAGAGATGCCAAACCACGTTATTTATTCTTACTTCGAAATAAAAAAAAAAAAGCACCAACGAAATCGCCCGCAACGCCGTAGAATGTGGAAGGTGCCGGAAAATACAAAAATCTACAAACAGGTTCTTTCCTCTTCAAACCGCAAGCAGATACGGCGACACTTTCTTCACAACTTGAATGACATTCTTCGGTGAGAAAAAACTGTCACAGTTGACCCAAAAATACTTTTCTGACTCATCAAGATCGTGGCAAGGCTAAAAAAAAAATACCACTGGTAACGTAAGTGGCATACAGCCTAAAACGATGTCGCGCAAACAAACGTTTGAAAGGTCACAAAATGCGGGCACTGCTGGTTAAAAAAAATTGTAGTATTTAAAATACTCCGCGGGGGGAAACGTTGAAAACGAAGAAAGTGATTCCACGCGATTTGCTCTTAGAATGACTATATTTCTTAGATAAGTAAAAGTTGGGCGTGAAACAGCATGACCCTTGCTGTCCATGCGCCTTAAAACTCAAACAACTCTAAAAAAAATAGTTGAGTAGATAGATTCGCTCCAAACACAAAATTTTCGATTAAGGCGACTTCAAAGTGATTTTTAGCTTATCTACTTATACGTTAGTTTCATAAACAGTTATTTTGACACTGGCGTAAGGTTTAAAAACACGACGTTTCGGGAGCCAACTGCTCCCTTTGTCAAGTGAAGGCAGAATGAAGAGTTCGTGAAAGTCCTAAGCTTATATACCCGCATGTTGGGAATCCCCATCTGACGCCATTTGGTGCGGAGCAGTTCCAGCTGGGGAAACCCAACCGCACCCGACGACGTTAGATGAACACCCCCAACTCGAGGTTTTGCAAAAATCCTGTAAGGTTCTGGTAGAGGTTTTGCGATGTTTATTGCACGACTCCTCAAACCGTAGGTTTCCCATGATTCCAGAAAAAGTCTACTCCCCAGATTCGTCACATTCTGATGTAATATTTTCATCGAATGCCAATCTGGTTCGTGACCCTCCCTGAAGACATGTTCAGCCAACTGGTTTGAATCGTCTCCCCTAGCTACCGCACGCATATGCTCCTTCCCTCGTAGACGTATCGATCTTCCCGTCTGTCCAACATACACCTTGTCACAGTCTCCACACGGTATTTGGTAAATAGCACCAGATTTTTCCTCCTCAGGGACGCGATCCTGAAAGTTAAGTAATTGTTAGGGTGAAAATTGAAAATTCTCTTTTTAAAATAACTAATTAAATCTAAACACCCAGGAGCAGATAAAGAGAGAGAGAAATTTTGAAACACGAAGATGAACAGTGGACTCCAACCTACTCCAAACATGGGCCATTAAGGGTGTAACATGTAAGTTAAAGTTATCTTTCTTTCTCTTCTATTAATCGATAAATTGTAAGTGCCTCCTCCCTCATTAAACTTATAATGAAATGTGTAATTTTTTCTGGTGGTTTATATACCCCAGTATGATTCTCATAGTGAAATGAGTATTTGAATTATTTTATTTTTTTAATTACTTATATCAGGTTTAAATACAAAAAAAATATGCCAAGTGAAAAATTGATAGTATGTAGAATGGTTAATAGCTCCAAATGCTTATATAAATGGCACTGTTATATTCTAAAGGAATTAGAAAATATATTATCGTGTTTATAATATAAAATAAAAGGCAGTAATTATTGAATAATTGTTTCATGTCTGTTTTAAAGAACCTGGTGTTTTTTTATTTTGTTTATGTTTAACACACAACGCGTTTAGAAAAATAACCCTAGTTATTCACTTAATTTTTACGGTCTTGCATTTGAAATTTTAGGTAAAAGTCAACCAATGTTTACTAACCACTATCAACGGCCAATTTACAAATTTATTCTGGATAAACAAATTTAATATTTAATGTTATGGAAATTGTGTTTTAATGTTCTCAAATAGTAAAAATTAAATCAATAAGTAAACTAACTAAAAATTTAACCAAACTAATTATAAAATACCTATAATAAATCATTTACATTTCATTAATTATAATTATAATAAACTTCATTTAATTTTCATTAATTATTCTAAAAATCACCCTAAACCATAAAATTCATTTCTAAACCATAAATAATATAATAATATAAAATTATAAAAATAAATAAATAAAAATCTAATATTCAAAATCCCCTCATAATATAATAGATCACTCAGGGTGTAGACAGGTTTGTAGTAGGTCTTAACATTCACGCGACCGAGAATTCGAGACAGCTTTTCTGAGACACCCGCCACATATGGCAAAACCACTGATGTCTTCCTAGTCTCATCCTCTACACCAGAGGTCTTCAAACTTTTCAGTCCAAGGGTCAATTTTGCTTATTCTTGCAGGCCCGCGGGCCGCACTACTGTATCAGCAATATTAGGACTGAACAAAAGCGAATTGGGGGAGGGGGGCGTAGGGGGTGATCCCCCTCGTTTCGCTTTTGTTGCCTTTTTTTTTTTTTTAGATCTCTGTATTGGTTTGCCCCTCCCGAAAATATTTTCTGAATCCACCGCTGGAACTGAATATACATATATTACAATGTAACATATGTATGAAAGCAAGAAAACATTGAGCATACTTTAAGACTTAAAGTATAGTAAATGTTTTTTTCTAGAACTGCAAACAATTGTTAGTGTAAAGTTAAAGCTACATACATCTCATTAACCATAATTATAACGTTTAATGTCATTACGTGAATGTGTGTCACTTATTTTAAGTTTTTAGGATAAATCCCATGTCATTAATTACATTTAAAATGTTCAATTTCATTATGTATGTCAATTCTTGCGTTTCTTAATTGGTCGTTAAATAAAAACATCTGATTATTATTTTGTATGATTTACTTACATTGTAAATTTTACAATGTAATCAAAATAAAATATGGCGGGCCGGATACCGAGCATGTCTGGCCTGCTACCGTGGGCCGGATTGGTGGTGCTCGCGGGCCATAGTTTGGAGACCCCTGCTCTACACAGTGGCGGATTAAGGAATTTTGTGACCCTATTCGAGTTCTAGATTTTGAGGCCCCCCTCCTTCCCCGGCCGTATATTTTAAAATCCATAGCACCACAGAATAGCCCGAAAATACGTTAACGGGATTAGCTGCAAACACCCACGTGCAGGGTGCGGGGCTTCGTAGTTTGTCACAGGTTTGGTGAGAGTAATTACGTAGCTTAAACCAGTAAGCAGTACTGGCTTAACGTGACGGGCTATGGCACTAAGACTACCAAATTATGACGTAACGGAACCGAGACACACAGGCGAGTACTTTTATTTTCGTTGTCAGCAAGTCGTTGAACATGGTAAAGGATGAATATTTACAATGAGGACGTAAATGCTGTTGCGACAAATGTAGAAACTAATAGAACATGTCTGAAACTGTCGAATTTATCCAGAAACTTAAAAGTGCATAAGGATGATGTGAACAGTTACGCTTGCAACTCATGTATGGCCGAAACCAGCAAAAGAAGCAAAGCCAGATGCACAGTTATGTGTTTTAAGTAATGGGGCATGCGAGCCACGTCACGCTTTGCGCTGTTGTGATGCCATACCTTCGAATTATATATTAAAAAAAAAAGGAATTTATAAGACAAATCATTTATTTTTATTTGTAATTCAGATAATTCCTCTGTGAAGAATGAAAACGTATTCACAAGTACCTTATTTTTAAATGAAAATTTCGGATATATTATGTTTTCAAATACAAAATTACAAATTTTTACTTTTTTTTTAGCAGCAGCTAATCAGAAGTGACATATTCCAGTCATTTGGAGTCCCTGTGCGGCCGCACAATCCGCACTTCGAGTAATTCACCACTGCCTCCACATTCCTGTTTCCACCACTAACACCACCACATTGGTTACGAGCGATAAATTTAGTCGGGTAACCGTGGGTTGGTTGGGGGTTTTTTTTTCCAAAGTTAAATTTCAGGTACAGTAGATCCCCACACCTTAGCAGATAACCGATTTGTCCGGTTAATCCGAACATGAAGCTGCTGCTCGTAGAAAAAAAGTATCAAAATTTGAGATATATATAACGAAGCCTTAGGATTTCCACTCGCATTGTTCACACAAGTCCCTGATTTTTTCATAGTTGGTTAGTTGTATCTTATGGCGCAAGGACAGCGAGGATCATTCTGCGCCAAACAAGGAGGGACCGCTCCATAGGCATACACAGAAAGTTCGTAAGGGGGGTTATGGGGGACTCAATGGGGGGTGTTTACAGAGCTACAACTCACATATTCCTATGTTAAATATACAAAATATATTACATAAATATACACCCAAACTGCGTACGGCAATGGACCGAACGTTCGATATAGATTTATTTATATTTTTTTCATAACCTTTCTAACAAAATTCCCGGACTAGTAAAAAAAAAAAAACCTTTTTCATTCGAACGACTGCGGAGAAAAATAGTTCACGTTCATGAAAGGGCGGATCTAGGGTTTTATTACGGAAGGGGCGGATCCGGAGACGTTCCCTGGGAAAATTTTTAATTTTGGGCAGTTGAATAGCTTAGGCAAATAATGTTGTTCTTAAATTGCATTACTAGCCTTCCTTTATACTCACCAAAATATTTAATTTATGACAATGAAGTAGAGTTGGGCTTTTCTTTAATTAAACTATATGGTTTAAGGCATATTATAGTCAAGTATGACAGAAGGATAACCTAGTAAAGGAGACATATACAATAACCAAAATCATAATTTACAATGTAATTAATAGAACGAATTTGAACTAAAAAAAGGTTTTTAAGGTATTACCCTCCCAGGGATAACACAATTGCCAATATGGTCAACACAAGCCTCCGGGCGAGATTTTGTAAGCGGTCCAAGACACTCCGGGCTAAACGGAGGGACCCTGGTTCGAATCCAGGATGGGGAAAGCGTCTCTTTTTCTCCAAAATTACACAAGCTCTAGTTTGAGCTGTAATTAAAACGTGGGTGGCAAAAATTATTGTATAATAAATTCCCCCACGAAAACTCACAAAAATCTCGCCCCGGAGGCTTTCTTGTGTTGACCATATTTGGCAATTGTGTTATCCCTGCGGAGGGTAATAATACCTTAACATCTTTACATACGGAGAAAGAGAGCGTTGTTTCCTGTCCTCATTCGTCTAGCGGTCCAAGACACTCCGGGCTAAACGGAGGGACCCTGGTTCGAATCCAGGATGGGGAAAGCGTCTCTTTTTCTCCAAAATTACACAAGCTCTAGTTTGAGCTGTAATTAAAACGTGGGTGGCAAAAATTATAGTATAAAAAGCAAATTATTTTACTTTTTATAACAGCAACTTAAAAAAAAAAGTTTATAGTGAAGAGTCAATAAGCGTGCATTCAGAGGCGAGCAGGGGCGGACTGGGTTCTCTCAAAGGGCGCATAGCTTGGATTATAGGAGGGCGCACCGGCCAAGGGACAGGTGGCTCAGTCCGCCCCTGGACGTGGGTGGTAAAAACAATACGGTACATTGGTTTTACTTTTAAACATGTGTTAAGTTTTGGACGCCAATGTAATACTTTTGTTTATTACAGTCATAACAAACACAAAATATTCTTCAAAGTTTTTTTTTTTTTTTCCCTATTTAACCGTGAACGATGGGGTTGTGGGGGGGGGTCTCCCCCCTCCGCCCCTCGATGGATCAGCCCTTGCGTTCATGGGAGGTTTAGCTAAAAAACGGAAAATTTAGCTTTAACCCCTTTTCGCTCCCGTCAAAATGACGGGGCGAGGTTTCGCCCTTTTATTTCTCGTGCATGCGACATTTCCGGGCTGAACGCTTCCATTTCCTTGCTAACTGCACAGTGTACATCCATAGGGCTTTTTTTCTCCAAACCCAAACATTACGACCTTCTATCGATATTCAACAATTAGCAAAGCTATTTCTGTATCTTGTGGGGTGGGCTCAAACGGGTGTTCAATGGCCCATCCCGTCCAACACACGCGTAAGGAAGAGGGGGTTAAAGGATAGATCGCACCAAACTAGCAGGCTCCACTTTGAACGCTCTTAAATGAAAAAACACCATATGCAGATAGATATCTATGTCTGTGTTATATCTTTTGCATTGCTGATCTGCAATGGAAGAGATTTTCGACTGGAAAAAGGGGTTAGGGCCATAGCTAGATGCATTTTACAGAGGAGAGGGCCTAAAAATTACGGGGGGGGGGGGGCTCAGAGAGCTTAGCATTCGTTAATAATAATAAATTTATTAAAACACAACACGTTACAAATACTCTTACGTTGGGAGTAAAACGCAGAATTACAAAATCATCGATCGGAATACAATAAAAACACTTAAATAAACTTGAGAGACAAATTCATAAGGGGAAAAAAAAACCAAGATGGAAAACCTTCAGAGCACAACAAAAAGCAGCGAGGGAAGGCAATGTTTTAATACATTTTATTAATATATTTAAGGATACTGGGTATCTAAAACTAATATATTTAACACTAATGAATAAATTTCTTAACCCTAAATTTTGCATTAAAAATTTAGAGATATACTAAAATTTGTATATATATATACTTTTATCCCTCATAGAGAAGATGAAGACTCAGATCTTTGTAGAAAACATGATGTATACAAAACCTATCGTAGAAATCCATTTTGAATACACTTTTAACTGAAAAAGGACAACAACTTAACACGGTTTAATTAAGTTAAAAAAAACTGACAATTTGTTGTCCTTTTTCAATTAATTTAATAACGCGCAGTGTCGTCGTCAAATTATTTCAAGTATACTTTTAATGTCAAAGAATAATTTCCCTTATCGTGCACAATTTCATAGAAAACCAAAATGTACAATAATTTATTTTGAGAAAAAATATTTTAAAGAGGGGAGGGGGGTTCAACCCTCTCTAGCCCCAGTCTGTCCACGGCCCCGAAAAGGAGGCTAGCAAATCACGATGCCTGAATAAGGCAGGTGTAAACATGTAGTATATATTCAAAAACACGTATGTTGTGGAAAGTCGAAAATATTTTGTAAATTTCAAACTTACGGGGGGGGGGGGGGAGTTTTAATTTTTTTATTACGCAGCTGACAGATTCTAGCCATAAGCTAAAACTGAAAGCAGAAAATCTCAAAACGTATACAATGAGATATGTGGAAATACATACGTCTACATTTTTATGGATAAATAACTTCTATTTTGCTTTTTCAAATACAGGCACAGTATAAGATAAAAATAAGCAGAAAGCCTTATTGATATCTTCCGACAGAAAATAAAACAACCTTTCTTCACGAGACATGGAGTTTTCAGTTTTTTGTTTCTTAGAAATATCCACATAATTTTGAGCTTTCCTTTTTAATTTCTGTGATGTTTTTTGCTGTTACGTTCTTTCACTTTATCTGCATTTTCAACCGAAACTTTGATAGAGGGAATAGTAAAGAAAGAAAGTGGGGTGATTTGATTCCTTTTCATGGCCTCTTCCTTAAAAAAACTGATCAAAGGTTGCCACTGCTGGATTATACGCTCTAAGCACTTTCCAACAGACAACCAACGAGTGCTAACGTGTTTTAGTACCTTTTTTATATCAGTCTCATGAAATTCTTGAAGAATTTTCAACCTATCTTTTCTTTTCGAACTCTTTTGTAAGTAATAGTAAATGTCTACCAAAATTTCATCGATTTTAAATGGCAAACATGCAGCACTCTTTTCAGCTGCTAAGTTAATAAGGTGGCAGGAACAGCCCATAATTTCAATATTTTGGTGATGATTCTTTAACACCGCTGCTACACCTGCTTTTTTCCTATCATAACAGGTGCATTATCACAGCTAAAGGCAACACAATTAGAAATTGGAAAGTTTTCAGATTGTAAAGCACTTACCAGAAGATTTCCAATATTTAACCCAGTAGCATCTTCTTTCAAAGTTGGCACAGATAAAAGACAATTCACAATTTTTTCACATAAAGGATCGAAGAAAGTTACCACTATTGGATACAGCTTTGAATCAACATCGTTGCTTCCATCAGTTGCAATTGAAAATGGATAGCACCTTAAATTTTCAACAAGTGATGAGGATTCCTTTGCAGACATTTCTTTCATAATTGCAGAAGTTTTGGTCTTTGCAGATCCATATTGTTTTGCAATACTGCTGTCAGGAAACGTTTTCCGAAAGAGCATCCCCGTGTGATCGCTGCAATTCATTGGCAAATTATGTTCGATCAAAAACAATGTAAATAAACATTCAGCTTTAATCACGGAGGTATCGTTAAATGCAAAAAATGAAGGCTTGATACTATGATTAGACTCTACAGCCTTGAACACCTCCTTATGTTCAACAGTCTCAGAATGCAAAGTAATATCGCGTTTACCACCGTGAGTAATGCTTATGTCTTTACGGCAACACGTGCAGAAAGCATATTTTGGCCCCAGTCTTGATTTTTGAATAAAATTAAACATCTTCATATATTTGGCTTTAAACGTTTGGTAGTACCT
Organism: Dysdera silvatica; assembly: GCA_006491805.2. NCBI lineage: Eukaryota > Metazoa > Arthropoda > Arachnida > Araneae > Dysderidae > Dysdera > Dysdera silvatica. Next base: position 92,923,217 of record QLNU02003225.1, on the reverse strand, counting down.
TTTATTAACGGTCGACATCGTTAACGTTGTTTTCAAAAACACCTAAAAACAAAACTTTCTTTCCAGAGCAAAGAAATACCAGATATGTCTAACACATGGCTTCCCTATAAAGAGTCACGTGCTTGACCAAAACCTTATGGATGTAGCACATTCTTTCTTTCCTTCCCCAACAACTACAAATCCAGATGCGCGATTTTGTTGTGCAGGGGCATCACTCTACGTCATAGCTGGAGCTAAAATTCCACGTCACGCCACGCATGCGCCGTCAACGGCAGACGAATTTTTCTGGTGTTCTTACCGATATTTGCATTTATTTATGCATATTTATTATTAAATATGCACATATGCGCAAAAATTTAAATAAACATGCATCAAGAAAAATAGGTATATAGACTTTTTTTTAAGAAATCAGTATTTTAAAAAACACTGGGGATTTTAGATGAAATCTCCGAATGTCGTTTTCGACTGGAAGATCGATAAAAAATCGGAAGCCTTCAAGGTAAATCGGAAGGATTGGCACCTATGCAATAGGCTATAGACTGGGGCGGCAAAATTTTGTGTATTGAGTTTGATATAAAAAATTTAATACCATATGATATAATCAGACGTTTTGCCGAGAAGAAAGCTAGACGTCATGCTTTCCATTTAAATACCAGTGTTCGATAGGCTTTTATTTTTTTGCTAAAATTAAAATTTATTACAATAAATTTGAATTTGATTTATTACATACCAAAAAAATAATACTTCAATATAAGTTAATATTGTTTAATATTTATGTTTCAATTTATGAGTTTGTTTTTAAACAAATTTATTGTCAATACAAAAGTTTTTGGCGTATATTGAATGTAGCAATTTTGTGTGCCTATCACAGGTGGGGGGGGGGCGAACGGGTAGGACGGTGCATCAACAAGTAATCTTGTGGCGGCAAAATGGTAAATCCGCCCATCTGCGTATGTACGTACAGAAAAAATTTATTTCTAGGCTCCAAGCCCCCCCCATAATTTTGAAAACATTAAAAACTACCCATTTCATATACCCGGAAAATATACTTATGTAATATACTTATAAAATACATATATTTTTCGTACACTTACTTTTATACAATTTTCTTGAACAAAGAAGTAGGCACTTTTTTTACTGTTTTCTTGAAAATTATGCGATCGTTAAGGGGTTAAAATTGAAGTTAACGAAGATTTTTCCCTGACTTTTCCCGGTTTGATCAAAGAATCTCGTTTTTACCCTGACTTCAGGGAAATTCTTCAAATTGAGTGACAGTTCCAGATTCTCCAAGTTAGTTGGAACCCTAAGACTAAATCAATTTTAAAATAATCCAATTATTTAATTAGAGACATTCTCCCATCATAGAAGATGATGTGGCCGTGTAAGATGATTAAATACTCGCAAAGTAAAGAATGATTTTCTCCCACCAGGCACAGAGAATCATTCTTTCCTTTGAGAGCGTTTAATCATCTTAACCTAATTATTATTCAAACATGAAGCGGCAAAATGTAGAAGCACTGCCATACGACGAAATTTGAAAGAAACCGAAACGAAAAGGAGAAAATTACACGCTTATCAAATATTGGACATAAGTTAGGTGGGTCATTCCATGCCAAGTGGTACAGTGACATTTACCTTACTATTTTTATACTAAAACTAGTATAACAGAATGCCCCAGATCTTTTTTTTTTTTTAAATTTCATCCCGTTTTTGAGTTATAGTGATTTGAAATTGACAAAAATGGAGAATTTTGGTCTTACCTGACTTCACTTAAACCTAAAAATCTCATCCCAGAATTGAAATATTTTAAAATCAAAAATATCATTCTCTTCAGAATTTCATGATTACTTTTGAATTTTCAAATTAATTTAAAAATTTCGAAAATTAGAAATGTGATTAAAAAACGCGAAAAACTAATTTAAAAAAATGACTTGCTCCATATTTCTAAAAGCTCTCTGCAAAATTTCAGCTTGGAATCCGTAAATGTAAAGGTTTTCCCCCAAATATATCCTACTAGGGCATGGATGCATCTATAAAATATTTTTAAAAACTATGATCCCATTGAGATTCCAAGCTGAAATTTTACAGAAAGCTTTTAAAAATACTGCGTAAGTTTTATATATATATATCTTTTTTTCACATTTTTTCAATCACATCGTTAATTTTTGGAATTTTTAAATTCATTTGAAAATTCAAAAATAACCCATCATGTCACATATTATATTAAAGGCCACGAAATTATGAAGAGAATTGTTATTTTTGGTTTTAAAATATCTCAATTCTGGGATGAGATTTTTAAGTTTAAATGAAGTCGGGTAAGGCCAAAGTTCTCTATTTTTGTCAATTTCAAACCACCACAACTCAAAAACGGGGCGCAGTATAGCCCAGATGCTCTTGCGCCATAAAAAAGCCAAACAATCAATCAATCAATCAAACACGGGATGACATAAAAAAATTCATATTTCAAATTTAAACTCAGTTTAGATCATTCAGCAAGTGTATAAAATTTTAAGAAAATTGAAAAACATGAGGCAAAAAATACATTCAAAATTGGATCACTTGGCATGGAATGACACAGGCATTAATTAGATGGATACATAATGGAAAGCTCAGTATTTAATAAAGTGATATATACCTTTTGTTTTCGCTGATTTCTTCATCTTTCCGCAGTTTTAATTGAGAGGACGAAGGGGGCAGGTTGAAGCGGCGGCCGATTAAAATGTTGTCTACACTGTATTTACTTTTTAGAACGTCAATTGCCGAAACCAGTGACATAGAAAATGGGGAAGGCTGAACACCCTGTCATTGCATATCAAGACAAATTTTCTCTTCATCGCCGAGTCACATGATCTCTTATAAAGTTACTTGAGCGTTCTCACCACATAATTTTTAAATTACAAGGCCCCTCACCAAAATCACGTGTTGTCGGAATCATTCCAAAGGGAAAATTGTCATTATTGTCATAAACGAAAACATAAATCGGCATTCAATTTTTTTTTAAATTGCAATTAGTGAAATTAACCAAACGTGCAATTTTGATAGGAAATATATACACCGTTTATTTTTATTAGATTTTTCCAATTTGGCCAGATACATATTGGAGGACTCGATTAAGAATTTTCGATTTATCAGAACTTGGCTCGGCTTCAATTAGTTTCAATAATTGGGTCTCTCTCTGCTCTATAATGTATTTTTAATACAATGTACTCGTTTGATATTGTAAGTGACCTATCAATCAGCAATTAACTAAAAATTGCACAATTATTCAGTTACAATATTCATTGTTTTCGACTTAACAGAAGTTTCAAAAGTTGCAAGCTGAGTACGATGATTGAACGATGCGTCTCGGGACTTCTCTGCGGACCCTTTGTGGCGAAATGTATGGTTTAGTGTGTCCTCTGAGGACCCCTTGTAGCGAAACGTATCGTTTGGAGCAGGGGTCTGCAACCTTTTTCAGCCCAAGGGCCAACTTTGCTTATTCGCGTGGGCCAGCGGGCCGCACAACGGCATTAACGATATTAGGACTAAACAAAGGCGACTAAAGTGGTGCGAGCAGTGCGATCTTGATGAGATCTCTGAGTAAGCATTCTTTTGCACTGCTGGTAGAGAACCTGGATTAGCGGCGCACTAGGAGAACGCGTTACCACACTGCGCCACCGCAGGGCAGAAATAACATTTCAGAGCATGCAGTCAGATGGTTGGGAAGATGTTCTTATCAACATATTTAGAATAGAATTTGATGAGTCCTAAGATGAATTTTTTTTAAATCACTGTTGCACTGCAAATCGATAAAACTACACCTAGTGCCTACATACGCTAGAAAACTAAAGTAAAACACGATCGAGGGGAAACCTCGAGTTAATTTAGTTCTATAGTGTTTTAAGATATTTATTACGAAATGTGAAAATGACAACAGAATAAAATATATATTTCAAACCCAAAAGGAGCAGATACAAATTTTGCACACAAAAAATGACGTAATTTTGCGTGAGACGGCGGGACACATAAAACATGTCGGAGGGCCGCAGGTTGAACACCGGTGGTTTAGAGTGTCCTCCGCGAACCTCGTTACGCTTTAAATTTCTACGCCTATTTCACTGTAAAGCCTACATTTAGCAACAGATCTCTTCAGTTAAATATGAAACAACTACAGCAGAAGTAGAAGTAACGGACTGTTTCATATGGGGCAGGAAAACAGCGAAGGTTTTAATGCTCCAAGTAAGAGAGCAATCATTTTAATTTGTTTTGTGTACTATCATATATTATTTTCAAATTTATCGGTGGAGGCTCACCCCCCGTTTTATGGCCTTTATTACAACTTTTCTGACCCATCATTTTCAAAGATACCATTGCCCTTCTCAGGGACGACACAATTACCACTAAATTGGTTAATATACAGACTCAAATGGGCAGCTTTGTTTTTGGGAGACTCCTAAAGAAGAACAACATGCCATAGTCTCTGTGGTTTTACGGCTCAAGGACTACAATGGTCATGATGTGACGAGTCCTACTGTTTTCCGAGGAATCTGAGCCTCTTAAGGCCTAGGGAACCAAACCCAGGTTTACAGTGAGCCACGCGATCTTTAGGAGATCTCTGAGTAAACGTTCTTTGCACCGTTGGGAGTCGAACCCGAGTTAACGGCGCACTAGGCGAACGCGTTACCACACTGCGCCACCGCAGGGCCATCGTCTCAGACTGAACTTTGGTTCTAACCATGAGGTCGCAGGTTCCAGTTCCTCCTAAGCCAATACCATTTTTTTCTTCTTTCCCCCAAATCTGCTCATTTCAGACAGGATGCGCCAATCACTTTTTTTTTTCGCCGCAAGGGCAGCAAAGGTCAATCTGCACTGCGACGTAAGGTTTTCCAAGGAATCCGACCCCTTTAATGCCTAAGGAACCAACCCCCGGAGTACAGTGTTTGTTTTCCCACCATCGGGAAGCCAACCCGGGTCAGCGGCGCACTAGGCGACCGCGTCACCACTGAGGAAGGCAGGACACGTGCTGGAGATCACCAATCATATCATGCTTTATAATAATAATAATGGGCCGAAAGGGGCTCTAGTGAAAGACAAAGAACATGGATGCTGGAAAATCTCTCATCTTACTAACTTTATTTTTTCTTTTGAACTATTGCGGTCATTCGATAGACGCTCAACGTCCCCAACAACAAGTTTGAAATTGACAACTGACCTGTGTTCATTCATTACATAGCGCAGTGGGTCTCCGCAAGTAGTAAGATAGTAGGAATAAAACGGTTTACTCTCGGTCACGAACGTAGTAGTAGTAATACTACGGCCAAAGAAAACAAACAGGGGTGGGCGCATGCTGCCACTGACCGATCCGAGCGTAACCGGACTCTCTCCGATGGGATTTTTTTCAAGGTATGCAATCAGATGCGGATATCAAGAAGTTGGAAAGACCCGCAGGACACAACAGTTAACCAGGGCCTATATTACAACGATATCCATGGTCGCATCCACCGAAGGGTGGATACCCAATTTTTTCGGATCTCCACCACTGGGTTTCCAAAGTGGTAGGAATGGAATGCTTCGAAGTAAACGAAGGTTATTATTGAACGCTTGGCTGCCATGCTCGACGACTCGGCCACTCGCACCCTTCCCACACACATGACCTGTATACCGAGTGAAATTCCCGGTCAATGCCCGATTACGGGCGTTCCGCGCAAGTTTTTGGAGAGAGAGATCTTAAGGTGTGAACCCACCCAGCGCACATGATGGTTTGCCTTCTTTCGGTTACTTGGGCGAAAGCAGCTTGTGTTTGAGAGATAGTTACGACATGCCTCATCAGGATCTCCAATTTTCCAAGGCATCTCTGTCGCCTAGGGCAATGGTCTCCCGAACTCTTTTCAATCGCACACCCCTAGTGAGACTTTAAGCGTTAAGACGTAAGCATCTTTGGGGGAAGAGGTGGGGGGGTAGTTGCGCTTATTTTCCTATGTTAGCCAATGTTAATTTTTGCTTACCAAAGGAGCCGGGGGTACAAAATGGATGAAATATTGCTTACGTAATACTTGAACATCCCCCTTAGGAAAAAAAAAGTAAGTGCGAAGCCCTGATAGATCCATGAGCATAAAAATATCGCGGACTAGAGGCTTTAAAGTAAATACAGTAGAATCTGCCTAAAGAGACCACCTTTGGGACCGGACCTCAATGGTCCCCATACACGACAGACTTAGGTAAGTCATGACTAAGTAAGTCCCTGTCAGTTTTCTCCTCTACAAAAAGTAGTCACATCCACAGTGGCGGACTGGGCCCCCGGGCCGTTGCGCTCTCATGGGCAATAGGACTCACGCCCTCCGAAAAAAAAACTATGCGCCATTTGCGAGGACCCAGTCAGCCCCTGCTTATCCACGTGGTTAATTTACCAGATCCCACTACGTTTACGTCGGTTCTGAGCTCGCGAATACTAGTATTTTATTTAACTTCGCTTCCAACCCACGATATTTTTACGTCTATTTACACACTCTCAGGAAAGGACAAAATACTTACTTTTATTTATTTTCACGCAGCCAATTTTGGAGACCACCAGCTTAGGTGCAAAAATTCAGGACTACAGAGCGGCAGAAAACAGGAAAAGAAAATTTTGTTCTACGATGCAAGATCATGCTGAGAAGGGACCTACAGTTTTCCGAGGAATCCGAACCTCTTGAGGCCTAGAGAATCAACCCTAGGACTATGGTAAACAGTTAGTTGGTAAGGTGGCTTTTTTTTTCAGTCGAATCCGAAATAACGACACGCTAACGAACATATTATCACCTCAGAGTCCAAAAAAGGGAAGAGCTAGGGACGATCGGGGCAGGTCAATGGGGCATGTCAGGGGCAGGAAACCGTTCACGCGTTCGGAAACACCATTGGAAGTTGAATCCGAGTTACTGCAGGGTTCAGACTTGCTAGGTGTCGAACCCAACCCAGCGCGACCGAAGGATAAAACCAAATAAAAGATTGCACAAGTGACGTGCAGTGAAGGGTTTCACTGTCATCGATTAAAGCACTACAGTAGGCACTTTATAAATGTAGAGACTAATGATACGTCAACGAAAGGCGGTCCTTACCATTGGACGTCTCTAAAAACGTGTGGAGGGGCGGGATGATATATAAAAAAGAGAGCGACTTCTGTCGTGTGTAACTCAAAACTCTCCTAAACGGGGAAAAAAATGTTCCGAAACAGCGAGTATGCCGGGTAGCTAAATATAACCCTAAAGTCACCGTGCGTCCGAATTTGGAAAAAGAAAAAAAAAGAAAGGAAGACAGAGAACGAGAGAGAGAAGGAAACTGAAGATAAGGCAGGACCACGAGTGGTCGACTGAAAGACACAATGACGTGAACAATCACAAAACCAGCAATAATAAAAGAAACAGACAAGCACAATAAGTGTTCACGCCAACTTCAAACCCTTAAAGGTCATTTCATTTTGAAAACGGCCTCTTTTTTTAAAAGTAAGTGACCAATTTCGCATACACGACTACAATACACAGTATTGTGTTCAAAGGGATGAACTGAACTTTCCCTTTAAAAAACAAAACAACTTCGAATAGAAATTTTTACCGTTTTATACGACGATACAAGAGGAAGAAGCCCATCTGGTGTGGAAAACTACTGAATTTACAAATTTTCTTTCAATTGTCAGTAATATTTTGCTTTTGGGATCCCTCTTACGTCGTGGGGGGTAAACTGGGGTTCTGCGGCGAACAATTTGAAAAACACTGAATTAGATAAAACCACGTTTATTCCTTCCTTACTTTTCCTACGCTTTAATCCAAATACTTTTCTCTAATATAGTAAATAAAGTGTTTTTCTAAATATATAGTCGAACCCGCTTAACTGGGCGACATCTCAAGGAACGGAACCCAAGGAACTAATAGTAATTTACATCGCTGAACTGGGCGAACATTCCGCTTAATTGGGACAAAAATACAAGATCACAATTATAATTTGTACATACATATTATGCTGCACATAGTCAAAAAAAAAAAGTTCAAGCAATTTAAGATGATATGATCTTGTATACAGTACACCAGGACTTCCGATGCATATCACTGAAAGTTTACCGTAGGTGTAGTAACGCAACTAGCCAATACCACCTAGATCTAGAATGTTTCGTGTAATTGATTTTGTTAATGTAATTTAGGTGGTATTGAGCTAGCACGCAAGTGACACACATCGGTGTCGTAGGTCTCGACTTGCGAGCCAAGTGAAACTAAAAGCGCGATCAGTTTCACAACTACATATTTTATTTTAGAAATCATTTTTTTTTTCTTACATATCATTTTCTTATATGGATATTATGTATGTAATATTGAAAAACATTATTTAATTTTGTGCGAAATTCGCGTACTTAGAACAGCCGCTTCATTGGGACAAAATGTCCTAATCCTGATTAAGCGAAATCGATTGTATTTATATTTTTAAAACACTTATATTAAGTTTTCCTCCAAACTTCTTGTATCTCACTCTCAATAACTAACGTTCTCCTTCACCTTCAACTTTTTACCCAATATTTCATATTAATGTGGTTTTTTTTCCCCCCTTTTACTTTAATTCGTTGTCACCTCTTGTACCTTTTCATTTTAATTCCTTGTTCTTTTATATTATATTTTATATTTCCAAAAAATATTTTTTTTTATGCGTTATATTTAGCAGGTTTCAATAGATATTGAACCCGCTATTGCTTTTGGTTTTTCTGTCTGTACGCAATAAAAAGGACAAGGTAAAGGTCTTCCGTAAATGCAATAATGATGGTTGTTGTTAATGCTGAAAACCTACCGAGTTACTTGAGAATTAGAGAGTTGCGAATTAATGTTAATTGAAACCCGCTAAATTTAAATATCGACCTTAGGCGATTTTCTTTCACTAGCTTCATTAGGATACCTAAGACTTCTACAATATAATCTATTATAACCTAACTACCTTTTTAGAAATAATTTTATTTTAAAATTGACTTCTGGTGACCCACTTAATGATTTCCACGGCCCCTTCTAATTTTACCTGTAGCCCGCCCCTCCCAGAAGTAGAACGTCCCCCAACCCCAATGGCCATACAGCTCTCGCTGAGGACTACTGTGCGCATTCGATTTATTACAAAATTAACAAATTAAAAGGACACATTTCGAGAGCTTAATTGGCATCACTCCGGTACGCACCAGATCGAATCCTTTCCGGCTCTTAGTTAAGAATAAAAGGTCTGTCATTTGCAAAGTTAACCCTTGCGTGTGCTACAATTACCTGATTACAATGTAAGTGAGCCACTAACCCAGCGAAATTGACCTGAGCTCGAGGACGCGATAAAAAGCTCGATATTTTAGTGTACGGGTATTCCGAAAAGCTCTTACCGCGCCTTGTCTTTTATTGGATCAATTTCTCGTCCAGTACTCTTATGGCCTCGATTAAATTTCCGTCGGCGACCTTCACAGCACTTCCTTTTTTTCCTCACTAACGAGTTCGCGCTTCTCGATGCTTACCTTAGTTCTTCCGGACCTCCTTTTACAATCGAATGATCGATTATTTTTTAAAATAGATTCCTTCTTTTGGATCGATTCATATTGCTTACAATTTTATGCATCGAACGATTGGGGATCACTTCTCGATTAACGATGTCCCTGACCACGGCCTTCGGGCTTGCTGGGTGGAGTCCAACTCCGTGTAAGCCAGGTTGCGTGTGTAGTGCATGTACGTTCACGAAAAGTAGTCCGATGGTACCGTTAGAATTCCCGGGAGCTGAAGTCACAAACGGGCTAGTTTATTACAGCAGAGGGGAGGACGTCATTTCCGAACTGATTTTTGGCGCAGGCAAACGTTCGGTAAGAATCATTTCTGAAATTACGCCCTCCGCTCTGCTGTAATCGGCTAGGCCGTTTGTGACGTCAGCTCCCGTTATTTCTAACTGTGACATTGGACTACTTTTCGTGAACGAACTACATAATTCTCTCCTCGGATGAAATTTAATTCGCGATATTTATGGCGTAAGGATAAGAAGTCATGCGGCGATAAGAGATTGCAATTTTTTCTCAGGAACCAAACACCTTACCCGGAAAATCGTAGCCCGAAATACCCATCGGCAGAAAAATGATCACCGCTCGATAACTGTGCGAGTCAAACTCGGGTTTTCTACACGGTGGGGTGTAGAGCTCTAAGGCAGTGACATCGGCTTGATTACATTTGCGAAACGAGGGGTGCGTTTTTTTTTTGTTTTTTTTTCTCATATAGGTCCCATACAGTAACGTATAGACAGACCGATTTGTGGTTTTGCTACCTATGGGCTCCGACATATTTTGCCACCTATAGGCTGACATTTTGTCGTCTATGGGCTGACATTTTGCCGCCTAATCTTACCAAACATAACTAGAGGTATAACAGATTTTGGCGCCTTTGGCAAATTCTAAATTAGGCGACTCTGTGCCAGTTATTCCAAATGCACCTTTCCGCAAGTATTTGCGAATTCGGCGCCTTGTGAGCCTTTCCTCGGGGCGGCGCCCATTGCAATCCTCCCTTTACCAATGCCTAGCCACGACTCCGAACATAACAATTCAAAATTTACAAGTCAATTGAATACCAAAAATTCAACCGCGCCTTTACGAAGTTCTCAGCGGCAAAACCTTTTCGTCGAAAATTTGCCGCTACGGGCTTCAGTCTACTGGTAAATCCGCCACTGCACATACATATTATGTAGGCATCTTATTTGCTGACATGAAATCAAATTACGGCATAAGCAGCACACTGCGAATTTTCCTGCACCTGGGCGTTATAAACAGGATGTTTAATTGCTCACAACATATTGTGCGTTCGCGCTCAGTTGGCGTGTGATAACGTTAAAGGACGGGTTAGTCCATTGCAGTTTAGGGAAGGGCGTCTTGCCGAAACTGGTTTTTCGCGCGGGAAAAACCAGTTCCTCCAAGACGGCCTTCCCTAAACTGCAATGGACTAACCCGTCTGCTAACGGTATCACGCGCCAACTGAGCGCTAATGCACATGAGTAAATTTGCTTCATGTTAAAGACGGAACAGTGGACGCGTCTTGCCTCTGCGCTACGATAATGGCAGGCAATTCGCAATAACGCTTAAAATCTCTTAAAACACAGCTGCATGGCAAAGCGGAAGGCAAAAGTTGATAAGGGAAGCATAAGTCTAAAGGGATAATAATAATCGCATCCGTTATAAAATAACGCAGGGAGGTCACGACAAGGAAAGGGTGTCAAAAGTCTCAACTTTTTTTTTCTCATTAAAAAAAAAAGGTAAAAACGAAAGTGACCTCATTTACAAATCAATTAGGAGGGTAAGTCACTTTCCGAGACGCAAAGATGCTGCTTAGACAACACAGTTGGAATTGCTAGAAAAGACCGCAAAAAACACGTCATTTTCGCTGTTGTGGAGAAAGCCATTCATGATGCGGTTGAGATGCTGCGAACCATAGAGTTTGAACCATAGAGACGAGTTTGTGTATAACTTTTTTTTTTATGTATCATGTTGTTTTATGTATCATGTTTTTATGTATCACAAGTGAATAATAATTTGGCACAGCAAAGCCTGATATGCATATTAGTTACTGAAGTCGAATGAATCGAGTATGCCTTATAACCAAGACAACAAAGGTTATATTGCCCCAAGTTTGTTTTTTTTATAATGCTGAAAACGTTTTTACGGAGGTCAATTAGAAAAAAAGCGTCACATTTTCCGTTATTTTTTTCTGGGGCGCTTTAATAAAGGTAGGTTGTTGTTTATACGTTACGGTGATTATATTATTAATATTGTCATAATAAAAGGGTTATGATAATAATACAATTATTTGTGTTAAAACCAATGAAAAATGTTTGTTGCCACTATATTCTGGTGGAATGAATAATAGGTACATGAAGAAATGTCAATTGTGTTTAATTCTCACTTTTCAATTTTAGTTGTCATGGTAACCCGAAAGGCACGAAATGCCAGAGGGCGCTTTTCATTTATTAGTATTCATTCAAGTTTTGACGGGTACGCACGTAGTTTTTCTATTCCGCTAAATTCGAATGTTATTGAATACATTTTCAACGTTCTAATATTCAATACAATTAAAGTTTTTTTTTAATCCTAACAAGGCATAGACTTATTTAAACATATTTATTACATACTTATTTAAGACATAGATTAATTAAACCGTGTGATCGCTCGACAAATTACAGCAGAGATAAGAAGGTGATATAACAAGTCGCAACACGTGTTGGTATTGACAGGCCTACATAACGAACTAGGCCACTGAAATTACACCAACGCATCAGCCAAATCAGTTATCCATATCGAAAAGCAAACATCTGTTGTTTTGCTTCATGGGCGCCAATAAACCATGGTTAATCTAGGTTATCGGACAAACTAGGCTTCAACAGCTTCACAAAAATGCAAAATAGAAACAATATGCTATGTCTTATAGACAAAATTGTACGCTACAAATATGCTATGGCGAATCCAGGATTTATCTGGGGCCCTTTAATAGGGTTTAAAAACCGGGATAGCCACAAAAATTTTGATAACGTGTCCACGTTATATGAAATTGTCAATTTAACAAGGGAAAAAAAAAAAATTTGCTAGGGTTGGGGAGCCAAAGCCACTATTTCTCCCCCCACCCCCAGATCCGCCAATGTAAATGCAACAAACGCTTATTTAAGGACGCGGGGACATCTTAAGTGATGGATGCTACACTCGAGTTAAGCATGTAATAATTTCACAAAATATAATTTACATTCCAATCCCTTATATTTAATGGTGGTGGTGGTTAACAGAGAAAGGGGAAAAAACTGTGCTTACCCTTTAAATTAGAAAGAGACCCTGACAAAACACATAACCTTAAGAATTTAAAAGGCAGAAAGAAAAAGTATACTTTTTAAAATATATATACATTAGAACCTGCCTGAAGTGACCACCTTTGGGACTGGACACCATAGACCACGGGCACCCATATGTGGGAGCAGGGGTGGGCTTAAAAACCTAATTCACCCGATTTTGTTATGCATTTACTTTCAAAAGTTTTACATTCACATTTTAAAATAAGGTACTTTTTAGCATTTTAGTAATTTGTACATTCACCAAAATGTTTGACAGCCTTAAGAAGGAGGTAATAATTTTTCTCAGCCCATCACCCTCATAATACTCATATGTGAAAATACTCATAATACTCGAATACTCGAAATACTCATATGGGCGTCCATGCAACAGACAGATGATTACTATACATGACATACTTCGGTATAGACATAAAGAAGTCACTCCTACAGTCTGAGTCCTAGAGTCTCCCCTACCAGTTCTCTCTTATAAAAAGTGGTCACCTTATGCAGGTGGTCCCTTTAACAGGTTCCATTGTACTCCACGTCCTATCATTTTATTTGTTTAAAGCAACCTGAGCATCCCCATAATGTCTGAATCGCCCCCCCCCCTTTAGAACACACTACACTAATTGGTTATTCAATGCAAAATGCTTTACTTCGGCGTCGACGAATATTTTTTTTTCGGCAAAATAAAGTTCTTGGAAAACTCCGGCAAAACCGTGACTGCCGAAGCTGTCGCAAGAGGGCCCGCCAAAAAACGACTGACGCTATGTAACCGGTTTGCTCTACAAGAAAAGAAAAGGACTTTCTTCCTTTCAATTTCTCTTGGGGTCACCTATCTTCATTACAGAACAAGTCTTCAAAGCAATATACGCGAACCTAAAATTGGAACGCCGGGGTTATTTTAATTTGGAGGTACCACCCCAGTGGTACATTACGGAAATCTATTTTCTTTCTTTTCACCGCGGGTTCTTTTGGCGATGACGTCAGCGGAAGACCCTAATGAGACCAACAAGTGGGGTGGGACGGGGGAGAAATAAAGCAATTAAACAGTCGTCGCGCTTCCTTGGAGATTACAGTCCATTAATTCCAATAAATATATATATTATAACAAACGTTCAATGGTTAATTTGGCAAGTAGTGAAGGTGTGAAAAACTAACGATGAACGACTCCACTCGGCCATGTTAGATAGGAAAAATGGTTCACTGATTCGATCAGCGAATGATCCTACACACATCATAGGCGTACACAGGAAGTTCATAAGGGGGGAGGTTATAGACCCAATGAGGTGGGGTTACAGAGCTACAACTCACATATTCCTATGTTAAATATACAAAATTTCATTGCAAAAAGGGGGGGTTACAACCCCCATCAACACCACCTGCGTACGCCAGTGGCATACGTTTAATGAGTAGCCGTAGAGAAATAGGCAAAATCACTCACGGATCAAATCCTTGAATACTAATTTTTAACTGAGCATTAATTTTTCAATCAAAAATTCGATTTCTAATTGAGTATTAATCAATTTCTAATTAAGTATTAATAATAATCAATTTCTCAATCAAAACCTCAATATCTAATTGAGTACTAATCAATTTCTCAAACAAAACCTCAATTTTCTATCGAGTGCTAATCAGTTTCTCACTAAAAAACCAAATTTCTAGCTAAATACTAATCAATTTCTATACGGTTACTCGATGAGTAGCCGTATAGAAATGGGTAGGTGGTGGTGGTTTGTGCAAGGAGATTATTGGGAAGGGTGGCCGCCGAATGTGACAGCGCTGTATTCTCAGACAGGGTTTTTCGTCAAATGTTAGGACGACCAGTGAACCGAGGAGGGACACTAATAAATTATCGATCAAAGCAGGCGTACAGAGACGCACAGCTCACATGGTTATTACTACTAACATAGAAAATGGGTAAAATCGTTCATGGAGATCGAATGCTCTCCAAATCATTCTCATTCTATTCATCAGAAATGGGAGTGCGCCAAACTCAGCTTTTTTACAAACAATCCAGTTGATTAAAACCTTACTAATAGTTGATGTACCCATTGAGCCTATAACCCCCCTTATGAACTTTCTGCGTACACCTATACCCCGAGTATCATTACAGATAGATTTCACTCCATTGGCAATTTGATTAAATAAGATATTACTTCGTTCGAGGTTCGTTTGGATTATATATATTCTTTAAAAAACGATGATGTTATACTGTGGGACTATATAGTTGAGCGGAAGAATATAGTTCGTCAAATAATAATTGTAGTCATCCGCGATAGATTTGAAGTCCGGGAACGGTTCGCTCAACTAATCTCCCAAACACCAGCCAAGTGATACTGCGAATTCCTAACCAACACCACACATTCTGAACACAAATCGAAAGTGACGTGAGTGGAACAGTTTTCCAAAGACTCAAAAACGAAACGCTGAGTATAGTTACTTCACGAAAAGTAGTCCGATGGTACCGTTAGAAATAACGGGAGCTGACGTCACAAACGGCCTAGCCGATTACAGCAGAGGGAAGGACGTCATTTCAGAACTGGTTTTTGGCGCAGACAAACGTTCACTAAAAAACAGTTCTGAAATGACACCCTTCCCTCTGCTGTAATCGGCTAGGCCGTTTGTGACGTCAGCTCCCGTTATTTTCTAACGGTACCATCGGACAACTTTTCGTGAACGAACTACACCTGTACATGGCCATATATCCCACATCCATAATTAAATTTTAATACAAAATTGCTTATAAGTGTTCGATGTCCTATACATATGACGTCTATTTAAATTACCCTTTCTTCAAAGTGATTCGACGTAAAATTTCACGAGAGATTCCTTTTACGACAGACCCAGTTTACGTCGTGTTTATAGGAGTGTAATTAGACGTAAAACCGGGGACTATATTCGTAAATTGATTGCGGCAGAATTTGTCGTGAGCATGCAGTGACACA
>QLNU02003225.1:92889854-92900576 GCA_006491805.2 Dysdera silvatica | reverse complement strand
ATAAACATTCTCTTTCAAATGAAAAAAAAAAAAAAAATACAGAACAGGATAACGTTCTTGAACATTTCCGTTTTCCAACATTCCAAACATCCAGAGTCCACTAGAGGGTTGGGAAGCAGGGGCTGCAGCCCAGTGCCCCGGATGAAGTTTAGGGACCCGTGATGGCAAACACCCATGCTGTGGGGGGCCCGGCCCAGGGAACGGGTTGAAGTGAGCCTGGGGGTCCTCATTGGCTCTCAATGCCCCTGAAAACACCCTTACGTATAAATCCCTGATGGAAAGATTTGCTTGTAGTTTATAGCATAAAAGAGAGATATAGTTATGTTAAACCTAATCGAATATATTCTGCCTAACAGAGGGACAGTGTTTTCGAGAGTGTAGAGGAGAAAAAGAAAAGGTAGTTATTGTAAATGAAAATATAATAAGCAGTTTCAAATGTCCATTTTGAATTCAAACTATTTTATGTAGCTGGTTACGCGAATATAGCCTACACAATGTATATCTTAATGTTGATATTGCACTTTGAATATTTATGAGTATAGCAGTCACAAACCGTTCTTCAGAATGATCTTTTTCTTGCTTTAAGAGAATTCAAAACTACCTGCGATCAACTATGTGTGAAGCTAGATTGAGATAAGAAAGCTAGATGTCATGCTTTCCATTTAAATACCAGTGTTAATACCAGTGATAGACATTTTTTTGTTAGAATTAAAATTTATTTCTATAAAACTAAATTGGACGTATTAAATACCAAAAAGTAGTATTACTGCAATACAAAGGTAATATTGTTTAATGCTTATATTTCGATTTGAGAATTTGCATTTCAACATTTTTAGTATCAATACAAAAGTTTTTGGCATATATTGAATGTAACAATTTTTATGTTCCTACCACTGATTGGGAAGAGGATGGGCGGGTAGGAAGGATCGGCAAAAAAATACAGTCTAGGAGTGGCAAAATAGTAAATCTGCCCATGGCTATCCTCCCCCATGTATTCTCAGTTCAAACTAGACAGAATGAATACTCACATTTAACCAGATTAAACAAGGTGTCTATCCAAATTCTGTTCAAACTTGCTGGGCTTTCACACAAGACGTTAAAATTTGTATAATAAAAACAAGTTTCAAGACCATAAAATCCACCAATGTAAACCTCAGAGCCACTTGTAACTCAATTACAGTGAATTTACAAATACAAAAATGCATTTCTTTACACTAAAAACTTCTATTAATTAAATATTTACAACAACACTTTCATCCGGCCCTTTTTGAGTTCGTTATAAAGGAGTTTAACTATGTAATCACAAAGCCGATGCTTCAGCTTCTATTCCATTTAAAGTGTGCAGGACTATATATAAGAGAAAGGGGATTAGTATGATCAAAATCTCTGACAGATTGGATAATTTAGCTAAAAACTTTTTTTTTCCAAGTTTTAGTTACATATTTGGCAAACATTTTCTCCTGAGAAATATATGGGCTTAATTTTATATAAATTATATTAGTTTTGGTGTAAAAGGGTAATTTTTGGAAGAACTTTAGTCAAAAGTACAAGTTTTTCAAAATTTTCGGTATGTAATGAGGTATGAAAAGCACAGTTCAAGAAAATTATTTTAATAAGCTATTTATTATGACAACGAATTCAAAATATTCCTGACTCTTCTTCCAGGTTTTCCAGATCCGTAGATACCCTGATTAAAGTTTATAAAAGTTATACATTTCAAACGTATATAAAAAAAAAAATCATTTTACAGCAAAGTAACAGTAATAGTCTCTCTGTGCTGTGAGTAGTGACCGACAATCAGTGATGCACTGTCAAAATTATAACCTGTTCCCAAAATCACAACATGTTAACAGATTTCCTTAGAATGAACTCTCTCCCTCCATCAAGCAGAAAAGTTACAATTAGTACTTATTTTTAAAAATACTATAACCACTGGTTTGTAGTGTAACCAGTGGCGCCGACTTCATGGGTTCGAGACACTTTTTGAACCCTCAATAATTTTGTTGTGGGTTCCTCGAACCCCTAATATTTTTGCTCGTGGGGAAAATACGCATACAGAAATAGAAGCACAAAGTTTTTCGTCATCAATTCTTCAAGATTTTCATTATTTATACCCTGTTCACTGCACCTTTTATAAAAGCAAATTTTTCGTTT
Source organism: Dysdera silvatica (assembly GCA_006491805.2). Classification (NCBI taxonomy): domain Eukaryota; kingdom Metazoa; phylum Arthropoda; class Arachnida; order Araneae; family Dysderidae; genus Dysdera; species Dysdera silvatica. The sequence goes on along the minus strand of QLNU02003225.1, from coordinate 92,898,422 downwards.
TGTCTGGGTTCACAGAAAATATGCAAGTCTAGTCTCTACCTCTGCATACAGAGACAAGAACCTTTAGTGGTCATGGTGACAAAGACAAAAATATGTTGTCCAGTAAGTTGGCCTACCCTATCTTTCGACAACTGAGGGATCCACACTACTTCTTACTTTGTTTTGCCTCCCAAGTACCCCCTGGTGCACCCAGGGAATCTAGCTTTTATTTCAGTCAACTTCTTTTTAAAGAGAGACAGAAGGGGGTTGGGGGGCTGGGCACATCTGAGTATTTTGGCAGCAATCGTAAAACTATAAAGGGTGTATACATTTAGGAGAACATTAAATAATTATCTAGAGAAAAAATATTTTTCTATAATAACCTATAATTTGCTTCATTTTAAATATTTCAGGTGTCTTATTGTATATATCAGATAATCTGATAATGAAATTTAAATCCTTTGAAAAAAGTCACCGGTCATTCGATTTAAAATTTTCAGAACACCCAATCATTTTTCTAGTCGCCGCCTAAGAGTGTAACATAGGTCCGGCTTACCACTGTTAATAACTGATTGCAATGATTAAATCGGGAGATTTGTTTGTTTGACTGGTAGAGGTTGATAAGGATTGTAACCCTCACTGCAATGAATTTTTTTACATCTCCATCAACCATTTTCAATCCACTGTAAGATGGAGGTCTCTCTGTTATCACACATACACGTAGTACGGTGAAAGAAATACAAAGGGAGTGGCTTATCACATTGGCCAGATGGGTTGGCAAGCTGAACATACAGTTTAACGAAGATTTCGAACTTTGGTCACCATAGCCAAAGTCATGCGCTAAGGTGGGATTCGTTGTGTCACCCTCCAATGGAGTGACCACTACTGGGGCTGCTTCAAAGCTGCGTTCTGACGAGTGCTGGTATTCTTGGCAGTGGACTGTGAGATTTGTACATATATATATATACACACATATGAATATATAGAGTTCTAGCTCTGTAACCCCCTTTGAGTCTATAAACCACCACTTACAAGCTGTCTGCACATGCCTATGGCTTGTTTGTATGAGTTTTATGCAGCAGCGATTCTAGAAAAAAAAAATTTAGGAGGCACAAATTCTTGCACATGTGCATAGGTGGCAACCATGCACATAGACAATATAATAAAATCTAATTAAATTAGGAGGGGACCATGGTCCCTCAGCCCTAACATAGAACCACCACTGGTTTTATGGCATAAAACTCTTGCTGTGGTAGGATCAAGCATGGATACAGGGATCATAAACGCCCTACCTCCAAATATATTTTTTCACTGTAAAAAATTCCAACTTTCATGATAAATGAAGGGTGTTATTCCAAGACCATGGCAAATTCTGTCCTTGGTCCCCCCCCACCCCACCCCACCCCAATTGAAAATCTATGTCAGTCCCTGGTTGGGACTTGCAGCTTTCCGAGCAATTCAAGCATCTTAAAGTTCAGGGAACCAACTCCCAGACTACAGTGAGCAGTTAGTCCGTATGCTCTTTTTTTAGGCACAGTTGGGGGTCAAACCCAGGTTTATCGCACGTTCTGCGAACTCCTTATGACTCCACCACAGCAGGATCAAAACTAGAACTAGACATAAAAATTCAGGAAGAATCGTAAACATTGACAAATGTTCATTAAAGTCAAAACATTCTTATCACATTCAACAATGCGGTAATATTAGGTGATAAATTACTTGCAAAGGAAAGAATGATTTCTTGGCACCTGGTGAGGGCCGAACCCACAACCATTTGATCACCAGTCAACTGAAATGTCCTATAAAGCTACAGGAATTGATAGTCTCACCTATAGGATGTTTGCTTCTTTGACTTTTAACTTCGGTTTGAAAAGCAGTCCAAGCACTGTCCCATTAATTGCGAACAGTGGAGCTTTATATTCACTCACAGAAGGGCATAGGCAGAAAGTTTGTAAGGGGGGGTGTTATAGGCTCAACAAGGAGGGGTTACAGAGCTACAACTCATATATTCCTATGTTAAATATACAAAATTTCATTGCAATGGGGGGTTACAACCCCCAAAACCACCCCCTAGCTACGCCTATGTAGAAAAGAGCTTGACCAATGCCTGCAGCTCAATAGAAAAGAGGCTGTGGATTTGGTCCCCGTCATGCATCAGGAGATCATTCCTTTCTTTGAGAGTAATTTATCATCTGAGATGTGTTTGAAATTAAGTTTTAAAGTTTATACAGCTTAAAAGTTCATACTGGAACATATTTTTTATATGCAGATAGCCTAGTACATACAGATGGCAAATATTTTTAAAGACTCACATTCTAAACCTAATACATCTAAAAAAAAAAGATGCAGCTGCTGTGACATCACTACATGCTTGATAGAGACATTTGTCTTTCATGGTAAAAGGCGTAAGTGTATGCAGAAAGTTCATAAGGTGGGATTATAGGCTCAATGAGAGGGTTGGTGAACTAAAACTCCATATATTTATACATAAAACAGACAAAATTTCATAGCACAATGGGGAAGGGTTACAACCCCATCCCCCTGCATACATCAGTGGCACAAGATCAATTAAGATCATTCAACACCATGATGTATAATTTTCAAGGGATCAGAACCTCTGATCTATGGAGTTAAACCATGGACAATGGGGTAGAAATAGAAGGTATGCCATGACGCCATCGAGAGTCAAACTGAGGATTTCAATGCAATAAATCAGTTGTTCTTCAACTGTGTTCCACAGACGGGGTCTACGAGACCATCCCAGTGTTCCACAAAAGTTCAGAAAAATACTAAGAAAAGAGTATTTACTCTTTAATGCTAAGAATAAACCATAAGAGAACAAAAAATTCCCTTCCTAATGGTGAAAATTAGTGATGAAACACTAGAAATAAATATGTATGATGCAAATTCTGGGCTTTAAACTTTAAGTTAATTCTTGAGGGTCTGCGAGGACGAGTTATCTCCGACGGGAGATCCCCGGTCTAGGAAAGTTAAAGAACCTCTGCAATAATTGCAGTATCACTCCACCAACGAAAAACTCATCTGATGGAAAGAACTTGTATGGCCACTGAATTTTGCATGCTTAGAAAATATATAAAAAAAAAGATGTTGAATGTGTACCATCCATGCAGCCTAAGCTTTCAACATTCATTGAAAAAAGTTTGTCTATTTTATCCGCTCAAGCCAGTAGCATACATAGAAAGTTCATGAAGTGAGGAGGTGGTTAAAGAGCTACACAACTCTATATATTCATATGTACACAAAGTTGTATCGTAATGGAGGGTTATAAACTATCAACCCTCCCCTGCATAAGCCAGTGATTCAAGCTATGGCATCTCGTATAATTCGATGTTATTTAAGGTTCTGGGCAATGCTGTCTCATTAACCCATTTTCATTATCACACATTTCTTTTTCGACCTTTTAAGTTCAGTCATGCATGTATGCAAATTCCCCATAATCTTTGCATTACTTTCCTATTTCAGCTCTCTAAGCCAAAAAAGAAATAACGTACTGTACAAAGTCAGCTTTCTTTCTTTAAAAGATAAAATACTCTTTGAAAAACACACGAAATATACTTAACAAGCTTTTCAAGTTTATTCACATTGCTTCCTCAAATTGATATTTGCTGGTTAAGATAAACACACGAATCTTTAATTTCTAACATCAAGTTCAGTCAACCCGAACCATTTTTACTACGAATAGATTTTTCTTTCTTTTTTTATACTAAAGAGGTTCATTTAGAACTGAACGAGTGTTCTTGTTTCGTAGATCAAAGGGATTAAGAACGGGCAAAATAACGATGTAATCTGCAAAAGTGTATGCGACTTAAATACTCTCCATTTATCTTCATCATCCCAGTCCACCGTCTGAAAATCCTCCCCCCCCCAAAGGGTGAAACAAAAAGCTTCGAAGAGGGATGATTACCAAAATCATTCATGCATTAAACTTGATTATAACTACTTAAAATAAACTTTGAGCTGATAAATATTTTCTTTACACTATTTCCAAACTAACCTAGTTATCCTCTTCCATTTACGGGCATTAGAAGTCCGAGGAGGCAAGACAAACTGACCAAAACAAGTTTAAAGGTCGGCGATGCCAAACATCACATGTTTCAAAATCCATCGTTTATTTAAAGTCCTTTTCATCACTTTCCCTTTACATAAATTACTATAAGTTTTCAGAACTTAATACTCGATAATTTTAGCTCCGAAAAAAATCGGATTCCCAACAGATTCTTAAGAAAAATCACTAACCAGTTCGAAGCGATAGGTCAAGGGTCGACCGGGTTGAATGATTATTTTTTTTGTCTAAAGGGTCGAAAGGGTACCTACCAAGACCTTGGTAAACCTTTTCTCGAGTTCATTCGGTTCAGGAATGGGCAACTTCATGGTGTCCACAGGATTCTGTTTTAATCTCTGGTGGTATGTAGTCGGCCGAGAGGAGCCAGCATTGCCCATCCTGGCAGAGGAGCTAGGCAACTCGATCACCATAGGCGAGGCTGTGAGAATAGAACAGGCACTACGATGAACGTTCATTCATTTTACTTAATCTGGGAACACTTTTGTCACTAAATTAACACTAATCGCATATCCAAATCCGAGAGAAAACCATTATGTGACGCTATTTCGAAGCGAAAACTTATCAATATACTGCGGACACATCCCACTCGCGGGCCGTACTTGAAGAAGCAATGATGATGATTGGATGAATAATGTTTCTTGTGTATCTAATGCGCATGCCCGAATCCAAAACTTTTAACCGCTTCAATCTCATAAACTTTTTCAAGCCCTTTAGAGCGCCATCTAGTGACTAAATAACATATCAATACCGCATGTTGTTAAAATTATTATTTATTTATTTATTTATTTATTTATTTATTTATATAAATTCGGAATACTTTATTTTGCGTTCGATAGGTTTTTCACACATATACAACTTCTGTTCTTTCCGTTTAATGAATTTGAATAATAATAATTTGCAAAAACCTTCAATTCCAAAGATTTAGAAAAGGAATGGAAGTGCAGAGAGCACTTGACAACACTCAGAATAATGAAAATATGCAGTTACTATGGCAAAAACCCGATTAACCTAAATAACCTGTTAGGCTATTTTTTTTTTTTTTTATCCCCTGGTGTTACTTGATAAAGAGATCATCACAAATGCTAGGTATGTAACATTCAGAACGATTTGTATACAGGTTCAATCAAATGTCTATATAGCATTTAAAAGTTCATTAAAGAAGATTGCAAAGTCAGTATCGTAGCAATTTAAATCTCATGGGTGGGGGGCATGGCCATGCTTACGCGGCCCTGGGCAAAGCAGATTTTAGCGGCCCTTAAAAATATTTTGACATAACACAACGATAAAATGATTTACCGGGGTTTAGCATTACGTCCTTCATAAAGCATAAAGTCCTTTACTGGTCTAAACGCTGTAGGTAAAAATAAAGAGCAGATAATGAAGTTAAATTGAAAATAGGGGATAAAAATTAAATAAAATACGAATTATTGTCATTTATTATTACTCTAATTATTATAATTATAACGAATTAATGAAAAGCTATCTCAACGAACAAAGCCGCTTTTTTTTATACTATTAGAATCAGGGTGGGGACTGAAGGTTGATTTAAAACCCGGGCGGCCTAGTACGCATTGCTTTTAGGCTCTCCCTCCGGTGAAAACAGAAAATTTTCACAGATGCAAAAGGATCTATATACCCTATAAAAGTGGCCAAAAGTCTCTGAAAGAATTTCTCTAAAGATGTCTCTAAAAATTTCTCTAAACTTGTCTCTTTTTAAACAGATTTTCTACTATTGGATTAGTTAAAAAAATTTAAACTTGGCTTCAGTTTGGCCCCCTCATCCAAACGGGGTCCCGGGCAGGCGCCTGGTCCTTAAGCCGCACCTGATTAGAACTTACAAAGTAATTTTTCTAGTTTTTTGTGCTGCCAGGAGTCTCTGCAGTGGCCATATGGCCACCACAATAAACATGATAACGTACATAGGCTATTGGTGCTAATACACTTTACTAATAACACATGCATTTATTTTAACCACCAACAAGAAATTACATTATGGGAAGTATGACGTCACAGACAAAAGGCAATTGACTAAATACTTTGTTGAAAGTATATGGAGTTGCTAAAAACTGATTTCTTGTATTTGCACATTTATTTTTGATATTTATTTACACATTTTGGCGGTCCTAAATTTTAGCGGTCCGCGACATTTGAATTTCCATAACACTTTTAGCATTAGGACCGATTTAAGCAATCTGATTGGCTGAGCAGGTGATGTGCGGCCTGGTTTCCAGATCGAAATTGAATGACGACTTTACGTGAACGTGCATCTATGAATGCCGTGTTGATCGGCAATCCATCTCCCCCTCAGCCGCCTCAGTGGCTGATTACGCTGTTCAAGCGTCCTGTCTGGGATTACAGCGCCGCCCCCGGCGGCCACCCTTCCCAATGAAACCCTTGCACAATCCTTCTCCTCCTCCTCCCAGATCGCAATGATTCCCGTCAAAAAGAATTGGCGTTATTTTTTTTGGCGAAATTAGGGTTGTATGTGAGCCAAAAGAACCATTAATAATTACAAAAGAACTTGATGTCATTGTCAAAACCTGAAGCTTCCTGCAGATGCTCCAATATAAGAAATGTAATTGAGCAAACGTTTTTAAAAGTAATGTATTTTCTAACTATTCAAATCATTTAATGAGTTATTAAATAATGGATTCATATAGACTTAACTTGGATGCAGGGCAAACAGGGTTGGCAAATACTGGGGTTTTTACATTAAAAGCGTAACCCAGTTGTGTTTTTGTTTTTCATGGTTTTTGGGGAATTGCGGTCATCGTGAAAATTGCCGAATATGCATTTTCCATAAATACAAAACAACTCGGAAATAATTTTCAATTATATACAGAAAAATCTTTCGTAACGATCACCTCTATTCTGCGACCATCTCTCTTAACAACCATCAATTCTGAAAATGGATTTCCTTTCTCCTCCATAGACCCAATGCTAAATTTAGCTCCATTCTGAGACCACCTCTCCGAACGACCTCTTTTTCCTGTAGCCGACGATCCTTAGGGATCGATCGCCTTAAGGAGGTTTTACTGTATTTCAAAAATACTAATTTTCAATTTCAATCAAGGAAGGCAATTCCAGGAATCAAGGGAGATCCGAAAACATTTTGTTTTTGAATACGGGATTACTACTCGACGTACTCGATATGATTTATTTATTTATTTTTATTTTATTTATTTATTTATTTTTTGTAAAAAATCCAGCGACCATCTACTTAAAAATTGAGGCAGAACATGATTTTTCTATAAAAATATAAGCTAGCAGCACAATATTTCAAAAATATTGTTTTGTTTTAAAGATTTCTAACCATTTATTACATTTTAAATTTAAATTAAAGAAAAAAATCAACTCATGGTAATATTAAAAATAAATTGGGAGTATTATTGAAGAGTGTCGTTCTAAAATTCCCCCGCGATTAAAATCTGATTTACGTAAAGGACGATTACGAACTCTGAAGTGGTTGATCTTTTGGTGCCTGTTACATTGGCGGCCAAAATTGCGTAGCAAACCTATAAGTGATGTCATCGTTAGCCAATCAGATTGTTTAAATCGGTCCTAATGCTAAAAGTGTTATGGAAATTCAAATCTCGCTAGCGGCCCTGGGCAGTGCCCCCTGTAACTAAAAGCCAACCAAGTCAGTATAGAGGGCGTCGTGACATCACGGGAGTGGACCAACATACATAGTTTCTGGAAGAAAAGTCGATTTGCTTGTACAGTAAGACTCTCTGTCAGAACTGTTATATTATTGCTTAATCTGTTTTGAATGATTAAAATAAAAGTATAAAAGAGCGAAATTGTTATCAAGATATACTATCGTCCTTTTCCCGACATCCCTGCTACTCGGGTGGAAGCTGGCAACATGAAACATCGAATGTCCGCCTGTGGGACTCGTCTCTGACCTAATGAACTTTACACACGTGGCCTTTTGGCAGATGCAGGATGGTTTTTATGACCGATATCTCATAGAACTAACGTTATTATGAAAGAGATGTACTTTGGAAGTATATAATCTTATTACTAATAAATTTGACATCCACGTATTAATAGCTCAGACTAGAGCTATTTTAATTTAGGAGAAAAGGAGGTGCCGTCCTCATCCTGGATTCGAACCAGGGTCAACGCATTGAGCCCGCGGTGTCTTGACCTACTAGACGAATGAGGACAAGAACAAATGCAATTTTCTCCGTATATGAGGATGTAAGATATTATTACCCTTCACAGGGATAACACAGTTGCCAAATAATGGTCAACGCACGAAGTCACAGGGGCGAGATTTTTTTGAGTTTTTCGTGGAGGATTTTTTATTACAAATAAATTTGACACCCACATATTAGTATTTCAAATTAGAGCTATTTTTGCTTTGGAGAAAAAGAGACGTTGTCCTCATCCCGGATTCGAACCAGGGTCCTTGCGTTGAGCCTGCAGTGTCTTGACCTACTAGACGAACGAGGACAATAACAAACGCTTTTTTCTCCATATATTAAGTTGAAAGATATTGT
>QLNU02003225.1:92878921-92889754 GCA_006491805.2 Dysdera silvatica | reverse complement strand
GATCGAAACCAGAGCAGTCTTTTTTTGTCCGTCCTTTACTTGCGCCATAAAATTTTGGACTATTGTAGAGATTTTTAGAATGTACAAAAGGATGAGAGCTATTGCGGGAAGTGTATTGTGCATGAGTACATCTTCTTAGCGCCATTGTTCGTAAGGTTAAGTGTGTGTTTTCTTTTATGGCTTAACGTACAAATTTAGGGGAAAATATACAAATTTAAACAAAACTTCGTTACAGGACAATCTTCTTGTAACAATTCAAATCACTAAACAAATACTGCCTATACTCTAATCACTAAGTAACAACTGACGATAGTGAAGGTGCATTATGTTTTGAAACTAATGCTAAATTAAGTACATCATTCACATTCTCTCTTTCCCTGTCTCAAAATAAGTTTCTAACTAACTTTTTTAATTAATTAAGATACTTAATTACTCAATTGAAAGAAAATAAACACTTTTGCATATTTAAGGATAAGTTACCAGACAAATAAAGCACAATTTACTTTACTTTTTAAAAAAACTAAATTTGGTTGGTCTTTTTTCTCCCTTCTCTCTCTCTCTTGTATCTCACTCTAGCTATTTTAATAGAGGGTGTATTTCGTTTGAAACTAGAGCTAAATATATTGACGGTATTTAATTAAGTGATAACATAAATGTTCGTAACATAGGAAGATATGGAAAAAAAAAAGAAAAGAAAAACGTGACAACATCCGAAAAACCGTCCACAACGTTTTGCATAATTTTACAGCACGTTTAATAGTGATAAAAGTGTGAAGGTAGATAGTAAATACAATTTGAGTGTAGCGAAAATTTTGCATCATATGGACATGATCACTCAGAGCAGACTAAGCAAAATAGTTGATGGTAAATTCATATGTAAATATTCTTCGTAATACAAAACAGGAATTAGATTTTGTTAATTCTAATGCAATACCATTGAGGTCAGCTGCGGCAAGAAATTCATTTTTCAGAATTTTTGAACATCTGTTATTATGTGATGTACATAATAACTGTCTATGCTGAACTGTCTATATGACCATTTCTTTTATTTTATTTAATTATTCATTACCTTCACTTCCGCTAATTACATCCAATTTAGGGCAGCAGGGGCTTCGTGAGACACCAATGTCTGAGAGACAAAGACCCCAAATCTCTTCACTTCCCAAAAAGATACTAAATTTTAATTTATTATCACCTTATATCAATAATTCTGTACGTCTGAATAAAGTTTGATTTTATTTAATTTGATGAGTTTGCTGTGTCGGATATTCGGAACAACTATTTGTCTTTAATTTTTGAATTGGCTCTCGTAAAAGCCTTTAAATGCTACTAAAGAAAAGGTGAAATTAAAATATACATATTTAGGAATTAAAAAAAATACTTTTTTTTCCAAACATTGGTAAAATAATTAAATCTTGATATTTCTGTGCCTTTGCAGAAGATTATGAAACGTAACAACGCATATTTTTTCCTGGCAAATGTTACACAATGATATCATTCTTTACTAATTTTTCTTCATAAAATATATAATATGATTCAAGGGTTAATACCTACTGTTCACATGACTTCTGCCCTGCTATCCATTGAGAAAAGTCTGTATATGCGGATAAGAGCCTTTTCCAATTAAAACGAAGTAGCCAAATAAACTTCGGTCGCCGGTATTTAAATGGAAAGGTTTCTAATTGCAGAGAGTATATTAAAATGACTTAATCATAATTAGAAACGTCTTGAACGCTCGGAGAATTTCCCCAATTACGATTCTGCCTGGGGTTGAAAATTCTTTGGGCAAATTCCAAGGGAAATTTAACAGAGTGACTCTTTGAAATCCGGTGTAACCAATGCGGATGATGAATTAAAATCTGGTTTCCAATTTAATAAGCATTGCGCCATATTTTCGAATTGGAAACTAATGCAGTTAATGTAAAATTAATCCAATCGGTTCCGTCAATTACACGTTGCAACGTATTTCCACGGGTTTTTTTTGTTTTTTTCCTTTTGTTATGTTTCAGCACCTATAAGTTAGACACATACCCCTGTTCTATAAATTGGAAAATCACTTACAGTGTTAAAATGATAAGTTAATGTCATTAAATTCTATTTGATTTATTTATTAAAATGGTAAATTCACTATTTTTAAGTGCTCTTATTTTTCTTACGTTATTAAAAGAGCTTTGTGAATTTTGGTTAAAATTGCGTCCATAAAAATATATATATATTTATTTATTTCGTATGATCATCACTTCTCTTCATTAATTTAAAGCATATTAGCGCTTTTTTATATTGTTTATATATGCTATTTTTCATTTTCTCTTTACTCTGAAAATATAACCAATTTTACCATTCATTTACTGAACTTTTCGTTTAATATAGGAAAACTTTTAGATACATCTTTAGAATTTCTAAATAAATTCACTGACCTTTCAAATAAATATCAGGTGGTATGCTAATTGAAAATGAATAATTATTAAAAAGTAGAGTAGTAAAAAGTAGTAGTTAGTATTATTAAAAATGAGATATTTACTGATAAAATTAGGATAAAAATATAAGTTTTAGCTGTAACAATAGATATTAGCTAATGATTGCCAGTTAGCAACAAATTTAGCAAGTGGTAATCCAAAAGTAAATAGAAAATTAATGAGAACTCATAGGTGAATAAACTGGCCAAGAAAGAGACGCGTCTCATCACGAAGGGTGCCAAGCAGTGACTGGGAACCTATATTTGAGATATTCGCAAGCCGAAGAAAGAATACAAAATCTTCGGACGGTTTAACCTCGTTGGAATATTAAAGTTTAGTATCATTATTATGTACTTTTCCCTCTTGTTTCACACAGATATCTCTATGCTGCTTGTACTCTTGAGACATTAGCAAATTCAACACCAATTCCAAGCGTGACTGCTAAAAATAAATTAATTGGCAGAGAAAATTCTATAAATTAAGATTTATTGAATTATATAAAGACAATATGGGCAGAAAGTAAAGAGAAAGGATGAAATAGTGGTTATTAATTGTAAAAAGTAATTAGTTAAGTTAAAAATGTTCGAAACAATTGACCAAAGTGCTAGTTTTTATGAGCAAAAACCTATGATTTTACTCATTCAAATGATTCAAAAAGTGTACACCACGGTACCTTGTGGCGTCACAAGTATCTCCTGGAAATACATTAATCCCTTAAGTAGTATAGATATAGAATAATTTAAATGTTGTGGCACCTTCTGAGAAGGACGGATGGAATATATCTTTTTTACCGCTGTATTTCTGCGAATGTAGTTTTTGATTTCCGACTCCTCAGACATTAATAATTTAACATAAATTAACATAATTTAAATAAATTAACATAATTTCCCGGACTAGCACCATTCAGCCTAACTTCAAGGTCCTGCCCTTTACTGAAACCCGTTTCATGTGTGACATCGGTTATATTAGGATTTATAATGGTTATAAGTTTAAAAGTGATGTTTTTTTTATCAGCATTTTTTTACATCACTTTCTGCATTAATATTCCAATAAATGACCCTAACTATTTGTGTATTATTGGAACATGGGTATCTTCTAAGAAACGTTTACAACGGAACATTGTGAAGTGTATTAAGTCAATTTTCCTTGTTTATAGTGACATGAGGAGAGACTTTACATTGCCTTCTTAGTGTAGTCCTAAGAGATAATATTATTACTGCCCGCGTCTTGGACTCGGAAGCAGTTGACATGTTGCATTCTTTTGTTGACAATAAAATACGCTTTATCGCAATTTTGGGATTCAGCGTTGTGTCCTTAAGCTTTTCATACATCGAAAACTATGTAAAACACTTATAAGAGACTTTTAAAAACTGTTGGCCAACTCTAAATACAAAAAGCTGATGAATGAATAATTTTTCTCGCTCCATTGTGACAACCATCCAAAGTTAAGAATTAAAGGCACAATTATTCAAAGAAATAGTATAATTAACTCAGTAATAAATTCATCATAAAGACAAGATTTGATTTACTGACTTCCTTAGCATATCTTATTTTATGTAAGTTAGCCGTGCCTACGTTTGTTTAAACTTGCAAAATTTTTACACTGAAAGTATGTATGTTAAAAGCAGGGTGCGAATCAAACTTTTTTACAAGGGGGTGATAAAAAATTCGAACTACAGCGAAAATCGGTTATAATGACCTTCAAGGGACTGTGCAAATTCGGTCGTTATAACCGATAGTCGTTATAAACGATATCTTTTTAAAATCACAGTAGCCTATAGTATAATACACTTTTAGAATTTTATAAATTATTTTGATAGTAAAAAGTATTAAACTTTTTGGTTTCAAAATTAAATAAAAATATATTTAATTATAATGAATTTAATTTCCGTCTATATTAAATTATATTTATAGCCACACTAAAAACATAGCACTTTATATTTTTTTAAATTGAAAAAATTCTAGAAAATACTAAAGTATATAATGTAGAAAACAAATCTAATGAATAATATTTATTATATTATACTAATGACTTCCGAACAGTGCCGGTTTGAGAGTTTTATAGGCCTTATTCTGAAAAAATAAAATAGGCCCCTAAAGAATATGACCCTCGTGATATTCAATTAATAAATCACGTGTTTTTTAAGGTTTATTATCTTCAATATTCAGGTTTAGCAGGCGTGGAGTTCTGGGCATTATGGGGCAATACTTTTGGGCTGTTTCGCACTTCCCACTCGTAAGCAAAAATTAACATTGGCCAACGTAGGAAAATAAGTAAAAGAACAACCCCCCGAAAAAATGATTACGTAATGCTTCATCTCACCCTGATAAAAATTTCTTGGACATTTGTAAATAAACAAGATTAAAATAACGCTTAAATTTTGATAACTAACCTTCAATTTCGATATCTAATCCACTTGGTTCCGATTTATGACTGTCAAGTCGCGTCGTTATATCCCTACTTAGAATCTACGTAGACTACAAAATCGCCGTCGTTATAGCAGGTTTCGTCGTTATATACGATGTCGTTATAACCGATACATTTAATATAGAGTAGAATAGCAAACCAAACTTCTTGTAAAAATTCCGTCATTATATGCGGTTAGTCGTTATAACCAGCATCGTTATAAACGATTTTTAGTGTATACTACTATTTATTACATTCAATTCGACAAAAATTATAATACTACTACTAAATGTAAATACATCGAAACTTTAAAACGAATAAATGTAAAAAAACCTTGCTTTTTGCGCTTTTATTTTTGCGAAATTATTGAAAATATCTTTCAAAACCATTTTGTAAGATATTATTACTCTTCACAGGGATAACACAGTTGCCAAATAATGGTCAACACACAAAGTATTCGGAGCGAAATTTTTATGAGTTTTTCGTCAGGGAATTTGTATTACAAATAAATTTGACACCCACATATTAGTAGCTCAAACTAGAGCTATTTTTATTTATGAGAAAAAGAGACACCGTCCTCATCTCGGATTCGAATCAGGAACCCCGCGTTTGGCCCGCGGTATCTTGACCCTCTAAACGAATGAAAACAAGAACAAACGCTTTTTTCTTTGTATATTAAGTTATAAGATATTATTACCCTTCACAGGGATAACACAATTGCCAAATATTGGTCAACACACAAAGCCACCGGGGCGAGATTTTTGTGAGTTTTTCGTGGGGGATTTTTTTATTACAAATAAATTTGACACCCACGTATTAGTAGCTCAAACTAGAGCTATTTTTGTTTAGGAGAAAAAGAGACGCCGTCCTCATCCCAGATTCGAACCAGGGTCCCCGCGCGGTGTCTTGACCTACTAGACGAATGAGAACAAGAACAGACGCTTTTTTCTCCGTATATTAAGTTGTAAGATATTATTACCCTTCACAGGGATAACACAATTTCCAAATAATGGTCAACGCACGAAGTCACAGGGGCGAGATTTTTGTGAGTTTTTCGTGGGGGATTTTTTATTACAAATAAATTTGACACCCACGTATTAGTAGCTCAAACTAGAGCTATTTTTGTTTAGGAAAAAAAAAGAGACGCTTTCCCCATCCCGGATTCGAACCAGGGTCCCTGCGTTTAGCCCGCGGTGTCTTGACCTACTAGACGAATGAGGACAAGAACAAACGCTTTTTTTTTTCCGTATATTAAGTTGCAAGATATTGTTATCTTGTTTTACCTATCATGTTGTCACACTTTTTCAAGGCGGGGATCAACACACATACGAACACATCATCTCGCGGTTGAGAAGTATCTAACCTTTAGTACAGTGGATCACATCTCGTTTCTTCATCTTTGCCTCATGATTGTAAACAACATCGATGAAGATAGACAAGAAAGGATTAATTAAGCTTATAATTAATTTTCGTATCGTAACAGTTGTGTAAGTGCATGGCAACTTAACACTGGTTTAGGGTGAGAAGCTTTAAAGAAGATTCTACCAGGCAACAACCAGTCTAGTTTTGAATTTAAAGCAGCAGGACTCCCAGTTGGTCCACAAATTATCTGGCCAACAATCAAATCACAAAACGTCTTAGCTCCCAGCAGTATATCTACAGGTTTAGTAACATTAAAGTTCGGATCTGCAAGAGTCAAGCCTTCAAGATGAGGCTATTCAAAATTTGACATCTTAAAATTCCGAAGTTCAGATGTGACCTTTCATACAATTAATGCACGAGTTTTAAAGGTATTATTGTTGAAGTATGGTGAAAAGATTATTTCAACTTCATAGTGGGATGTTTCTGCAACTGTGTCATTTATTCTTGATATGACTAATGAGGTAGTTGTAATGGGGAGGTCTAAATCTTTATACACATCATTTGATATAATGAACTTTGTGAACCATGGTCACAAGAGACACAAATTAAGGCAGTTGACAAAAGAACATTATTATTTACTTGACTGGAAAAGCTCTGTGCATGGGTTGAGTCAAGTTAATGTTCACTCACTGGTTGACATTGAGGAGTGTTTGAAGCCAGGGATGGTAGAACATGCTCTGAATGTGGTTTAAAAGTATGAAGCAGAGTGTGGTGTCTTTCTTTACAAGATTTGCATGTTGTTGTTATCAAAATGATTGGCTCTGATGTAATTTACACGAAGTTTATGATTTTGAACAAAATACCACCGTTGCTCAAGGTTCATCTGTATGAACCATTCACATTTACGCAATAGATAATTATTTTGTTTGCACAGTTTAGAAAGTGTGGTGTTTGATTTAATAGTTGCATGATGAAATGCAACTATTTTAGGTTCAAATTTAGATTTATAGTCTTTATGAAACACTTCTTTAACAATGATTCCCTGGAGGCTATGAGCATGTTTTTCTATGAATTCAATCAAAATTTCAAATTTAGGAATATTTTGACTATCCAGCAAAAGTTCCCACTGCTGTTTTAACGTATCGTCAAGTTTGTTTTGTATAATATAAATCAATATCATATCAACAAAAGCATTTTTCTCAAACCTCAAAGTATTTAAATTTCTTAATGCTTCGGTACAGGTATCCAAAATATCATATAATGCTTTTGCATTGATTACTTCATTTACTTGTAAATTTAAGATTTTTGAAATCTGCGTAAAAGCCAGTTCTCGTTTGTTGTTAAATCTGGAAATCAACGTTTCCCAGGCCTGACTAAAATTTTCTTCTGAAATAGCAAATTCCCTTATTAAACATGAAGCATCTCCATCTACCGAGCTTTGAAGATATTTCAGTTTTTGTAAATTTGTCAACTGATTGTTTTGAATAATGGAGGTTGCAAAGATTTCCCTAAAATCCAACCAAGTGTCTGGATCCACATTACATACAGGTTGGTTAAACTTTGGTAAATTTAAAGAAACATTAGAATGTTTTTCAACAATTTTCCTCCTTTAGAATAAAATCTTCTGCCTGTATTCTTACCAATGGGTCTTGTGCTTCCGTAAAGTTTTCGTACAGATTATCTGCTTTCACTTAAGATAAATTAATATATGCCTCAATCAAATTTGAATCAATATTTTGCAATTTAATTTTTAAAGCTTTTAACACAGAGATTTTCCTGTTCAATTTCAATATTGTGTACAAGCCTTTTTGATTCCTTGCATCACAGCTGGAATTTATTAAGTGTGGATGATACTTTACGGGGCATACTAGAAATATATATGTTCGCTTTTATTAAAAAAAAAACTACACCGGCTCGGCTCGACGGACCAAAAAACGCCCATGTAGACAATGAGATTTTAGGTGGTTTGCTTTCTTTTAAAAAATGGCCTGTATAAATTTTATTTAATTGTACATACCTTAAAGATGGTTTTTAAATCCATACATAAGATGAAGAACGAATGGCAATCGGAATAGATAATCCAGTGGTGAAAAAAAACACAATACACTTGACGCAACTCTCGAAACGATAAATGAGATTTAATTTTCCATAATAAGATTCACAACGATGATGCACATATCGCACAAGAATTATGAATTGGATTCATTGAAGCACACAGTCTTCGAATATAACCATTGAGGATACTGAATTAAAATAACAAGACTTGCAGATTTCGATTTTACACCATCAGCCAATGCCCTTAGCAGAGACACTTGATTTCACAAGAATAAATTTTACACAAATGAAGCATTCGTAGAATGAAATGCTTTGATTTAGTGAAGTGAAAACTTTGAATATAAAATCATTTAGGCTAATGAATTAACATAGTAAGATTCAGATTTTGGTTTTTATGTCATGAACGGCCACACCCAACGCTGATTCTAAAACTAAAGCCAAACTTTTTTATTTAAATAAAGGGGGGGGGTCCCAGTTCGTGGCGCCATCTATTGTTCTGAGAATACACTAAATCAGCTCAAGACTGAACAGGTGACATTTCCTTAAATTCAAGTATGAAGGAAATAACAAATCATTGTTAGGTATCTTTCTTGAAATCAGGGAAACCCGAAGTGAGAATGCATCACAATGTTGGTTTCTTTATTTTCACTGATATTGGTGAGCTATTGAAACATAAATGAAAATTGTTATTATTGCTTCACGATCTTTCATGCTAAGTTTTGTTTTCAGTATTTGCTCAAGGAATTTTTCCATATATTTATTACACATTCAGACTTTAAGAACACCAATCTTACATTCAAAAACAAGGACTTGATAAATCGGCCATTGCAAAACACTCATGGAAACATGGCCATCGTTTCTGTTTTGCCGATGCAAAAATAATTGAAAAAGTCCGTTCACCCTCAGATCTCAATTTTTTCGAGGCCTTTCATATCTCCCATAATCCGGTACAATAGTGAGTAATAAGCCATTCGAAACCAATTATAATATTTTCCCATTTGCTACAAACATCTCTTTTATGTAAAGTAAATTCATTCTTTTTTTTCATTTTACCTCGCACTTCACACAATAAATTGCAACACAAGTCTGCCACGCTTGGATATGTTTTTTTCGTTTTTGATTTAGTGGCAACAAATCAGTTTGGACGAATTTTCTGACGATGGTGTACGCTTGATTTTCCACCGAAACAATTGTAAAATGCTTCTCCTGCTCAAATTAAACTGCGTTTGTGTGCATTTCATTTCTAAAAATTACCAAGTAATTTATTAAAAAATAAGTAAACTAATTAATTCATAATTAACAACCAATAATTTTTTCGGTAATGGTTAATTAATTAATGCATGTATGCAAACACACTGAGACCTATTTATAACAAGCTCGAACTTAGGGAGGAAAATAAATTTTGTTTAGTATAATGATTAATATAATAATAATAATAATATAAGGATAGAATTTAATCATGTTTAATAAACAGAACTTTTCGGACCCTGGATTTACTGAGTAAGAATGGCGAGACTTTTTAAAGAAAATTAGAAAAAATCAATGATCGAGGATTTTTATATTAACTGAAGTGAACCTGAGGGAGGACATTCCACCCTTGAAACTACGAAAGAATTTCTAGACGTCTCATGCCTTGCAGAATACAGTGAAAATCGTTTATAACAATGCCAGTTATAATGGCCAAATGCATGTAACGATGGAATTTTTACAAGAAGTTTGGTTTGCTATTCTACTCCATACTAAATATATCGGTTATAACGACATCGTATATAATGACGAAACCTGCTATAACGACGGCGATTTTGTAGTCTACGTAAATCCAAACCAGGGATATCCATATCGGATATAACAACACGACTTGATAGTTATACATTGGAACCAAGTGGGTTCGAGACAACGCTGGAATCGCATCTGTGTTATTAAAATTTAAGCGTTATTTTAATCTTGTTTATTTACAAATGTCTGGAAAAATTTTATTACCGCTAAACCTGAATAATCAAGGTAATGAACTAAAAAAAAAACATGATTTATTGATTATACCACGAGGGTCACATTCCTTAGAGGCCCCATTCTATTTTTTCAGTCTAGGGCTCATGAAACTTTTAAACAGGCACTGTTCGGAAGTCATTGGTATAATATAATAAATATTATTTATTACATTTGTTTTCCATATTATATACTTCATATACGAAAAAGAAAGGTCTTCAACCAGTGTGTATTGCCAGTCCTCTCTTATGGATCAGAGACATGGAGTCTAACTGTTGGAGCAATACGAAAGTTACAGACAACACAAAGGAGCATGGAGAGGTGCATGCTTGGAATAACTAGGAGAGATCGAAAAAGGAACACTTGGGTGAGAGAGCAAACTAGAGTAGAGGACATCATTGTTAAAGTAAAAGGGCTGAAATGGCGATGGGCTGGGCATATTGCAAGAAGAACTGATCAACGATGGACAACAGAAATTCTGAACTGGATTCCAAGAGACCACCGAAGACCTAGAAAACGTCCTCAAACTAGATGGGTGGATGAAATAAGAAAAGAGGTTGGGGTGAC
>QLNU02003225.1:92837662-92876251 GCA_006491805.2 Dysdera silvatica | reverse complement strand
AACCCGCGCTTGAGTATGCCAATGAGTGGAACTCAAAATTGTGGTGAATTACCACTGGTGATGTCAAAAATAATTCGAATAAGTGTTTTGGAACGCCTAAAAGAGGATTCGCCGCGTGCGATTTAAGTATTCGACAATAGATAGTGGATATAATTTGACAATGACGCTGTGGACTAATAAAATAAATGAGAAGGCAATAAATTAACACGGCTGGATAATAGATTTAATCGTTTACAACTGTTTCAATAGCTCTGGGCTATTTTCGTCAGAACTGCAAATAATGCAACGCAACGTGTAATGCCAACACGTCTTACAAACAGCGCTTACAGGTATAGTGAAAGTGAACTGTAAAAATAACTCAAGTATTGTATCATTTTTATTGATGAAATGTTCCTGGTAGTCAAACTTAAGTTTAAAGAAAATTCCCTGGTAATGGAACTTTAGTTTAAAGAAAAGTCCCTGGTAGTCAAACTTAAGCTTAAAGAAAAGTCCCTGGTGGTAAAACTTAAGTTTAAAGAAAAGTCCCTGGTGGTAAAACTTAAGTTTAAAGAAAAGTCCCTGGTAGTGAAACTTAAGTTTAAAGAAAAGTCCCTGGTGGTGAAACTTAAGTTTAAAGAAAAGTCCCTGGTAGTGAAACTTAAGTTTAAAGAAAAGTCCCTGGTAGTGGAACTTAAGTTTAAAGGAAAGTTCCTGGTAGTAAAATGTGAGTTTGAAAAGAAACATTCCTGGTAGTATAAAGTTATTCTGTATGGGATGAAATGTGCCATGAGTCAATAGAAAAATTTGATGAAGAATTATTGTTCGAAGTGGAGGAAGAATTCTTTCAAAAGAGAGATGAAATTGAAAGCAACTGGTCATTAACGGCGATGCCTGCGTTGGAGATTATATGTATGGCCTAAAGAATTGAGGTTCAGCGGAGTGGGAACTTTTTTTGGATAAATTATGATTTATGAAATAAAAATTTATAGCAAGATTCCCACGAGTATTTAGCCAAAGCAGAGCTGTGCAGTTCTTATTTACGAACATTAGCACCATGTTCCTTTTAACTAACTTGCCGGTGAACCCAATTCTCAAAATGAAAAGGGATGTTCTCATGATAGACGGCTGGGATTCTTGAAAGATTTTTGTTTTCTTTTTTCTCATTTTCGAATTTGGAAAAAGCAAAATTTTGAATGATAAACGACAAAATAGAATAAAAGTATCCATCGTTGTCACAGATATTCTGCGATTGCTATCTCATTTAAATATTTCATCTCAAGAGTCATTTAAAACAGACTGACAAAAGAGTATACGTTCAATTTCAGTGCAATCGAGCTGAAGGTTATATTTAAAGTATCGTCTGAAATAGTAAACAAACTAACTAACTGCCTGTTTCGTTTCCCTTTAAATAAATTTTGAGAAGAATTTAAAAATTTGCAGTGTAAATAGAAAATTCCAGACTTAAATATTTATTTTAAAAATACCTGTTCTAGTAGTCTTTCCATTTCTTAATGACAAAATAGTAATATCTAAATATATATCTATACTGTGATATCTATCCACGTTACATTAAAATTTGCTCGGATTTATATTAACATTCTTTCTTGCCTTAAAGCAATATTATGGAACATTGGTTTGTTTGTTTGGATTTTTATGGCGCAAGAGCATCTGGGCTATACTGCGCCAAATGGAACATTGAATTCAGAAAAAGTAGTCGTCTAAGTGGTCTACTTAACCAATACCCATTTCGGTTCTTTTAACCAATTTGTGGATTTTTTGGAATTTTAAAATCTTAACTTGCCCCTTTCAGGAGCATAGGAGCCAAAATTCTCTACGGTGCAGAGTACTTAATCGCACCTGATGCCAATTAAACAGGAGCTAAACGTAACTTAGTGAAAAGTAATTAGAAGATTTTCTAGCTTTGCAGACTTTTCTAGCGAAAGCTAATTAACGAACGTCAGCCATCGACACAAAGAAATTAAACTATTTCGGTACTGCATTTGTTGATTTATTTATTCTCAGTTATACGCTTCTGGGGTATATTAATTAAATCAGTTACAAGAAAAACGACGTTCTCGTGCGGTTAAGGATATATCTTAAAGTATAAATTACAAGCGGAAATTTTAATTGTTTATCAGATTTCTTTTTCCGGGTACATAAAATAATCATCTCGGTTATATGATTACATTTTTTAAAACGCTTTTGTACCATTTACCCACTTTTATTTATTTACGTTTTATTTTTCAACTTCTAAACGGCTGTTTAATATTTGTTGGATTTTAAAGCGATTTTAATTTTTTTGTTAGAAAATGTATTTTTAAATACTTTAGCATATGTAAGGTAAATCAAATTTTTTACTTTCTATTCCTTCCAGCATGAACGCGTTAAACTAAACCGATTTAAAAATAAATTTGGTGCACTATTTATCTGGTAAATATATTCATTTACATCTATAATTTATCTTTCTCTTTTAACAATACCAAACTACAATTTCACGTCAAATGAATTTATAATATGGTACTAATTTTACAGAAAATAAAATTTAACGTTCTTAATTTACATAAAAATATTTACCCAAACAATTTCTTAATTATATCGATTTAATGCCAATTGTGAGAGGTTTTGCAAGCGCACCGCTAGAAATGATTGTCTTCAAGCTTAGTGAATCAGTGGGACCAAATGCATCAGGCTTAGGGCTGGATTATGGCATAAGCAGCAAAGACAAACATCTATGGCCGGCTTGTTTGATGGAAGCAGAACCTTAGAGATAGAACGTCAATTCCAAGTCGATTAGGAAAAAATTAATTTTAGGTCTACAACTTATAAGGAATTTGGCTATGGAGAGCTATGTATTAAATACTGAGGGGGGCGGGTAGCAGCTACTAACTAGTTATTTAATCATTGTTTTGACGGAGAGTCTTAAAAAAAAGAGAGTTAAAAATTGTACAAAATTCCTTAAGTCAGTTCAAATTAAGTTATATCCTTACATTGTGCATAGAACATATATTCTTAAACAATATTAATTTTAAAAGAATTAGTATTTTATTGGGAAAATGCAAGGAAAAGAGCTTTAGTAAAAACTTTATGATTCCTACATTATAAGTAAAAGTTTCATATTATCATTAATTGTTTTTATTGTAATTTTTGATTCTAAACATACGTATTTTGCTTAAGGTAAGTCTTAAGTCAATAAAAGATTTATACAATAGACGTTTTCTGTTTTTCTTTATTTATCCAAAAGAAATAATTACACAGTGTTAAGCTGTGTTACAAGGAGAAGAAGCTGGAGGAGAGAAAATTCGTCCTCCAAAAATTAATCTGGCATCCAGTCCTGCCATTCATTTGAAATTTATCAACGCATCCAAAGTTAATTTAAAACCTATTAAATAGAATTTGTCTCTTCCAAGGCGTGGTATAAAACTTTGAGAACGTATGTTATTCGTTATTTTAACATTAAAAGTAAACCAGAATTTTTAGAGATATTTTTAAAGTATAGTCTGAATTTATTTGGTATCATTTCATTTGATATATATGTTGCTTATTATATCCTGAATATTTATTAATATCCTGAATTACGACATAATTCAGGAAAAATTCAATAAACGACAAATGCAGCTAATAAAGGCAATAGCTTGGATTTAATAAAGTATTTTTCAAAAGGATTTAACCCTTTTATTTTCTCATAGAATTTATTAAATGTAAATTTTAAACTGTTGTTTAAATTTGTTTTGCTTGTATTTGCAAAACGTTAACGAATTGTAAGGTTCTGCAAAAACATGATATTGAAGATGAAATGTATTAAAAATTATAAAACGAACTTTGAACACAGACTTCGCTTTAAATACGTTGTATTAAATCAGCGGTTCTTAAACTGTTTTCTCCGGAGCCAGGAGTCATATTTTGGGGCTCCGTAAAGAACATTGGCATCAAAATAATCAGGAATTGGAAAATTGCTATGGCCATAACTAAATTTATTAATCTAGTTTTTTAATTCCAAAGTCGGGTGTTTTATTTATATGTACTACAGTGAATTCGCGATAAGTCGAATTCCTGGGGACCGATTAAAACGTCGAGTTATCGGAAGTTCAACTTAACATTTGTCGTTGATTGGACTTGTATAAAACGTAAATTACTTATCCTAAGTTAGACATCATTTTATACAGTAACTTCGTTTCCAAAAAGCAGAATATTACATTAAGAATTAGAAGTTATTAATTTTATGTACTGTATTATTTATTGCTCAATGCAACTTTTGCATTACCTAGCCATATTTTAAACGCAGGAAACGGTACTTACATTAATTATGTTTTCTCAAAAAATCGGATTCTTTTGGATTGTTTTTGCAGAAATTCTAATTTTATGAAATTATTTACCTTTTATAAAAACACGAACAAAATTTCGTCGACGTTATCTCTACTTTCAAGATCCCGCGTCGCGAAATTTTACCTTCCATTCTTCAGACTTCATTGGACACAAATTTTCCTACAAAGTTCCGAACATAATGTTGTGCCTTGTCTTGAATTTCTCAAGCCATCCGGCATTTGCGTTGAATCCCTCCACTTTCAACAGACTAGCAAAGTCCATAGCTTTTTCACATAGCATCGTATCACTAAGAGGAATTTTACTGTTCTGGTAAAAAAGCGGATTCAACATCTGGAAAAATACGCACTTTTAGTCTCTGACATTTTGGATCAACATTGCCCTCGCGTCTTTTCAAGATTTTCTCTTTACTCATCAAAATGGTTGATAGCATGTTGGGTGGAATGCCATATTTCTCTGCTGGATCCTTTTCCCTTAAGTTTGGATTATTCTCAAAATTATTTGTTAAATCCACTTTTTGTTTCAAATTAAGGATATTTTCGTTTACATATCTTAAAACACTGTTCTTAATCAAAAAACACCTCTCAGTATTCACTGACCGCTCTAACAAACGACCACAAACACTCCATTATCTGCAAAATCACGTTTGGAAATGCAAGCAGGGAGCTGGAAAGATTCTGATTAGCTGAAAACCCTTACGGCGAGTGACGATGCGGCTGAAGCAAACTTCGACTTACAGAATGTTCACTTCGACTAAAGGAAAATATTTACGTTGAATTTTAATAGACGGGACCGGGACTGTGTAAAAACTTCGACATACACGAATATCCGACTTATCGCGAATTCACTGTATTGATAATCATAATTTCATAAAAATTTCTTAAAATAAAATAAGATTAAAATTTTTAAAAAGCTGTGATTTTTTCCCGCCAACTAATCCTTTACAAAGAGCATAGGCATTTTATTAGCGTATATTCTCCTTCCACTGCTCAAGTATTATTTAAATTTAAGCATATATTTTGGGCTGTTTTATATCCTTCTCTATATAAGCAAAAAAACGCAAATATCTGACTTATCTCCATGCTTACGGAAAGTTTTCATTCTCTGATTTTTATTTGCTTCTGTAAATATAAGTTTTAAAAGCGATTTATAAATTGGTATAGGTTTTAATTAATTAATTATTGCAGTTCTGTTAGGGTAGTTATCACTTGGCAACAAGGTCTACTGTGCTCGTTGTATTATTTTCGATGCGTAAGACATCGAAAATAATACAACCGAATTATACCTACGTAGGAGTTACGTGCGCATAGTTTAGCCAACCCATTGCTCCAAAAATAAAAATAAGCAAAGTTTAAATCCCAATCCCTACAAATATGTTTACGTAATAGTTTGATGCCCCCTTGCATACATAATGAATTGTTTGTTTGAATTTTTAATGGCGCAAGAGCATCTGGGCTATACTGCGCCAAACATGGTAAAATCAAAGACTGTTGTAAAAACCAGTACTTTTTAAAAATTTAAAAACGTGTGGTAATGAATTGCTAAATTTTTAAGGTTTACGTGATAGAATTTGGGGCTCCGTCATATAGTTTTGGATTTAAAAGGGCTCCGTGACCAAAAAAGTTTAAGAAACGCTGAATGAAGCAATATAATAAAATTAAGCAAATAAATTATATAAAAATCGGACAACACATATCGTTTAACTTATTGACAGCATAATAAAAATAAATAATTTTTACATTACCATTGCATTCCATAACATCAGCTACTTACATATCACAATATTATTAATATATATATATATATATATATATATATATATATATATATATATATATATATATATATATATGGCCTGCAAAAGGGTTGCTGGTATCTAACTGGAAGGAGACCCACACGCTGAACGTATGTGACGATGTGTGGAACCGGCCAGGCCAGTAACCTAGTGTCCTACCCCGCCTTCAAGTGGTGCAGGCTGAGCTTTCTATTTATGTGGCAAATTAATATTTGCTACACGGATAGAAAGGCGGAAGGGGAGGGCTAATTCACCAACCCGTCTAGCCAGCGTGGTGAAATTATGGCTAATTCCTCCATTATGTTGACACACCAGAAACCATGGCCCCTAGTCTCCAGGTGCTGGAGTGCTCCTGATCAAGGCAGCGGTCAGTGTGGCATGAAAGCAGGGGGTGCTAAGAATCACTGGAATGGCCCAGGCTGCCGTTTGTTATTGACCTTGGCTACGTTTAATGGACGATCCCTTGCTTCTGAAGCAAAACTTCAGGAATTGGAAGAGGAACTAGACAAGATCAAATGGGACATTGTAGGACTCAGTGAAGTTAGAAGAAAAGGTGAAGAGTTGGTGGAACTGAAAAGCGGACATTTGTTTTACTATAGAGGAACGGAAACTGGAAGAACAAGTGGTGTTGGCTTCTTAATCAACAAAAGAATTAAAGACTGTCTTCTGGAAGTTGAAAGTACATCAGATCGAGCAGCGAGGCTTGTTGTTCAACTAACCCAGCGATACCAACTTCAAATAGTACAGGTATATGCACCAACATCAAGCCATACCGACGAAGAGGTTGAAGAATTTTATGAAGAAATCAAAGAGTTACACACCAAAGGGAAACAACATATCAAGCTCATCATGGGGGATTTCAATGCAAGAATTGGACAACAGGAACAAGGAGAGACATCGGTTGGTAAATACGGATATGGGGAAAGGAATGAACGTGGCGATCAACTCATCGAATTTGCAGAAGCTGAAAACCTTAGCATCATGAATTCATTTTTTAAGAAGAAACCGCAAAGAAAATGGACATGGAAACACCCAAATGGGGGAACTAGTGAAATTGACTATATCCTGGCAAACAAGAAATCAATTATTGAAGATTGCAGTGTACTGAACAGATTTAATACTGGAAGTGATCATCGAATGGTGAGATGTAAAGTGCACTTAAATACTAAATTAGAACGACAGAAGCTCATTAGGAAACAAGTAAGTAAGAGGGTGGATTTAAAGAAATTAAAAGAAAATACCGAGGCATTCAAGTTGGAATTAAAAAATCGCTTTTCTGCACTGGAAGGACTTATTGATGAAAGTGATATCTCAGAAGCAAATGAAAACATTGTTAAGACAATAGTTGAAACTGCTGGGGAAATTGGTGGTGTAACCTGTAAAAAGCACAATAGCAAATTATCTGAGAAGACGAAACAGCTCATGAAAAGGCGAAGAGATATGAAGGTGGACAATCAAAATACCAGTCGCAAGATCGAGTATGTAGAACTTTGCAAAACTTTGCGCAAAAACATGAAAGAAGATATAAGAAAATTCAATTGTGAGTTAGTAAGGAAGGCCATTGAAAGCAACAAGAGCCTTAGGGTTGTTAAAGGGAGTTTGTCTATTGGGAAGAAACACATCATTGCATTAAAAGGAGAGGATGGCACTGTAACAAGAAATAGGGAAGAAATACTTAGAAGAGTTGAAGAATTCTACAGAAAGCTGTATGAGGGAAACAGTGGATTAAACGAAGACTCTGAGATAGTCGAAGGAACAGCTCCTAAAATCTTAAAAGAAGAAGTTTCATTTGCAATAAAAAATATGAAGAAAGGAAGAGCCCCTGGTGATGATGGTATTACATTAGATATCCTAAAAGAAGCTGGAGAATATGTAGAAGACATACTTGCAAAATTCTTTACCAAATGTCTTAACAGCGGTAACATACCAAACCAATGGGATTCTGCAACAGTAATTCTTTTGCATAAAAAAGGTGATAAAGAGGATTTGAAAAATTACCGACCAATTAGCTTGTTACCTGCTATTTATAAAATCTTCACAAAAGTGCTAACACATCGCCTGCAGAAAAAATTAGATGCAGCTCAACCAAGAGAACAAGCTGGATTTCGAAGTGGATTCAGTACAGTGGACCATATTCAAGTATTAAGAGAATTAATTGAAAGAACACATGAATATGAACTTCCATTGTGTGTTGCATTTATTGACTATGAGAAGGCCTTTGACTCTATTAAAACATCAGCAGTCATCAACTCTTTAAGATCAACAGACATTGAGGATGTGTACATTGACATGGTGAAACGTGTGTATAAAAATGCAAGTGCAAAATTTCGGTTACATAAAGATACCAAAACTATCAAACTTGGCAAAGGGGTGAGGCAGGGAGATACCATTTCTCCAAAACTTTTTACTTCAGCTTTACAGATGATTTTTCAGCAGATAAATTGGAATAACAAGGGAATAAAAATAAATGGTGAATATTTAAATCATCTGCGGTTTGCTGATGACATTGTTATTTTTTCAACGGACCCATTAGAACTCCAAGACATGGTACAAGAGCTCTCAACTAGAAGTGAAGAAGTTGGACTCAAGATGAACCTACAAAAAACTAAGATCATGTTCAATAATTTTGTAGAGGAAACAAAAATACAAGTTGACAACATTGAGCTAGAAATTGCTGATTCATATATTTACCTTGGCCAGCTGATTTCAATGGATGGCAACATTATGAAAGAACTCAACAGACGTATTAAACTTGGCTGGAGTGCATTTGGAAGAAACAGTTTTATCCTGAAGGGGAAATTGCCTTTATGTCTAAAAAGAAAAGTCTTCAACCAGTGTGTATTGCCAGTCCTCTCTTATGGATCAGAGACATGGAGTCTAACAGTTGGAGCAATACGAAAGTTACAGACAACGCAAAGGAGCATGGAGAGGTGCATGCTTGGAATAACTAGGAGAGATCGAAAAAGAAACACTTGGGTGAGAGAGCAAACTAGAGTAGAGGACATCATTGTTAAAGTAAAAGGGCTGAAATGGCGATGGGCTGGGCATATTGCAAGAAGAACTGATCAACGATGGACAACAGAAATTCTGAACTGGATTCCAAGAGACCACCGAAGACCTAGAAAACGTCCTCAAACTAGATGGGTGGATGAAATAAGAAAACAGGTTGGGGTGACGTGGAAACGAATGGCCCAGGATAGACTTGTGTGGAAAGCATTTGGAGAGACCTTCATCCAGCAGTGGATAGATAATGGTTGAATATGATGATGATGATATATATATTTTATTACATCTGTGGGGGACAGTATTAAAAAAAAAACTACTATGTGTTTAGTGTGGTTTCATAAATGCAAATTTTATATATATTAATTAAATTCATTATAATTATATATTTTTAATTTTAACAAAACAGGCTCTTTTCTATTAAAATTATTTATAGACTGAAGTGTGTAACAACACTATGATTTTAAAAAGATATCAATTATAATGACTGTCGGTTATAACGACCGAATTTGCACGGTTCCTTGGAGGACGTTATAACCGATTTTTACTGTATATTGTAAAATGTTCTATTATAAAGCAATAGATTAGATTGATTATATATATATATATCCTTTGTCCTGAGAGAAATAAGTAATAGCAACTACTACAGTGAAATTTGGCTATAATGATATTTTCCTCGGGTCTTGACATAGGGTGTTTACCCAAATTTTGTTTCAGACTTCCCTGACTCTTTCAAGTTTTCCAGACTAGTAACAAAAAGTTTCCAGGTGTAGTGTTTTCGAAAATTTAGATACATAGAATATTTTTTTAATCATTAAAATTTCTGAACTACAATAAATAATTTAAATTACCGTTTTTTTTTTAGACTTTTTAAATTTGAGTCATAATTGTAATGCCCTCTACTCTGTTTTAGCAGTTCATTAAAGTGAGACCACTTTAATTATTCATTCATCATTAGGAGCCAGATACATTAAAAAAAAAGTTATAAACTATTGTAATTAATTGGGTAAGGATAA
Organism: Dysdera silvatica; assembly: GCA_006491805.2. Classification (NCBI taxonomy): domain Eukaryota; kingdom Metazoa; phylum Arthropoda; class Arachnida; order Araneae; family Dysderidae; genus Dysdera; species Dysdera silvatica. Next base: position 92,866,138 of record QLNU02003225.1, on the reverse strand, counting down.
ATTAATAATAATAAAACACAGTGTCTGGCCAATTTCAATTTTCTCTGACTTTTCTAGACCAAATCTTAATGGACTTTTAAACACTAATTTTAGTAAGTAATACATTACAATGCATTAACATTTGCACAATCCAAACAAGTTTCAAGACCATAAAATCCACAACATAAACTACAAAGCTGTTTGTAACTCAATTACAGTGAATTTATAAATATAAAAATTGTATTAAAAGAATGCATTTCTTTACTTTAAAAACTTGTATTTGCAACATTTTCATTCTGCCTTTTTTGAGATCATTATAACCAAATTTAGTTATATAACCCCAAAGCTGATGCTTCATGATTTATTCTAAACGAGGTCTATAACGAGGCTGGTCTGGAAAGTAAAGACACATCGCATGTAGGTGGAAAATTAAGTTATTTTTGCACATGTTGACAACACTGGCATTGACCTTGAGCCTTTCGCTTTCCCCTCGCGATCGTTCGCTATTGCCATGCTGAGTCTCGTTCGAGTAGTATGTGTTTACAATGGCTGTGCCGATTCAGAATCCCGCCAGATGTGAAGTGTGCTCTGTTGTACGTTTTCTCGCTGCAAAACGGGTGCGCCCAGTGGATATTCACAAAGAAATTGTTTCAGTTTATGGAAATGTTATGAATCAACGAAATGTTACGAAGTGGTGGAGTGAATTCTCTGGAGGTAGGACTGATGTTCATGATGAACACAGGAGCGGTAGGACGTCTGTGATCTATGATGAACTTCTTCAAAGAACTGAAGAAGCAATTCGTGTAAATCGGCGTCTAACAATAAAACAATTGCATGAAATCATCCAGGATGTGTCTAAGACAATTCTTCAAAAAGCTGTGACTGAAACATTAGGGTACAGGAAAGTGTGTGCACATGCTGGGTACTCAAAATGTTAACGAACGAACACAAAAGGAAAAGGATGGGCTTTGCACTCGACTTTCTCACACGGTGTACACAAGCAGGAGATGAGTTTCTCTATCACATTGTGACAGGTGATGAAACTTGGGTTTATCACCATCTTTACCTGAAAAAGCAACTTGCAGGACAACACTTTCACGATGAGACCAAAATTCAAGTTGAAATGTGGTTCCCACAGCACGCGGTGGAGTTCGATGACACTGGGATACAAAAGCTAGTACCCAGACTTAACAAGTGTTTGGACAATGGTGGCAATTATGTAGAAAAATAAAGTATATATATCATTTAATAATTTATAGTGGATGTTTTGTGAAATAATAATGTTTTGAATGAATACTAGCCATTGAGTCTTTACTTTCCAGACAACACTCGTATTTATAAAGTGTGTATGACTATAAGGGAAAAGAGCAACGCAGCATGAAAAGTTCAGTTCAGAAAAATTACTTCAATAAGATATTTACTATAACAGTGAATTTCAAATTTCCCTCACTTAGGCATTGGCACTTCAAATTTCCCTGACTTTTCCAATCAGCAGAAACTCTACTGACTTTTTCAAGTTTCCCATATCGGTAGACAACTTGTTAACAACCCTGTTATTTTAACCCTGTTAACAGATCGTTTGTTTGTTAAAGTTCTCCGATGCAAAGGTCATGCTGTGCTATGATCTACACTTTTCTGAGAAACCGAACCTCGTAAGGCCTAGTCAACTGGCCTCCCCACACCCAATCTCGATCAATAATGGTATCTTTTCTCCATCCCTCAGGTATTGTTATAAGCAGCTTTCACAGTACATGGATTGAGACATACTTTTATATAAAAATATATTATTTCTTTGGAATAAATACAATATAAAAATAAAATGCATGCCATGTATATTTTTTAAAAATGCTTCTTCATAATCACGTTACATATATGGGGCAACATATGTCGTCACTTGCTTCCAAGTACACACTTTTAAGTTGACTGAAGTCATTAAATGCAGCTAAGCCATTTTCTCTTCCGAAGCCTGATGTCTTATAGCCACCAAATGGAATCTCTGGTGGAAAGACATTATAGTTATTTATCCACACTATTCCTGCTTGAAGACGGGATGCCACCCTATGGGCACGCTGCAAATCCCTGAAAGAAACCCATAATTAATAAAAACTGAAAAATATAAACCGCCCTCCCACCAACGACAAAAATAGCAAGTTTTTGATATGTCAAATATTTCTAAAATAACACATCCCCATGACTACGCAATCTGGTGTGTGTGTGCAGAGGGGGGGGTTATAACCCTCCACCGTGATGGAATCTTGTATATACAGTCGAGTTTCTATTTAACGAAGTGCCATCGTTCCTCTGAAAAACTTCGTTATAAGGAAAATTCGTTAAATAGAAATTAACATAAATGTTGAAACTTAATTTCGATAAAATGAAAAAAGCTAAATTTGGACAGTAAAGACTAAATTCAGTAGACTCTTCTTTTTCAACGAATTTAAATATTTTTTGTATACAAGTACGTACAAATTAATAACAAAAGTAAAGACTGAGGATTACTTTATATCTGTATGATCCTCATACAACATATTTGAAACAGAGAAATAATCACTAATTTTGCTTTGTACAGGTTTCTTATAAAAAACGTTTTGTTCATAGAAATTCTCACACTTTTGTAAATATCGGAACACGTCATCTATAACATTTTCTTCAACAATGCAACACGTATGTGCGAGAAGCAAATTTCGTGGCTTAGCCACACCTGCAGAGTGATACATCCCCGCTGCTTCGAAGTTCCCAGTTTAGAACAATAGAATTATTTATCACAACTGACCCTATGTCCACAATACAGAAGGCTACCTCACCTCCGTCTTTTTGCTTAAAATCCTCAACTACCCCTTCTACCTAACCATCCCGCTGAAAAATTGTAAAAGGTAAATTAAAAAAATCAAATTCTTTATAAAAAGAACTTCGTTATATAGAAATTGTTTTTCGTAATATGGAGACAAATTTACATGTTAGTGCCATTCAAAGTCAAGGTTCCGCCGAAAATTTCATTAAATAGAAAACTTTGTTATATGGAAGTTCGTTATATGGAGACTCTACTGTATATACATATAAATATAAGGAGTTGCAGCTATATAACCCCCCACTTTATGAACTTTCTGTATATACCTACAATTATGCCCATTATTTCGGACTGGGTGTGACCCTTGGTATGCTTGACTGTAAATAAATGTAGGCTCACCACTTATGAAATACAGTCTGTTATTCATTTCTTTTTTCGTTTGATTCAATTTTGTGAGGTACCTGGAGAAAACGCCATACGTTGCAATGCCTGGCCACATACTGTGGGCAAAATCCACGACTTAAACCAAGACATTTGGTTGGGAATGAACTGGCAATGTAATCCTCTCTTCAAGGAAACCTAGCACCAAGTGGTTTTCATGTGTTCCTTCATCTGAAAAAGCAGCTGTGAAAGTGTGGTTTTCATCACAGCAAGTTGTGGGGTTATAGAAACTGGTGCCACATTATAACAAGTGTCTTAATAATGGCAGAAAGCATATAGAAAAGTAGTTTAAGGCAGTAATCCCAAAGCGGATTATACTGGCCCCTCAGGGGCAGTGGTCAAATATGGTGTGGGGGGAGAGGCATTGAGCAATAAAGCAGCTATGTGGGAGTATTGTGCAACTCTAGGGAAAGTGGGATGTTGGAAGGTGTTTGCATTTTAACATATTTTCACTGACTTCATGATCGATTTCACAAATAACAACATTGCCAGGTATATTTTTAGTGTTTCAAAGAAAAATATTGATGGTTTAGGGGCATTGTCTTACATTTCAGTGCCCGTAAAATCACTCACAATTAGTGAAGTACTAATCGTACTGGCAGTTAGTGTTCTGAGTACTGTTCTATGTTTTGTTAAGTCATCATACACAATCCATACCATTCCTTTAAGAATCAATTTAATTTAAAGATGCATAGCTGAAATTATGAAAAATGCATTGTGGATGTAAACAGCAACAGAATTTGCAATACGGCTGGATACCTCTGTCAGCTAATGCAAATCTTTTCTTTACGCTATGTGTACTTCATAAAAGACCAAAAAGATTTAAAGACCTTCTTTTGATGGATATTCTACATTGGGTTATCAATCCACTTTCAAGGATTGAGGAAGTTGAAGCAATGACATTGGAGTTTAAAGAACGAATTGAATTACAAAAAGATTTGAAAGTAAAATTTAACAACAATTATCAATAGTTTTAGTTTTCGTTTACAAAAAATAACTTCAGGTCCTTATTCTATAGCACGGATCATAGCTAAAGACTACTCATCAAATTTCTAATATTATATTTGATATAATGTTGTTTTAGTGTGGTGGTCTCCCTCTCTCCCCAAATAGTTGAATATGAAGAATTAAAGGCCTCTCCTTTCAATAACTTCAGACCTGACATTGAGAAACTGCTATTGTTTTATTAACCTTATACATCACACTAAATACCCATTTTATTAAAATAGCCTTTTTGAGAAACGTTATTTTCTTTTGAGTTGCAAGTTAGTTTAATTATTTTTCACAGAAATTTTAAATTTGATTTGAGTAATAGCATGACCGGGTGAAGAGTCACTGTAAAAAAAAAATTATGGCACAATGGGGGCGAGGGGCAAAAATGTTTGAGAATCACCCGTTTAATGGCGGATCCAGAAACCTTTCGGGGGGTGGGGGACGATTTGTTTCCAATTCTTGTTAGCAGCCAAGTGTCCGTTACTTTTCATTTTGCATGATATAATCCCAGCTCAAAGAAAGGGGAAATAGCTCCTCCCGTGGATCCACCAGTGCACTAGTTTAAGGCATATCGATCTGAAAGAAACAATTTTCTTTTAACTTAAAAAAAAAAAAAGCCAAACAGAACTTACTTTCTGAATACCCTATCTATTTTCCTTGATATGGCATACAGTATGGTTGTACTAACAATACTGTCATATGAGATATACGATAGTGTCATTGCAAAACTTCTGTGAAGTTAATGAAACCAAAAATGGTGGATGTCTCTACATAAACCCAAAACAATACAAAGTTTCACCAGGAGCTTCCATAACATCAGTTATTTCAACACTGGCATATGGTTTAAGGTAAACCTTATACCAGTGTCGAAATAAACCCAAGCGTGGAATAATTAGGACTATGTGAAGGTACATATCTAGTTTTCTGTAAAGAAGGGTGTGGTAATATTGTTAATGCATTAGGTCTGTGTTTTTTTTAAACTTTCCTAGACCGCGGACCCCCTTCAGAGATCATGTGCCCTCATGGACTCCCAAGAATTAACTCAAAGTTTAAAGCCCGGAATTTGCATCACACATATTTATTTCTAGTGTTTCATCACTGATTTTCACCATTTGGGGAAGGAATTTTTCGTTCCCTCATAATTTATTCTTAGCATTAAAGAGTAAATGCTCGTGTCTTAGTACTTTTCCGAACTTTTGTGGGGCACTGGGAGGATCTCGCGGACCACAGTTGAAGAACCAGTGCTAGGCTGTTAGGACAATATTCAATGATCCTTTCTATTTGGGATACTCTATGAAAGATCTCATGAAAAATCCATTTATTGCGATCCAAACCACGGATATTGGCATCTGAAAAGGTCTGACAGAAAATAAAGCTCCGAAATGAATATGACGCATTCTACATTACACAAAATGCCTTCGTTTAAAATCAATTTTCTATCCAACGTTAATCTCAACTAGAAATTAATTTTTTTTTTAAAAAAGTAGGAAGTTGAAATTAAATGTTTACTTTGTCATAATTCCGGCAGCTAATCCATACTGGGATGAATTGGCTCGTTGAACTGCTGATTCTTCATCTTTAAACGGCAAAACAGATACAACGGGTCCAAAAATTTCTTCTTTAACGACAGTCATATCATCAGTGCAATTTGAAATGACACATGGGGAAATGAAACAGCCTTTCAAACGGTCATCCTGCATTATAACTTTTTCACCTCCGCATAATATGCGGGCATTCTAAAAATAGATATACATTGCAAATTTGGAGATTTTGCACAATTATTAAAGAGATTTAAAAATGCTCATTGAACTACAATACGAAAATATTCTCTACATCAATAGTTTTTAAAAAACAGTACAGAATTGTGAAGACCACTGGCGTAGGAAAAGGGAGGACTTAGGATTCATGCACCCACCACTGGATACATCAAGGAACATTTTTCTATTTAACACTACACCACATGATCTTCTTTAAAGCTATCTGAGACCCCCTCCAATATAATTCTTAAATTGCTACAAAACTCCCTTTTTTTTTGCTAGTTTCAAATTTAATACATAAATTTGAAATGTAAAATATTCATATATATTTGCATAGTATAAAATATCCAAAAGTAATTAATTATTGTTTAGGAAAAACCCAAATTACCTGTTATAAATCAGGCCAGTTGGTTTATTTAATTTTACGACTAATCGTGTTTTGAGAACACAATGACCTATGGAGAGCAATGTCAAATTTTAGCCATAACCTTTGGAATTTAACGTGACCTTCAAACCACAACATTTGAAGCTTAACCACACTGGAATCACGATGTATGAAGCATAACATGACATCTGAACCATGGCATGTAAAGCGTAACATGGTTGTTGAAGAATCACCTTTAAAACCTAACCTTTGAACCATAATTAGTCAACTGGGAATCAAACTTCAAACTGCAGGCTAAACCTTAACATGTTTAAGTCAGAATGGTGATTTATGATAAAAATATTTAAACTCAGCAATAAGATTTGGACGATGAAGACACATTTTGTAATCAGATTTAGCTTTACCTTGGGTGTACTGACATGGGCGCCTATATTAAGTGGGTAGGCGGGTGGGCTCAAGCCCTCCCTAGCCATTCAAAAATTTGAGTCGCCTGATTCTGCTGTGTATTTATAGTAGAGCATCGATTATCCGAATACCGATCAACCAAAACATTGGTTAACTGAAAGCATTCCAGTCGTCAAATTCAAATTTGCGCGCCATGTAGTTCCACTAACGGTGGGAACATGAAAAAGCTATTCAGCAAGTGTATACCGAAATTAACTTGAAGGATGCTGTACATGGCAACAGTAGCTTAGGCAGGCTACTGTCAAGGACACTACACTAGCAAAAGCTTGGAATAAGCTCCTTCCATCAGAAGAGTATTTCACTGCACCTGAAGAGCAGCACCAAATAGCCAATTTATATTAAAACCGGATGGGCTGATTAAAAAATCTTCAGGATTTAAAGAAAGCGACGAGGAAAACATTCAAGATTGGCTCGAATATGATGCCGATGACCATGGCTATCAAGTATTGAGACGATGAATTATTGCTAGTGTCATCGACAACCAAGACCCTTACAACGACGATTATACCGAAAAAGGACCATTCAGTGAGGAAGCTTTTCACTGCCTTGAGATGGCTATGAAGCGGTTAGAACAAGAAGAATGTGATGCTGTCCATCCAATTGCTGTCTTTAAAAGGTATGCGAGATTTAGCGACAAAAATAAAAGTCTCCGCTCTGCAACAAAAGGAAATTTTAGACCTCTTTTCCTAAAGTGTAGGCCTACTTTAATGCGCTACTTTATGTTTGTTTGGCTTTTTTATGGCGCAAGAGCATCTGGGCTATACTGCGCCAGCTACTTTATGTAAGGTATGTATTTGTAAGACATGTGATACAAAATATATAAAAGTTTTGTGTTTAATATCACTGTTTCTTTGTTTCATATTGCTCCTATGGCAGTGGAATTTTTTTTTTTCATAAATGATCAGTTATCCGAACACCCCCAGTCCCCAATTGTTTCGGATAACCAATGCTCTACTATACTTTAAAAAAAATTTACAGTCACATTTTAAAATAAGGTACTTTTTAGCTCATTACTAATTGCCAAGCAGTATCAATTATTTTTGTAGCATTTTAGTATCTTGTACATTCACTAAAATTTTTGACAGCCTTGAGAAGGAGGTAATAATTTTTCTCAGTTCCCCACTCAAAGAACTTATATGGGCACGCATGCGTACTGATAGTAATGGTCATGTTTTAAATTGATAAATCGTTGAATGAAAATTTGAAGAATTGCATTTCATATTGGGAAAAAGACCAGGAACCATGTTTGCATTTAGTTCTATTGGAGAGAGAGAATTTCAGTGTGGTTTATCCATACTTATTAGATTTATTCTTAATAATATTTAATATTCCTAGTAACTAAAGGTGTTTTGGGACATACAATCATTAACAAAGGAAGTTCGTTTTAATGTTATCTATCTCCCATAGCAGGGTTCGAAATTAAAGGGGGGAATTGTGTACATGAAATTTTTTCTGCGAACATATTAATTTAGATGCATACAGTGCACCTAACTATTCAAAACTATGGCTACTTACTTTTTTTTTTCAAGAACAGTGACCTACGGAATAATTTTATATAATTTTCTCAATGTATCTGCATTTGCTTTGAATTTTTTTTTATTACAAATGAATGTTCAATTATTTTGAAAAGTTGCATTTTGTTGTAGTTTACATGCTTAAATGTAATTATTTCACTTACATTTTACCCGTTTTTAAGGTTGAGGTTTACTTTCTATTCCGTTCGTTACTTGTACACCTAACTAGTATTTAGTGCATCTGATTTAAAAAGTTAATTTTGACCCCTGCTCCCATAAAAGTTTGGACATTGAGTTTCGAATCCTATTGCATTATACCGTGAAAATGAGTTGCCATTTTTTTGCAGTTCTACATATAAGTAGCAGACCTCCCACAATTATTTTGGATTACTCAAACCCTTGCAACTAAACAAAAACATGAAAACATATAAATAATTGAACAAAGACGTAAAAATGACAAAGATTTCCTTAAAGTACAGAAGGGCCACAAATATATATTATGTAATTGCATTTTTATATGTCCGGGTCATATAATGAGTTATCTGGTATGAGACAAACAGCTTAATGTGATTTCTGAATTACAATATATTTACATGGTGCACATTAGCGTATACAGAAAGCTTATTTGGGGGGTTACAGAGCCACAACTCCAGATAATATATAATATGTATATATGGCCTGCAAAAGGGTTGCTGGTATCTAACTGGAAGGAGACCCACACACTGAAAGTATGTGACGATGTGTGGACCCGGCCGGGCCAGTAACCTAGTGTCCTACCCCGCCTTCAAGTGGTGCAGGCTGGGCTTTCTATCCAAGAGGCAAATTAATATTTGCTGCACGGATGGAAAGGCGGAAGGGGAGGGCTAATTCACCAACCCGTCTAGCCAGCGTGGTGAAATGATGGCTAATTCCTCCAATATGCTAATACACCAAAAACCATGGCCCCTAGTCTCCAGGTGCTGGAGTGCTCCTGATCAAGGCAGCGGTCAGCGTGGCATGAAAGCAGGGGGTGCTAAGAATCACTGGAATGGCCCAGGCTGCCGTTTGTTATTGACCTTGGCTACGTTTAATGGACGATCCCTTGCTTCTGAAGCAAAACTTCAAGAATTGGAAGAAGAACTTGACAAGATCAAATGGGACATTGTAGGACTCAGTGAAGTTAGAAGAAAAGGTGAAGAGTTGGTGGAACTTAAAAGTGGACATTTGTTTTATTATAGAGGAACGGAAACTGGAAGAACAAGTGGTGTTGGCTTCTTAATCAACAAAAGAATTAAAGACTACCTTCTTGAAGTCGAAAGCACGTCAGATCGAGCAGCGAGGCTCGTTCAACTAACCCAGCGATACCAACTTCAGATAGTACAGGCATATGCACCAACATCAAGCCATACCGACGAGGAGGTTGAGGAATTCTATGAAGAAATCAAACAGCTACATACCAAGGGGAAACAACACATCAAGCTCATCATGGGAGATTTTAATGCAAGAATTGGACAACAGGAACAAGGAGAGACATCGGTTGGTAAATACGGATACGGGGAAAGGAATGAACGTGGCGATCAACTCATAGAATTTGCCGAAGCTGAAAATCTTAGCATCATGAATTCATTTTTTAAGAAGAAACTACAAAGAAAATGGACATGGAAACACCCCAATGGAGGAACCAGCGAAATTGACTATATACTGGCAAACAAGAAATCAATTATTGAAGATTGCAGCATACTGAACAGATTTAATACTGGAAGTGATCATCGAATGGTGAGATGTAAAATGCACTTAAATACTAAATTAGAAAGGCAGAAGCTCATTAGGAAACAAGTATGTAAGAGGGTGGATTTAAAGAAATTAAAAGAAAATACCGAGGCATTCAAGTTGGAATTAAAAAATCGCTTTTCTGCACTGGAAGGACTTATTGAAGAAGTTGACATCTCAGAAGCAAATGAAAACATTGTTAAGACAATAATTGAAACTGCTGGGGAAATTGGTGGTGTAATATGTAAAAAGCAGAATAGCAAATTATCTGAGAAGACGAAACAGCTCATGAAAAGGCGAAGACATATGAAGGTGGACAATCAAAATACCAGTGGTAGGATCGAGTATGTAGAACTTTGCAAAACTTTGCACAAATACATGAAAAAAGATATAAGAAAATTCAATTGTGAGTTAGTAAGGAAGGCCACTGAAAACAGAAAGAGCCTTAGGGTTGTTAAAAGGAGAGGATGGCACCGTAACAAGAAATAGGGAAGAAATACTTAGAAGAGTTGAAGAATTCTACAAAAATCTATACGAAAGTAACAGTGAATTAAACGAAGACATTGAAATAGTCGAAGGAATAGCTCCTAAAATCTTAAAAGAAGAAGTAGCATTTGCAATAAAAAGTATGAAGAAAGGAAGATCCCCTGGCGATGATGGCATTACATTAGATATCTTAAAAGAAGCTGGAGAACATGTAGAAGACATACTCGCAAAATTCTTTACCAAATGCCTCAACAGTGGTAACATACCAAACCAATGGGATTCTGCAACAGTAATTCTTTTGCATAAAAAAGGTGATAAAGAGGATTTGAAAAATTACCGACCAATTAGCTTGTTACCTGCTATTTATAAAATCTTCACAAAAGTGCTAACACATCGCCTGCAGAAAAAATTAGATGCAGCTCAACCAAGAGAACAAGCTGGATTTCGAAGTGGATTCAGTACAGTGGACCATATTCAAGTATTAAGAGAATTAATTGAAAGAACACATGAATATGAACTTCCATTGTGTGTGGCATTTATTGACTATGAGAAGGCCTTTGACTCTATTAAAACGTCAGCAGTCATCAACTCTTTAAGATCAGAAAACATCGAGGATGTGTATATTGACATGGCGAAATGTTTGTATAAAAATGCAAGTGCAAAATTTCGGTTACATGAAGATACCAAAACTATCAAAACTGGTAAAGGTGTGAGGCAGGGAGATACCATTTCTCCAAAACTGTTTACTTCAGCTTTATGGATGACTTCTCAGCATATAAATTGGAATAACAAGGGAATACAAATAAATGGTGAATATTTAAATCATTTGCAATTTGCTAATGACATGGTTATTTTTTCAACGAACCCATCAGAATTCCAAGATATAGTACAGGAGCTCTAAATTAGAATTAGAGAAGTTGGACTTAAGATGAACCTACAAAAAAATAAGACCATGTTCAATAATTTTGTAGAGAAAACAAAAATACAATTTGACAACATGGAGCATGAAATTGCTCATTCATGTATTTACCTTGATCAACTGATTTCAATGGATGGCAACATCATGAAAGAACTCAACAGACATATGAAACTTTGCTGGAGTTCATTTGAAAGAAACTGTTTTATCCTGAAGCATAAATTGTCTTTGTGTCTAAAAAGAAAGGTCTTCAAACAGTGTGTATTGCCAGTCCCCTCTTACTTTCGCTTTCTTTTTGGTTTTACGGCTCAAAGACTACAGTGGTCATGCTGCGCCGGGACCTACAGTTTTCCGAGGAATCCGAACCTCTTAAGGCCTGGGGAACCAAACCCCGGACTACAGTGAGCAGTGCGATCTTTTATGAGATCTCTGAGTAAGCGTTCTTTTTGCACTGCTGGGAGTCGAACCCGGATTAACGGCACACTAGGACAGTCCCCTCTTATGGATCAGAGACATGGAGTTTAACAGTTAGCACAATACGGAAATTGCAGACAACCCAAAGCAGCATGGAGCGGCCCATGCTTGTAATAACTAGGAGAGATCTAAAAAGGAACACCTGGGTGAGAGAGCTCATCGTTAAAGTAAAAAGGCTGAAATGGCGATGGGCTGAGCATTTCGCAAAAAGAAATGATCAACGACGGACATCTGAAATTCTGAACTGGATTCCAACAGACCACTGAAGACCTAGAAAACGTCCTAAAACTAGATGGGTGAATAAGAAAACAGGTTGGGGTGACATGGAAGTGGATTGCTCAGGATAAACTTGTCTGGAAAGCATTTGGAGAGACCTTTATACAACAGTGGATAGATAATGGTTGAATATGATGATATATATATACAAAATTGTATTGTAACGGAGGAGGTTACGACCCCCCATCGACCACACTGTGCATGCCATTGACAGCACAACCCATTTTGCCAGGAAACAAACTCCATCTTAGTGAATTTAAGGGTGTGATTATAGCCATTAATTGCACAAAAGTGATAATCATTATATAATGTTCCATCTAAAAAAAAAAAAAAAATTAGGGCAGAGTGGATGGCCTTTCAAAGGGCCATTTTTTTTAAGTCATGAACTTCAGCACTTTGAATATCCATGGGTAAGTCAGCTTTACTGCTCCTAACTTCTTTAAACAACGTCTTAATTGATTTAGTTCCTATAGCTGGCTATTAAAAAAATGATGTATAAATTTACCTACCGTAACATTATGATATATACTTTGGGTAAGTGCTTTAAAACAGGGTGTCTACCCAAATTCTATTTCAAACTTCCCTGACTTTTCCAGGTTTCCAGACCAAATCTTAATCGATTTCCTGTCGCTAATTACAGTAAACAACACACAAGGCACTCAAATTTGCGCAATCAAAATAAGTTTGAAGGCCAGGAAATCGATTAACGCAAACCCCAAAGCCATTTATAACTCAATTATAGTGAATTTACAAATTCAAAAGCTGTATTAAAAAGTGTATTTCTTTACACTAAAAACTTGCACTAATTAAATATTTACAGCAACATTTCCATTCGGCCCTTTTCAAGTTCATTATAAAAGAGTTTAACTATATAATCGCAAAGCTGATGCTTCATCTTCTATTTCATTTAAAATGTGTATGACTGTATATAAGGCAAAGGAGATTGGTATGATCAAAACCCCTTACAGATTAAATAATTTAGCTAAAAACACTTTTTGTTTTTCAAGTTTTAGTTATATATTTGGCAAACATTTTCTTTTAAAAGATATATAGGCTTAATAATTTTATATAAATTATATTAGTTTTGGTGCAAAATGGTAACTTTTGGAAGAAGTTTAGTCAAAAGTACAAGTTTTTCAAATTTTTCAGTAGGTAATGTGGTATGAAAAGCACAGTTCAGGAAAATTATTTTAATAAGTTATTTATTATAACAATGACTTTCAAATTTCCCTGACTTTGGCCTTTGTATTTCAAATTTCCCTGATTTTTCCAGGTATTCCAGATGAGTAGACACTCTGTTAAAAAAAATAAGCATTTTCTTGAAGAGTTAAGACACTTTATACCTGTACTTTGGCCTTTTCGATCATCTTTAAAACTTTATTTCCATGTTCGGGATTTATCATGGCGCCAACCATTGTTTCATCATTAAATGGATCCCCGATAATTAGCTTCTTTGTAGCAACAACAAGATGATTAAGAAATTCGTCATAAATAGATTGCTCGACAAACACTCGAGTACAATTGGAACAGACCTATAAATTTATACCTTTTAGTTTATGTCTTATAAATATGCAATTTTTACTCTATATCCTAATATATATATTTCTTACGTTATATCTTACATATATTTCTTATTTTACACAATATAAATTTACATTCCTTAATTTATATCCATTAGTGTACAGTCCAGGGTTTCCCAACATCAGGTTGCGAGAATGTTATAGATGGTCCGATAATAATTATTATTAAAAAAGTTTTTTCGACGATTTCTATTATTACGTTCAATATTAGTAATATACATATTTCTTTAATGCAATTAAATTGCAAACTTCGAAAAGGGCACTCATATCGGGTTTTTTCAAAATGGACTTTTTGCTTTGTTTTCATGTGTGTACACACAGAAATCATGACAACCACCACCTACGAGCGAGAAGGGCTCAGATTTGGTTTCAATAGTGATGAAAAACATGTGGCCTTCGGAAATGAATTTCGAAAAGGTCTCTTACCGAGATAAGACCATTTTGAAATTTATCGAAGACATTAGGTACCAACATCGAACAGCCAATCCTGAGATTGATGGCCTTGAAAGACATGTTTATTTCTTTCTAGTGCACAGTCGCAAACAGCATTATCAGATATTAGTCATTGTACACATTACTTTTTCTTTACAGGTTCTGCTCATTAGTAGTGTCTGTTGTGCTGTGCAATAATATGTACAATATATAATTTTATTTACTTATTTTTAAAAATGAGTGAATCCAGCAGTTCGAAGGTTCATATTAACCAAAATAAAAGGAAGAAAAAGGTGCCAGAAACGTTGAACTGTATAAACACATGGTTATTAAAAAATCTAAAATAAAAGATCTTGCTCATGAAAACCATGCTGGCAGAAAAATTGGAGACAGCTGCAACTAAGTTTTTAAAACATTTTTCTTAATGATCACTGTGAACCAGGGGCACCATTTCAGAGATTTCTTGGGGGAAATTTTTCCCCACCCCCTAAATGGTACCTCTGTTATGAACCTACTTAATCGAAATATTTTGACTTCCATTTGGAAATGTATTTGTAAATGTTTTGACCTTCTTAACGGAAGTAAAGATGTTGCCTTCACTCAAATGTACAATTTCAATAATAAAGATAAGTAGGACATGCATTTGCAAGCCCTAATCGAGTCGTGTAATGTTAAGGATACAACATAACGGCAAGAAATGAAGATTTAACCTAAGACCTAATATTAGTTATCTATTTCTACAAAAAATTCGATGTTATTTGAAAAATTTGAATACAGGTGAAGGTAGATGTGAATATAAGCAAAACTATTAATAAAAAAATCAATTTTTATATTACTAATTGCATAATAATAACAAAAAATGGGACCCTGAGTTTCTTATTATAATTTACTTATAAGCCAAAAAGATTTTAGCTAACGTTTGAAGAACAGAGCATATTGAAAGACATACCGACAGGAAAAAGCTGGACATTTAGAGATTTCTACCTGTATCCAAATTCCTACAAATATTTCAGCGAACTAGATAGAAGCAAAATACAGGTGTGTAAGAAAACACTTTTAAATTTGAAGGTTGTAACCGAAAGAAAATTAAGAGACTGCAACTGCTCAAAATAGACAACAGAAGCCCTCGCGACATGCGTAGAAAATCTGAAGGGTCTAGAAGTGGCAGTAGAAATGTCTGCCTACTAAATTGAAAAGCCATGATGGTACCCGCTGAACCATAATCCCCTTTCTTTGTAATGAGAGTGTTTTGTGTTTCAGCTACACAGCGAAGTAGAAAAATAGAACTCCAAACAAAATAATGCTTATGAACACTAAAAGAAATGGAGGGTCTTCTTGTGCATTTCGAAGAAAGAGTATTATTTGTGAAGAATATATCCACATCAAAATACATGCATGAAATATCACTTATAAAACTATATCTCTAAACAACTCATAACGTTTTTACTAGGTAAAAATAAACAATATATATTCTTCATTTTAATGTAAAAGAATTGCATACTAAATTTAAATCAAACCACTTAACGCACCTGACCTTGTGTAAGAAAATTGCCCAAAAGTGTCGCTTTCACAGCATTCGTCATGTCACTGTCAGCAAAGACGAGAAGGGCAGACTTTCCGCCCAATTCCAACGTAACTTTCTTAACACCATTAGCACATGTTTTCATGATGTTCTTTCCTGTCTGCACACTTCCAGTAAAGGTTACTTTGGCAACATTAGGATGAGCACATAAATATTGACCAGTGGCTCCTTCACCCTAGACAATGAAAGCAAGAACTAAAACTCTCGATGCAATAGAGGAAATGTTTAAACTAATGTGCAATTAAACTAACCACTTTAACATTTATCAGGATTTCTACTCACATTCTGTTTCAAACTTCCCTGACTTTTCCAGACCAAATCTTAATCGATTTCCAGTCGCTAATTATAGTAAACAACACACAATGCATTAAAATTTGCATAATCAGAACAAGTTTAAAGACAATAAAATTTACTAATGCACACCCCAAAACCATTTATAACTCAATTACAGTGAATTTACAAATACAAAAGTATTAAAAAATGTATTTCTTTACATTAAAAACTTGCATTAATTAAATATTTACAACAACATTTTCATTAAGCCTGTTTTGAATTCATTATAAAAAAGTTTATATAATCGCAAAGTTTATGTTTCAGCCATTCCATTTAAACCATGTATGACTTTATATAAGGGAAAAGAGATTGGTATTAGCAAAATCCCTTACAGATTACATAGTTTAGCTAAAAATACTTTCTTTTTTTCAAGTTGTAGTTATATATTTGGCAAACATTTTCTCCTGAGAAATATATGGGTTTAATAATTTTATATAAATTATATTAGTTTTGGTGCAAAAGGGTAATTTTTGGAAGAAGTTTAGTCAAAAGTATAAGTTTTTCAAAATTTTCAGTATGCAATGTGGTACGAAAACTACGGTTCAGCAAAATTACGTTTATAAGCCATTTATTATAACACTGAATTTCGAATTTCCCTGACTTTTCCAGATGCGTAAACCCCCTAATTTATTCATTATTTTACATAAGGTGACCAAACATCCTCGAATTTCACGCTTCGTCCCCAAAAACAACAAAACTGTTTGGGGACACAAAATGTAACCAAATTTAAAAGAATATCTACAAATGTCTCTGAATTTGACTTCATTTTCAAAAAAAGATCATGTCTTCCCTCATTTCGCTATATTATGTAGGATTTAGCTGTAAATTTTTAGATTATTTACTTATCATATATATAAAACTATATATGCTAATTGAAGGTATGTATACCTTGATAATATTTGCCTTAAATGTCAATTGAAAAATTTGAAAATACAATGTTGTCTGTATTAAGGTATACATTAGGATAAGTCTTTACAAAAAAGTATTAAAGAAGGTGAGAATATACATTTACTGTTGAAATCAATGCCCCCCTCAATATCGTCAAATGCGTGTCCTCAAATTACTCTTTAATTTGGGGACACCGTGTTGCTTTGTCCCCAAATCTTGTTTCAATAACCTGGTCACCTGAACTTTACAACAATACTGCTTCAAACCCAAATTGTGTTGATATAAGGAGCAGATGAGGAATAAAACGGCAGAATAAACGCAAAAAAACAACTTCACTTTTAGGATATTGGTGTAAGAACGCAATGCTTTGAGAGCCAACTGCTCTTTTTTCCCAGTTAATACACAGTTCTGCTTTTGCTTCAACAGATAGTTCCTGAAACATTGTGTTGTTAGACCTTACACAAGCGTCAAAATAAGTCACAGAAACTACAAAGGAACATTATGCTATTTTTATAAGAACAAATACAGGGTTCACACTCATATTGGAGCAAAAAATTTCCCGATTCTTCCCACTAAAATTTGCTGGCCAATTGCAAAGACCAGGTTGCACCGAATTATGGGAATCTGGTTGTAAAACATCTTCACATTTAGCTATTCAAAGCGGAAGTGAGGAAGGTCTAGGTCTTCCCCGACTTTCCAGGTTTGAAAAAAAAAAAATAAAAAATCCCCTGACAATTCAAGATGCGCGGAAATCTAGCAATAGCTTTGTTCAAATCCTCGTTCACCTAGTAGTCAAGAACAGGCTCAATGGAGGGACCCTGGTTTCAACCCAGGATGGGAATGACGTTTCTTTTTTCCTAAACAAAAAACTCTAGTTTGAGCTTATTTACATGTGGGTCGAAAATTATTGTAAATTTCCCCCACGAAAACTCACAAAAAACTCACTCTGGTGACTTTGTGTGTTAACCATTATTTGGCAATTGTGTTATCCCTGAGAAGGGTAATAATATCTTACATCCTTATATACGGAGAAAAAGAGCGTTATTACCTGTCCTCATTCGTCTAGCGGTCCAAGACACTCCGGGCTAAACGGAGGGACCCTGGTTCGAATCCAGGATGGGGAAAGCGTCTCTTTTTCTTCTAAACAAAAAGCTCTGCTTCAAGCTTATTTACACATGGTTGTCGAAAATTATTGTATAACTTGTAATAGATTACAAAAAGTTTGAAACTTTATGCATGTATGTAAAAATCTCTGATAACCTCTCATCTTTTAATTAAAAAATAATGTAAGAAATGATGTGTAGTCACTCCTGAAATTGGCCGCCATGGGGCGGGGGGCACATTTTTTTACCATTGCCAGAAATGGCTCTACACTTGAAAGTACCTCACAAAATACTTACCTTTATTTCTTCAATAACAGTGAATAGAAAATTTTAAAACTTCAAGAAAATTGTCAATCGTCTTTCAAACTGAAATTTCCCAGATTTTCCTCTTTAAAAAAAACGATAGAAGTTTTTTTTTTTTCAAAATTTTTTTCCCTCAAATTAACGAAAAATATAATATAACAACAAACAGTTATTTCGACACTGGCATAAGGTTTAAAAACACAACGTTTCGGGAGCCAACTGCTCCCTTTGTCAAGTGAAGGCAAAATGCATTTTGCCTCTAATTTTGGACAAAGGGAGCAGTTGGCTCCCGAAACGTCGTGTTTTTAAACCTTACGCCAGTGTCGAAATAACTGTTTGTTATGGAATCTCCTGGTGAAACTCTGTATTGTTTCGTTATAATGTAACAACATTGAATTAACTAAAAATTGTATCTCCTTGAATTTAACAGAACTTGATCTTATGAGACTCTACTGTATATATGTTTTACAGTGTAAGGTCAGCTTAGACCACGCGGAATTAATAGTTTTATGATTTAATAATAAGTTTTATGATTAAGCCCGAATGACCATTGACCTGCGAATTATGGATCAGTGGGTAAAACGGTTGGTTCTATTTTTATTTCGCAGTGATAATAAGAGTCATTCTGTGCCAAAGAAGATAAGACCGTACATATGATAGGATAAAATACGGTAAGCTCTTGATGACATTACGAGTCAGACCTAGGTTTTTCACATAGTAGGAAAGCAAAAGGCATTGCCACTACAGGGCTGTTAGAAATACGGATTAATACGTACTTGTATAACGTTTACAACACCAGGAGGAATACCAGCTTCAGTTAGTATTTCCGCAAGCATAATGGATGTCAGTGGAGTAAATTGAGATGGTTTGTATACAAAGGTATTTCCACAAGCTAAAGCAGGGGCAGCTTTCCACGTCATCACTTGAAACGGATAATTCCATGCACCAATGCCCACAATAATTCCCAATGGTTCTCTTCGAATATACGCAGAGCTTCCACTTTCCAAAGAGTAATAATCTCCTGTTAAGTTAAAACATGGCTTATGTAAAATATGCTTGGAAAGTGATTATGTCCCAATATAATGCATGTATATATAAGTCATTGAACAGTTACTTCTAAAAAATAAGTGTTACTTACTTATATTTGATTCTATAGTAACTGTAACAGTTATTTTTGTCAGTTCCAAGTGCAAACAATAAAATTTTACAATCTTGTCATTTTACCTTTTTTTAAGGGAGGATAACGGTTAAAGAAACATATGCATATAAAGAAAACACTGCAATTACTCTGCCAAATTGCTTTAGGCTTGCTGGTTAGTATTTGATAAACAATACAAAACAGGGGCAAAGGGTTTGGGATCATGATGGACAGATAGAAGGAGGAGAGCAGGAAAACAATGATTGCAACAGGTGTGTGTGTGTGGGGGGGGGCATACGATTGTTGAATACACAAGGCAAATTGATAGGGTTTGCGCAGGCTTTGAAAAAGCATGTTGTGTAGACTTGAAGGGTTGCTTTAAGTGTGTGTGTATGGGAGTGGGGGATGCACGTGTGAAGCAATGGAGATGTAATGAAATTTTCCGTTAATTTGTTATCACTAAAGAAATAACTAGGCTACAGGTATTTTCTTAAAAATCTAATGGTGTTACTCAATGCTATCCAGAAAAGGTAACTGCCGCAAATAATGTGTTACTACAATGACTGATACATTTTACATTAAAAAAATTCAAAAATCCAAACCGTTCTGGGATCTAATCGGTCTGGATTCACAAGTAATGCTTTTAAAACTTAAGTAAGGGTAAGGAAGAGATAAACTGGCAAATTTTGTCAGTTTACTATTTAACGAATACAGAATGCTTTATTTGTCAAAATGAGTACAAAATGTCATTCATATCATTACTGTGCATCTGTAATGATCACATGTGCTTGCTCTCACACAAAAGTCCGAACATTTTAGAAGTTTCTCCGAAGATCTTTTGATTTTTTTTTGGTATTCAGATACTTTTCCTTACAAGTTGTTATAAGTTATATATTTACTAGAACACCACTTGATACCCAATAAATAAATTGTGCTATTAAAATATAATATGTGGATGAGGGAAATAGAGAGTGGTTATGGGGCGTATGAGAAATACAACCAAAAGAGAATATGTTTAGGTATACATAGGAAGCAATCTGCCAAAAACCTTTTTGCAGCTTTTCGGCTAACTCGAACTTAAAAGTTCTGGCCAAATTAGAAAAGACATAGCCGAATCAGAAAAGTTGTTTTGAAGTTGATGAGAAATTCTGGTTAGAAACAGTTAACATCATGCAATGTCTTTTAATTATTTTTATACTTTGACTGGATTCTTCATTGTCAGTGCATACACCATGCATGATATGCAGCCTTAAAATCAAATTCCTTCCTCTATGGCCCACTGATTAATATATATCATCAAACAGCCTACGTTAGTGACATGGAGTCTATTATGGATTATACATTACATTTCTTATTTATTGGAGCTTTTCGGCGAATTGCTCAGCAGTTTTTCCAGCTGAATTTTGGTTATCAGTGTCTTTTGGCAAAAAGGCTAGTAACAGGTTAATCTCTGGGTATCAGAGACGAGTTTGGGCTCATTTTTCAAAACCTGAGCATTTGCAATTTCAGCCTGCCTGAGCCTGAAATACTTTGTGGAAATTTGAACCCAAGCCCGAAACTTCAAATGTAACTTTTAACCCCTTGATGTACGATTAAAATAAAAAAAATTGTTGAACTACACAAATTAACTTCTTTCAAATTTTTGTATACACGTATTTCTACAGTCCTCGAAAACGAATCATATAGTTGTATTCCTTGGAGAATTTCGATATTGAAAAGTCAGTTTTCGGCTTTAGTTGCATCCGTCTGGTGAGCCTGGGACAGTCAGAGTCCAAAAACCTTTTTTTTGTTTTTGGACCAAGGAACTAACCTGGATGATAGTGAGCAATTAGTCATCGGTAAGCATTCTTCCCTCCGCCCACATTGCTCAGAATCGAATCTAAATTACTTTCTTTCTTTATTTGTTTTTTGGGCTCAAAGACTACAGTGGTCATGCTGCGCCGGGACCTACAGTTTTCCGAGGAATCCGAACCTCTTAAGGCCTGGGGAACCAAACCCCGGACTACAGTGAGCAGTGCGATCTTTTATGAGATCTCTGAGTAAGCGTTCTTTTTGCACTGCTGGGAGTCGAACCCGGATTAGCCGCGCAATAGGAGAACGCGTTACCACACTGCGCCATCGCAGGGCCGAATCTAAGTTAACCCTTTAAGTTTCTTTATCAGCCAGAGTTGCTATCCTTTAAGGTTTTTAAGCAGCTGTATGGCAGGGGTGTCCCTCAGGGATATCCTACCAACTTTTACATACTACATCCCGGCTGTACGGCTGCTTAAAAACCTAAAAAGACAGTAACTCTTCGGCCGACAAAAAACCTTAAAGGGTTAACACTATGTCAGGTGAATGCACTATCACTACATTAGAACGAGGCCTCTTTGGGTTACAAGTACTGAACTTCGGTTAGTTAATATGTGATTCAAAGTAGTTTATTAATGGTATTAAGATCAAAAACCACAGATTTAACAAGATATTTGTTTTTCTTTACAAATATTTGCATAAATGTACTTCGTAATTCCTAAATCCACTCAGACAAATCAAAATTTTTAACACAAAAATGTTTTTCAATGATATCAGGCAATCGTATATTTTGAAGTACCTAACACCAAGGATGATTATGCAACGTCATCCGCAAATAAAAACGATCGCTACATATTACGATAAATGATGGCTTTCAGTCGATGGCCACTTTCTTATTTTCTGTTTGTAAAGCCAAGCCTTATTTTATAAAAGTCAAAACAAATTTTGATTACCTTTAATGGAAGCAGCAACGCCACCATAGTACTCTAATGCATCAGCACAACCGGCAATATCGACTCTGGCTTCCCATATCGGCTTTCCAGTATCCAGAACTTCAACACGAGCAATTTCTTCTAACCTCGACTACAATTCCAAATAGAATAAAGTAAAAATTTTGATACTATTATTGAGAAATTTATTAATTATTTTGAGTTTTACATCATCATGCATTACGATCATCGGCATAACGAACTTTAAGGTTTTGTGGGGTGGGGGGGGAATGAGTGCAAATTTTTTTCTTTGGGGATGCTAAGTCAACCACCCAAATGCTCAGTATATATTTATTATACAATTTATAATTTTTTTTCTCGAAGGACGCTATACTTGCTATTCCCTAGTTGCCCCGATGATCACAGCGGGGCATCTGAAATAAAGCTAAAGGCTCAACATGAAATAAAGCTAATAGCTCAACATGAGCCCAAATTCACTTATCTAAACTTACCAAATTTTAAACTTAGTTCGTATTCAAAGGTTGTATTTATAATCAGTGAGCCACTAGAGATGGCAGTTATTTAAGGTAATAGTTAAAAATCACCTTTTACCGAGTGATCGCTGTTCCAGGAACAGTATGCTACTCTGGAACACCTGTTCTTCAAATAACAGCTGTTATTTCAGATCACTGGTGGTTAGGGATAGGAGTTATCTAAAGTAACAGTTAAAAATCACCAGTGACCGATAAATCACTGTTCTCGGAACATATTCCTCCGTTTCCATCACACAGGAAACGCGCTGAGATAACGGGCCATGGCAGTAACATCCGGTGTAGTTAGTCTAGCTGAGGTCGTAATCCTCCATTTAATATCTAATATTACAAGAGATTATATTATTATTGTATTGCTGTAGATAACCAAATATTGTTTTAATCAATTTTTTAATTATTTAATTTACTTAAAGTTTAAATTCAGTCGATCTTTTATTATTTAGGTAATTCCCACATTAATAGCAACTAGTGAAATCGATCACTATCTAGACGATAATTAAAAAAAAAATTGCCATGGAATCAAGATTCTTTGTCATGGTAGAGATCCCAAGTTAGCGAAATGAAAATTTAATGTCATGGCAACATGAGTGCCTTGCGAAAGAATTTTCTTAAAGGCTGGTAACATTTTAACCGATGGGAGAAATCGGTTGGAGCCTCTTCACGGTTTTATTGTTCCTAAATGCCAATTCATATTTAATGGAATAGATTTTTTATCCATGTATATTAATTAGTACAAGTATTAATATTTAAATGTAAAAATATTAATACTGGTACTAATTAATATACATGTAAAAAATTTGGAATAAGTACCTGTGTATAAGTATGTCAGCTGAGAATACACATTTTGTATCATCATCCTGTTTAATTAGTTCCACATTGTAACCTTTCAGTATGTTTTACCAATTAATTTACAGCAGTGTCAATATTTTTTGCTGTATTTCATTACTTAGAATTAGTTTTTTAAACTTTCTTTGATTTTTAAAATCGTGTATTTTTTAAAATATCTAAAATTCAGTATTTTAAAACCTTACTTTTTCCATTTAGTTTTGCATTTCGTATGTGTGCAATTTTTTTTTTTAATTCCAAAGGATTTACAGTTAAACCTCGATAACTCAAAGTGCCTTCGGAAGCCAAAAATACTTCAAGCTATCAGAAATTCGACTTATTGAAGATTAAATGAATTATGCTTTCTTATTACGAGAACAGGTAAAATATCGCCAAAAGCACATAACAACAGACATTTTCGTTAAGAAAACTATTTTCAAAATATTTTGTGAACATTATTAATCTTTTAAAAATACGTATATTACATGTTAAGTGTAAAATTTTAATTTAACTCTACGTACTACTACATATCAACTTAACCACTAACAGCAATAAAAAATTACAATACTGTACTTGCAATTCGAATCGTTTGAAAAGTGCATAATTTTCCTTTGCTTCATACTTTGCGAACATTTTTATCCAGGAAATTGTCCAAAATGTTTAGGGCATTAAACACTTTATCTTCTACAGAGGATTGATAATGGATATAGGAACGAACGATTTCTGCTGCAGCGAGAGCCTGGAATCCTGTAGGAAGATTGTTTTTAAGATTCATTGCTTCATCGTTCTCTTCATCCTTGTCTGATTTTTCTTTCTCATCATTAATTGCAATGGGAATGTCAGTTTCTGATGGATGTTCTGTTGTTTTTTCGAGATTTTCATCGATGTCAATGAAGGTGCGAAAATCAATTTTGAAATTTCTTCCATTCCCTAGACTTATCAGTTCCTTCATTTTCCTGGATTTCTTCGTTTTCATTGGATTTGATGAGGAATCCAGCTTTTCAGAAGCAATTGGCAATCATGCTTGCTTTCACCTCAACCCAATTTCAACCAAGATTTCTGGATTAACACAGTGGCATCAAGAAGATTGATGTCATAGATTTCTTTTCCTGCGTCAATATTTCTGATAAGCCGCTGGACACATTTTTTTCTATACATTTAGTTTTAGCTTTTTATGACATCTTGGTCCATGGGCTGAAGTTTCGATGTCATGTTAGCGTGGAAAGAAAACAAGCTTAATGGATTGCAATTTTTCTGTAATTTTAGGATGGGCTGGACAATTGTCAACAATCAATAAGACCTTTCCTCCTTCACACTGAAATTTTCGGTCAAGTTTCAACAGCCAAGGTTCAAAGATTGCACTCATCATCCATGACTTTTTGTTACTGTCATAATTTACTGGCAAAGATTTAACTCCAGAAAAACATCTTGGTTTCACAAACTTTCTGATGACCAAAAGCTTCAACTTTTCAGTGCCAGTCACGTTGGCTCCAACCATGGACAATTTTCCTTACTTTAATTCTTTTCTCCCCCATGGCACTTTTATGCTTTAAAAGCCAGAGTCTTTTCTGCTAAACATTTGAAGAAAAGTCCAGTTTTGTCAGTATTAAAAACATCATCAGGATTGTAGCCCGCTAGCAAAGAAGGCAGCACGTTGCGACAATAATCTTCGAAATCAATTTCGGGTACTCTATCATTTTAACCAGATATGACTTTCTGTACAATTTCATTACGAACTTTAAACTTTTCAAGCTAGCCAGCACTTGCTTGAGAAAATTTAATTCCCATACCTTTTGCAAATTTTTCTGCCTGTTCTCGAATAAGACTACCTTAAAGAGGAACATTTGCATTTCTCATGTTTTTTACCCATGCAAACATGGCATCCTCCAATTTAGGGAAACTTGATGCTTTTAAACGCTTTCTTTCAGACATGTAACAAGACTCTTCCACAGCTTTTCTTATCTTTTCTTTCAAAATTGTTGACAGTGTTTGCAGGAATACCAAATTCGGCAGTGATGTCTTTCTACTTTCTAGTGCCCTTTTCTATTTCGTCGATGAGTTTCGATTTTTCATGGACACTCAAAGTTTTCAAAACTCTCTCTTTTTTTTTTCCCCCTATGATGAACTCAATCTTATTCGCACAAATCTTAGTTCTGCTTCAAAAATAAAAAACACTCTAACAAACGTGACTGATCCTTATCGCACTCTTTCAGTTCTCAGAACCGAATGTTAAGTCACTTTAAAGACTGGTTTTTCAAAGCAAACAACTTTCAAGAAAAGCATGCGTAAGGCTAAGACTACTTCCACTGGGGCAAAGAGTAGAGAGGCAGAACTGAGGGACACAGAAAGCTTCATTGGCATTGTTTCGATACAATTGAAAGTTTTCTACTTATACAAAATTGTTTAAGTAGAATTTTTTTCGTGAAAATTCAACTTACGGATGAGATTTGATGTTTGGGAGATGAAAATGTCTTTGAGTTATCGAATAATTCAACTTATCGAACTTCGAATTACAGAACAAAGATTCAATGTTAAAGCCTATGCTCCTGGCCAGGAATATAACATTACTTTGAGTTACCGAAAATTAAAGTTATAGACGTTTGAGTTATCAAGGTTTAACTGTATTTATATTTATGGAGTTTGCGTGACATATTGTTACGAATTAAGCGTTGAAATGTGTTTTTATTAAGTTCCTCACTTCCAATAACCTATGAAGCAATTCATACGCGCCAGTCACGGAAATCACTGGTGATTGGAACCTGTTACCTGGTTGGAACAGGTTATTAAAAAAATAACCGTTTGGTCCATCACTAATAAACAGATTGAACATTCATTTCGTTACATACATGACTTTGCCCATCAGTTAAACTGTTACATTTCTTTTGTTGTAGCTTTGAGATCCATATTACATATTCTATGTTATTAAGAAGTTAAATACTACAGAAAATGAAGATGCACTCTGCAACTAACTTTCTGACCTTTGGAACAGTAACATACAAAATGATGAAAAAATTACTCGTATGATAGTGGCAGACGCTAAAAGAAATTGTCCACGAGCACGGCTTGAAAGGGAAGACCAACTTGCAAATGCATTTGCAGCGGCTTGAACAACATCATCGACATCAGCTTCACCAGAGCAAGGCATTGAGCATAACACCTCCACTATGGAAGAATAAATTTCACAATTATCATTATAAATTAGGTAAATAATAAACATAAGCATATATACTATACAGCATGATTCCCAAATGTTTCAGAACTTCCACCAACTTTTTAAAACAAAATGTTAAATTGAGAGCATCTAGCTTTAATAAACATTAGGAGGGTTATATAGGGTGATTCAACATACTATGTACAAACTTTTTAAAGTTTTTACAGAGTGGAGTACATAATTCCTATTAAAACAGAAAATAGGTACTTTGTAGAATGGGGGTAACATAGGCGAAGATTTCAATAAAAAAAATCGATTTTTCCAGAGCCTGCTCATTCAATTTTGTTGAATAAAAGTTACTACATGTAAGTGCAATAAATATTGTGCCGAGATTTTCTTTAGCCCACCTAGGTTTTAGAAATTGGGGAAAAAAGCATCTTTTAAGCACCCAAAAAAATCAATGTCCCGCAAACACACAATTCAAACAAAGGAACTTATTTTTCCACTATGTGACAGTTTAACTATGCATAGCACCGTTGCTATGTATTTTAAAAATATATGTGCATAACTTTCTGTAAAATAATATTTGATTAGAAGTTCTGTTTCAAGTCTAAATCGGGGTAACTTCGGCAGCCAGTAAAATGGCACAAAAAGCAGAGAAAATCCTTGGTAAAAGACCTTACTTTAACTTATACAGAATCCCAATTACAAGAAGTAATAAACAAAGTCAAATTTGCTGAACTTAGCTGTAGCTCTGCTTCTCGAAATTACAATGTACTGCATGACATCATACAAAATAAGCTGAAAGGTTGTCACACTGGAAAGGCTGGTGCTCCGGTTATTCTCTCTGAATTTACAGAGAATGGTTTTCAACCCTCCACAAGCTCCCCTAATACAAAATCGTTACCAGCTGCTCCTCAATCCAAAACTGCAAATCTTATGACATCTGCTAGTGCATCAACTGGCAATGTTCATAGCGCTGTTCTAGTTTCACCTTCTTTACTGAGTTGTGACCAGGATGCTATTGCTAAATTTGCCAGCAATAAAATCGTATATATTTATGTTTGTGTTATTAAAGCTTTGAAACATGATGAATAAGTCCCGGTAGCAGTACTGGCATTACAATCTGTTGATAACAAATCCAAAAATGTATTCCGTCCCTGGGACAATGATGTATCATACGTTTCATGTAATGACATCGTAGAAATATTGCCTTATCCAAAATTAATTTGTCATAGTGATCATGTGAAATATGAGTTCTCCAGAGTAATTTCATTTGCTCAGTGAGTCTGTCATTGCAAACACAGTTTGAATTAACATACTACTATTGGTAATTTAAAATGTTTCATAATGTCATGATGTGATCTAATTCATGGAAAAATTGGCTTTAGTTTAGGTATTGTTACAACACATCATTTAATTTTTTTTTTATCTAATTGGCTTATTTGTGTACTATTTTTCTTTTCCTTACATGTTATTACATAGTACCAGCTTAGTATAAGGGTTGCCCAACTGAAAAGTGGACAAGGTGATAAAAGTAATACCTTTATTGGAAATTTAAAAGAAATCGCTATTAGCATTGTAACACTGGTCCCATCGTTTAACCAGCAGGCCAATGCCATTGCTGTAGAATGATTGAGGTTTTTT
>QLNU02003225.1:92803561-92829668 GCA_006491805.2 Dysdera silvatica | reverse complement strand
GTTGGAGTGATTTACAAGTGTGTTATTTTTAATAAAATAAGGTGAAATGGGTGGGTGTTCCGCTGAGA
The DNA here is from genome assembly GCA_006491805.2 of Dysdera silvatica. Taxonomy (NCBI): domain Eukaryota; kingdom Metazoa; phylum Arthropoda; class Arachnida; order Araneae; family Dysderidae; genus Dysdera; species Dysdera silvatica. Next base: position 92,829,600 of record QLNU02003225.1, on the reverse strand, counting down.
ATTGTTCTAATCATTCGAGGAATAAACATAGAATGTTCGGATTCCCAACTGATCCTGTGAGAAGAAGAATATGGGCTATTAATTGTCGACGAGATGGTTGGATGCCTGGCCGTTATGCACAGATATGCAGTGTAAGTTTGTTTTGATTATTTGCATTATAATTTTACATTAAACGGTGTATTGTTAATTTATGACACATAAATATGACTTCAGATTGAAAGTAATTCCTGTTTTAATTTTGTTGCATTTGTTAATAATTTGAGGCGCAGGATTCGATAACTAAGCTAGGGTTGCAAATTGTATTTATTGGCGACATCTTAAAAGTTGCGCCAATGTTTACATTCGTCGGATAATCGCGGAGTGTTGATTATTTTTTGATTATTAACAGTTTGAACGCCGAACTAAGAACGGCTTGTTACGTTAATGTAATTTTTTTACAGTTATGCTTCTTTTGAGTACAAGTGATAAAATTTTAAAATTCGAAAAAAAAAAAAAAAATTTTTTTTTCTTGGTTTTTAATGTTCCATTTTTGGAACAGTAACCTTTGCAAGAAGTTTCTACATACCTTTGTCAACATTAAAAATTTGTTTTTCTCTTTAACGTTCTTTAATATTTTTTATTTCTTGATTTCCTTCATTTTAGCTTATTATTAAACGCCATACCTGCTTTTAGACATTTGGAGGATAATTTGTATGAACAAATTAGACTTACTCTCCCAAAGTACTTATTCTTCCCTAATAATTTCTAAAAAAAATGCTATCTCTCATCGATCTTGCATAAATTAAAGAACATTTTTATACACCAGAAACAACTCTCCTTAAACCAATAGTTCATTTCTCATTCATCTTTTTAAGAAATCTCTATAATTGCAGCGATCTTTAACACCAAATGGACCACCATGTCCCGGGTTCTATTTCTTGTGCACACACAAGCTACTTTTTTTTTTTTTCAAATTTCACCGGTTTTCCAAGCCGTAAATTGCATTAAGTAGATCGTATTGTTCTGAATGCAATGCATATTTTTTTACATAAAATAAAATATAATAGGAGATTTCACTTCTAAATCCATGTTAAGAGTACATAAAATTCACGACTTGACTTCAGTCGATATTCTCGCGCAATAATTTAAAGAAAAACGCTCACTCTCATCTACCAATGTTAAAAAATAAAGTGGGTCTATTTATTTTCAAACTTTGTGAATATTCAACTCGAATTTTAAGTAGAAAGTCAACTATTCTAAATCTTGAAAAAGGGCCTTTCTTCATAACATTTGAAATCTATTTTTCTGTCGTATGATATTCTACTTAAAATCTTTTATGCTATATGCTATGCATAAATTAAAAAACATTCTTCTACAGCCTACGTACCAAAACAATCTCCCGTAAGTCAATATTTCATTTCTCATTCATTTTTTTTAACGAAATATCGAGCATTGCAGCAAAATTCAACTACATTCGGAGCACAAAGGCCCAGGTTTGAATCAATTTATATGCACAATTCACCTTTTTCAGCCGTTTTTGGCTGTATTTTTGTGTTAAATAGGCCTACGTCCTATTTTTTCTGAATGCGATGAATATTTGTTTTTCATTTTTAAGAAGGATATCTCATTTTAAAATCTATTTTTAAGGGTATCTGAAATGTAAGACTTAATTACTTATCCTTCTTTAATAATTTAGAGGAAAAAGCTCTCTCTCATTAGCCAACATTAATAAATAAAGCATTTTTTTTTCAAACGTCGTGAATGTTTAACTGGAATTTTAAACAGAAGGGCAACTATCAAATCTTGGAAAAAAAAGGGACTTCCTAAATAACGTTTCAAATCCATTTTTCACTCGTAAGGAAGTTCACTTCAAACCTCTGCCTTTTATGTCATTTGCATAAATTAAAGCATAATTTTATACAGTCGATGCACCATAAACATTCTCTCTTAAACCAATAGAACCACACATTCATCTTTTTAAGAAATACGTAGCACTGCAGCAAGCTTTGACTTCATTCGGACCACCATGTTCCGGGTTCCTGTCCCTGACAACTATCCTTAAATACTGAAAACGGGCCTTTCTTCATAACGTTTCAAATCCACTTTTTCGTCTTAAGAAATTCGACCTCAAACCTTGATCTTTTATGTCAAATTCATAAATTAAAGCACATTCTTGTACAGCCTATGCACTCAAAACCATCTCCCTTAAGCCCAGAGTTAATTTCTCATTCATCTTTTTAAGAAGTCTCTAGCATTGCAGCTATCTTTAATCCCGGACTTTAAATCCAGACTTCTGTGGGGTGCCGGCCCTCCCCGGCTCACACTTAGTTACACCTATGCTGGGTACTGTCAATCTACACTCCACTGCTGTTTTTAATATCAAACTCCAAGTGCATTATCATTAAGGAGACACAGAGGTCTGAAATTTTCAAAAAATCAAACATTGATGTTTTAATATGCTTCAGGAAAACTTTAGAAATAGAAATTTTGTGGCAATCGCTTTATTAAGAAAGATTTGAATATTTCTACTTCTGTTTTAAAAAAAAAAAAAAAAAGAAGAGAGACGATTTTCTATCTGTATCAGATGAATTCAATATCGTGTTGATTATTGTCCTGTTCCAGAATTTCTAGTAAGATTTTTAATTTTTGCGAGAGTCGTGAATTTATAACACTTAAATGATGAACTTAAATTTGTGAGTTTTGAAATGGTATTTTTGCATCTCTTAGGTGTCAGAAGATTCTGTGATGCATCAAATTTCAGAACCTGAGGGGGGAAAAATAAGAAACTGAAAGAAGAAATAGCTGAAAGGACAAAAAATTTCTTTCCAATGAGCAAAAAACTGTTGCTATATTAGACAAATCTTTTATTTCTGGTTGGAGTGAAAAAGGCGTCCTTAAAGGGTTAAAATTACGTTTTGCTTTGGGGAAAATTTGAATATAAATATTCACGTTCTACTGGGTACCCTGCACCTTCGTTTAGTTCAGTTTCTTAAACTTGATTTTAGTGTATTATATTCATTCGTGTCCCTGCTTAAAGCTAAAGTTGAAACAAACAGTTATTTCGACACTGGCGTAAGGTTTAAAAACACGACGTTTCGGGAGCCAACTGCTCCCTTTGTCAAGTGAAGTTGAAAGTATGCAAGAAAATTACAGGTTGTGTGTTATAACGGTTGATGAGATGGATATATCTAAGAATGAAGATTTTGATATTTCTAAAAAATGTTTTGTAGATAGTGCTATCATAGGTTCTAAATCAGCAATAAGTTGTCATTACACTGTGGTTTCACTCAAAGGCATAAAATCGGCATGGAAACCAGTGATTGCATATGAGATCCTAGGACCTTCTACACCAGGTGATCAAATGAAAAGCCTGATAGGTAAGATGGTAGAGGCAGGGCACAAAATGTTTACTTTGGTGAGTAAAACTTCAGTCTAATTATAGATGGAATTCTTACACGAAAAGAAAAAAAAATATGTAACGAATCGGCTAGTCAACTATTTACTTGAACGTGCCTCGCCCACCTGTTCCACCGTTTTCAGCAGAAAACACGCATTCCCTGGACAAGGTCAAGATGACAGACGCCAAGCGGTTTGGCTTTGTTCGTGCCGCGATCACGTGATTATTTAGCACTGAAGTCTGGCGCCATGACTATGGAGTAGTATATAATGGGGGTGGGGGGAAGAGAACTCACTGTTCAATGAAATTGTGAAAATGCTATACTATACAGCAAATTAAAATGTAAAAATTTTGCCCAACCTCAATTTTCATGCCCCCCTAACTTCCCCCTTTGGCTAGGGGCCTGTTTTTCACTCATTGGTATTTTCTCCTTTGAAAAATTAGTTCTAACAGCTATTCTACGTGAAACGTCAATCATAAACCTTTGTAAGACAAAAGGTGTTTTACGGAGCATTTTCGGTCTCGTTATCGGCGTGAGTGGGGGTTCCTTGACCACATGGAACGAGTGCTGTTTCAGATATTGCCAGTGTAGCGTATTCCTACGTTGTGTTGACTGTTTTTTTGGTCATTATTTAATAATGAGCAAAAAACAGTCAACACTTTAAGTTTTTTACAAAAACGCCAAGAATTTGTGCTTCCAATGATGTGGTAAGCAAGGATCTTGTTGAGAACAGTAATTCGGAAATAGCTGTTTTAAATGACAACGAAGTTATTCACATCTGCATTTTGGCTAATTCAAAACAAAAATTGGACGACAAAGACATGAGGGAAAAAGATTTTGATTGGATATTGTTTGACGAAGTGTCTAACACAGTGAGTTGTAAGTATTGCAGAAAGTTGCTTGGAAATGGATCAAAGGATTTAGTGCGTCTTTTAAAAGGGAAACTTTGCATTTCTGATAAAAGCAGAGTTCATAAAGCTACAGTTGAATAACTTAAGGCAAAAGCTGTACCCACAGAGTCACCCATGGCTAAATGCATTAAAAAAAATGGACAAAGAAATATTTCTCACATGAAAGTATTGTTCAATATTTCCTGTTACATTTATAAACCTTTTTAAGATTTTGAAGGTCTTTTGCCTTTAGCAACAAAACTGGAGGTGAAGATGTTAAGTAAATGTTTCAGTTGGAATATTGGAAATGTTGCAAATGGAATACTAAATCTTTGTTCACTATATTGCTAAAATGCTCAGAAATCAACTAGAAGTAAAATTTAAAAAATCGCAGTTCATTAGTGTTATGATTGGTGGTTTGACAGACAGACAGAATTACTATGGAACATGCAATGGTTTATATCAGGTATATAGAAAATGGAATTAGGATGGAAGCTTTTTTAGGTATTATTGATCTTTCATCAGCCACTTCAGAAGGATATTTTTATAGGACTAACTGATTTGATAAATAAGTGTATTTGTGCAGAAAACTATAAAGATAAAATGTACATTGTTGGGTTAGGGACCGATGGAGCAGCAAATATGGTTGGACATAAATCTGGTCTTTGTGTTAGAATGAAAGATGTGTGTGTCAATGTAGTATATCAATCTGGTATAGCACACAGATTACAGCTTGCAATTTTAGACGCTTGCAAAACAATTGATTTCATACAGTCTTTTGAAAATACTGTAAAGTGTGTATGTAAATTTTATAGTGGTTCAGTCAAAAGATTTCATAAATTACAGGAAACTTCGAAAACCCTTGGTGAAAAATTATTCAAGTTAAGGGATATGCACAGTGTACAGTAGATACTAAGCAGAGAAAAAGTTCTTTAGGCATTATGTGATTCCTGGAAAGCTGTTTTCCTTGATTTAGAAAACAGTCTGTTGTAAACTATGATCCAGATGCCTCAAAAACAAAAGGATCATTAAAGTTATTCAAACAGTTCTAGTTTGTGAAGCTGGCTGTTACACTTTCTGCTTGATTTCTATGGAATTCTCAAGCCATTAAGTATTTTCCTACAAAGTTCGCATTTAGTACTTCCTGCTTTGAAGCGAAAACAAGCATTGTATTCATTAAGTTAGAAAATGGAAATAAGGGAACAAGTTTTTGGAAAATGTTTCATTATCAGAAATGTGTAAAGACATGCAACTTGCTGACATTAAAGCAGGAGAAAAAAATTCCCAAAGCATAAAAGAAAACTTAATCTCAAATTCAAAATCACACTTGCAAAGCAGGCTTGAATCAGTGTCAAATGACTTGATACAATCAATGCATATCTTTGATAGCTTGCAATGGCCACCTCGAGGTGATCTTTTAAATTACAGACTGCATGAAATAGAAATTGTAGGGAAAAACACATCTAAACAACAATGTTAATCGTTTTTGTTTTTTGGCATAGTTGCCAAAAAACGTTTATTAATATTGTTTGATTTAATCTGCATAGTGTTTGATTTATATAAATAAATCACACATCTATTCAAATGATTGGCACAATAAGAGGAATCTTCTTTCAGAATTGGCAGAATACAAGCTGACCACCTCATCTTTGAATTCTCAAGAAGCTCTGAAGAGAATTAATGAAAATCCTGATAGATTTACAACTTTGCTCCTTGTGGCGAACTACATTGTTTGCTGTTTTGCCCCCTAGCACAGCTGCATGTGAGAGAGGTTTTAGTTCATTGAACAGAATTAAAACTGCATATAGGAATGCATTAGCAACAAACACTATGGGTGACCTAACAATATCTATAAATGGACCAGATATTTAAAACTTTAATCCAGATGATGTTGATAGGCAAAGATACACAAAATCATATTAGTCATGACTTCAAAAACCGAACAAAACTGTTCTTTGAATTGACTCTACACATTTATGTTCTTAGACATTTTAATCTTTCTGAAATCTCAAATGCAATACATTAAAATGTTTTTGAATTATAGATGATTATGAGACCAAGCTCTTGGAGAGAACCCTTGCGAAGTCCCATCGACTTCAAAAGCTTCGTCAGCAAGTGAAGGAAGTGGCATATATTTCATTGTAGGAACACTATCTACAATCTGTTGGATCATAAATTGTGTTCTGCATGCATTAATAATTTAAAAACTGCAACAGATGCCAAGCAAATAGAACTGCCAAAACGTGTAAGTTTGCTTACTCATTTGCTCTGATATGGGTGGTTTGAAAAGACCACGTCAGGAATTTATTTAATTTGCAAGAAGACTGAGAGAGAAATACAGTACTTCAAACATCGTTGGGTTCAGTAAGAAATATCAATACATAACATAAATATTAGGCAAATGAAGTTAAACTGTCAAGATTTCCAACTGCTTGATTGCTGCAATTTAAAGGAAAAAATAATAAAGTAGCATCTGATTGCACAAGCGAAGGCATTGCTAGATGTTTAATGCATGAATCTTCTCATACAGTTTCCTATCGCTTGGCATCTGCAGCTAAAATATATAACAAATGAAATACTTTTTCGTGAAATTGTTGCATTTGATTTCCTTTTTAATAGTTATAATTAAAGAAATTCATAATTGCTCTCGAAAAGCTTATACAGCTCAGAGCCCTGCACAGGCCAGGCCTAGACCTTTGGGTTCAGGTTGAGCCAGGCCGACTATCGGGTTACAGGCCGGGACGGGCCTGAACCCTGGGCTGAGCCTGTCTCAAAAGTGGCTAGGCCCGTGCATACTGAATGGCCTTGTGCAAACCCAGAAGATTGCATATACCCATAAAATTCACTGTATCATGTGCTACAGTGAATTTTCAGATGTATCATTTGTTGAGATGGATCACTTCTGAAACCAAAATACCCACTATGGTGATTTATTCTACTTTTGGTGCAATGCTTACATGCTGAATAATTGCTCCAGGTCTCACCTTTTTGTTTTGAGATGAGACATTCTATTACGATATTCAATTGTATTTTGTGTTGAAGTTATTAAAAATGGATAATTTACTATGTGGATATTCCATATTACAAAAGTATTTCCGATGGCAATAGTGTCTTATTTGTGGCCGTTCATGTATTAAATGAGCATTTTTGGGGGACGGCAGATTGAGATTTGCTTATTTTTCCTGATGACGGGGAGGGTCTAAACGATGCGTATGTAAGACACAGAAAATAATAGAACTAGCACCGCCCTGACAGAATTGCAATACTTGGATGTATGGCACTCTACTAAAAGAGATATGAACTATAATATACATAGGGCAGAGCGTAAAAACTTTTTTTAAAATTCTTTTCGGCCTAGCGCGGAAAAGTTGTGGAGTGATTTCAGAAACATATGTAAAAAAAAATTCTGATTAGAGAAAGCCGGGCTGGGCCCAAAAAAAACAGGCCTGTGCAGGGGCCCCTGATACAGCTGACAAATTGATAGAAATGGCTATAACTAGAATCCTAAAGCACAAGTCCAGTTTTCAGTGCTGTGTCCAATCAGTTTTGAAACAGGAGTTCCCAACCTCAGATTGCAGCCTGAATCCTGGCCACGGATGGTTAACACAGGGTCGAGAGAAGGTTATTGGATGACCTGATAATTATTTCTTTTTTACAATTTTTATTATGGAGTGTAATCCTTTCTAAAAGTTTTTTTTAATTTACAAATGTGTTAAAAATATTTAGATATTCCCTAATATTGATTTGCTGCGAACTTACAGCACCAAGGAAGCCATTAATAAATTTACGAATTGTACATTTAAACCAAAATTATATTTTATGTTCTCGATATTTCCTGCCATCTTAAATTTTGTGTTCAATATTAGTAATATAATGTATATTTCTTTTAATGGAATTGTAAAGTATCTCAAAAATGTTGCTCTTAATTTTGCCATTTAATTTTTCATAATATTTTCATTTAATAAAAAGTTTGCATAAAAAATTTGATTAAATTTCGATGTCACATTAGAGCAGTAGTGTTTAAGTAGTGAATAAACATTGATATAACACAATTAAAATTTAATCAATACATCAATTAAATTTTTGGAACATCGATGTTCCAACCCTACAGTAGGGTCATGGATTATAAACAAATCGCTAATTAGGGTCACGGCAGTAACAGATTGGGAATCGCTGAAATAGATAATACAGCAAACATTACCAGCAAAAGAGAATTGTCAAACAAAAATTAGGACAAATTTCATTAGATATGAAAACGAAGTTTGAGTGTACATTTTTATAAACAAAGTATTGTATTCCCAAATAATTGAAAGTAGTTTAAGATATAATGTGTAAGTTTGGGAGTTTTCATTTCAGAAATTGCAACTGTTTGAAACTGCTAAATTTAAATTCCGTTGAGGGTTCTGATTTTTATTGCGAAAATGCCAGAATAGTGATCATTCCGCTAAAGAGTAAAACCTTTATCGTCAAGGTAAATGAAACCGGAAATGGGCAATAAAATGGCGGCTGATGTGTCAGCTTGTAATTCCTAGAGGCTTTAGCAGGATCAGAAACTAAGCTATGGGTGCAAATTGTGTTTATTGGCGACATATTAAAAGTCACGCCAATATTTACATTCGTAGAATAATCATGGATTATTGTTTTCCTCACTACTTGTCATTTGTAAATTTCTTTTGTCGTTTATTATATAGATTTTAAATTGTAATGAAATTAGAAATTCAAGCTTATATATATTGAATTGAATGAATGTGGTAAAATCCTTTTGTATTGTACATAACATTAATTAAACTTTTATTTTATCACTTTCAAATACAGTGTGCATTTTATTAAAAACTGCTTTTTTCACATTTGTAACTGGTTTGTATTAATTTGTATATATATATTTTTAATTTAGATATCATTAGTATTAACAGCATAGTTCATGGATTAATAAATGTGATGTATATATATGCTAAATTTTTAATTTTATGTTCTTGCAATTCAGTATATTCCTATTTATATATACTGTTACAAAAGTTAATTAGAAATTGCAAAAATTTTACAGTTATTTCATATTAAATCCAGGGGGCAATTTCTTACCAAATGTAGTTCCCTCATATGGCTGAGTTTTTCTGGCAATCATGTTCATACAGTTATTGTAGATCAGTGGTTGTCAAAATGGTTTATACCAACCCTCAGATGTCGAATCAGGTTTAGATAAAAAAAAAAAAGTTTATGACGTCATAGCATGGGTAAGATTTAATTCTGTGGACTTGGATTATCTCCATCCTGACTGACAGTGCAATTGAGAGTGATTTGTGAGAACTTTGTCATGAATAGGATATATAATGTTTATTTCTTATGGAAGGTGTAATTTCTTTCGTTGTAAGAATTAAAATTTCATGTAAGAAAACTATGAAATAAAAATTTTAATACGCTATATAAATAAAAATCGTTAAGATGGATCAAGGTCATGAAAACAGCGATGAATATAGAGATAGAATAATGTGGCGATTTATGGCTGAAACAAACTAATTTTGAACCAACCTTTGCTAATCTTGACAAGAGTCATGAAGCCCACCCTTTACATCGACAACCTTAGTGAATTGCTTACTGAGTTAATAAAAGTCTTATTTTTTCATATATATGTATTGTTATCTAAATTAATATTATTAATTATATATTCTATTATAATTATTCGTTATAGTCCATTTTATTCATGTGTGAGAGAGGGGGTGGGTAAGGTTGATAAAAGGTCAAGAAACCCTTCAAGGGGTCAATGGTCAAATGAGTTTGGTGACCTGTGTGGCAGATTGAGCTGATGGAAGTTTCCTAATGTGATCCTCGCTGACCAAAATGTGATATGATTCGAAATTAATGGCTTGGCCTCGGAATTTATAAAAAAAAAAAAAAAGTGTAAAAGCCCTTAAAAATATGTGGAAAAAGAAGAAAGTAACATTGTAGAAACCATGAATTTGATTTCTATAACCTAATTTAATTATTTCATATCATTTTTAGATTATTAAAATGAATGAGTGTATGGAAAGTTTATAAACGTTGTAGTGTTCATTTGATTATTAATATGTTAGTAATTCATTTATTTTTCTTTTAATACTTCATTTAGGCACATTTTGAAGAAAGTCAGTTTGAGCAGAATAGAGAGGACAATTGGAAGAAATTGAAGCCTACTGCTGTTCCAACCTTGTTTAATGTGTCAAATTCCAGGGTTCGTGATTTTTTATTCTGAATAAAATCAAATTAATCATATTTTTCGTGGAAAGGGCACTTTACACCAGTCACATAACCAGGATTTGATTTTGGGAAGTGTTTGTTGGGGTTGAACCCTCCTGGATACGTCTGTGTTTTAGACTCAGCCCTTTATAAGGAAGTGGTAAACAGCTCAATAACATTTTTGGAGTATTAACTATTTTGCTGATGTATTAAATATTTTACAAAGAGGGACGAAATTTAAAATTATGGATAATTTAATTAGGTCTGCATTTTTTTACAAAAAGTAATGATACCAATACGTACAGAGACAAACACAAAAAAGAACATTAAAAATCCCATCAGACATTTCTTTCGTTGATCATTTTATTTGTTTGTTTGTTTGGCTTTTTTATGGCGCAAGAGCATCTGGGCCATAAGCCGTGATGAAAATCCCCAGATACCATTTAATATAATCACACAAACATGACATAAAAAAATACACCCAAGATTTGAAAATACAGTAAAAATTTGATAAATCAGTACTAGAAATACACATTAATGACCTCTCCAACACTTTCCTGGCACTGTTTTATAGCAAGAATTTTTTTTTTCTTCAAGAAATTTTTTGGTTGCTCTTTCAACTTTTAAAAATTCCCACACTACACCCATTATTTCCCTAAAGTTGCAATTTTGAAATTAAATTTCCCCAAATCTCTTATAAGAATAGACCCATATATTCAAAACAAGAAAAGAAGGTTCAGGCATAAAACAGCACTCGTCCTACAAAACGTCAGCACATAACATGGTGGACATTACAAAGTTTCTTGCAAATAAGCAAGGATCGTAAATTTACTTTTTTTTTTTTTTTTTTTTTGTAATCAGTGTACTATGAAAAAAATCGTAAACGTTGCCTTGTTCCTTCGAATAATCCATTTGCTACAATTAGATAATACAGTGAGGGTATTTAAGAAATAATCAGTACATACATCAGTGGAAGGGTTAGTGGGAGGAGATCACTGAAACCCACCTGTTTGGCACTTCGCGGCTCATATCTAATTGGATAGTCTACTGTTCATGTCTGAATTAGTGGAAGGGTTGAATCAATGATTGCTTGATAACCCTTTAAACATGGATCTCAAATTTACGATTTTTTAGATGATGATAAAAACATCATAAAGATGCAATTAAGTACAGTGACCATGAAAAAAACAGTAAGTGGCATCGGTCTAACAGAAAAGTGCCGATTCTATTGAAATAAATTGGTTTGCACCTTTTTTAAATTTACGAGAAAAACCGTAGAGGATTGTCAGGCATGGGGAGAAAGGCCGCCGGGCACTGAAAAAGGGTTAGAAAAGACCCATGGGCACCGAAAAGGGGTTTGAAAATGCTGCTGGGCACTGAAAGAGGCTTCCAAAAGGCCGCTAGGCCCTGTGCCCTGCTAAGTCTACCTAGAGTCACCACTAATTATGTAATCAGAGGTATGCTGTAATGTTGAATAGTTATAATTTACAATGCAAAAATTGTAAAGCGTCTTTACAAAATTACATGACTTTTGAAGTGCCTGCCCCCAGGTGGTGTGGTAGAAGCAAGGTTAACACACACACATCAGAAATCCTTACCTAAACGTAAAAAATTCTACTAACTGGGCAGCTAAGTGCTCAAATTCCTTCCCCCACAGGTAGTGAGAGAGAAAAAGCACCCAAATTTCATCAATGTTAAGTTTTCAAGTAGTAAAAATTTGACAGCATGACTGAAATATTTTAGGCCTATGTTATTCCCAAACCTATAAATATACTTTGTATATGAAATTCATTTATATATATATTTATTTAAAGAATTTATATATTCATTTATATATTCATTTATATATTTAATTTAAGAAACCAATTAATATTTATTCTGATTTGCAGTAATATCACTTGCAGGAAAACATATACTGCCAAATTAGAATAAACTAGTAATTTAGTAATGGGGATGTTTTTCCCCATGCATACAACTTGATTTAAATCAATGAACCCTGCCAAATCCTCCAGCCAATTTAACTTCAAAATGAATTAAAAGTGTTGGATGTCTAAAGCAAGGATCAGTTTTAGAATCGTAGTCAGAAAGAAAAAATTTAAGTTTTCCGAATTTCAGTGCATGTTATAGCTTTTAATATCAAACTTTCAAGTGCAATATCATTAAACAATTATTAAACATCGAACAGTGAGTTATGAGTCCTGTACTTTTAATTTCTCAACATTTCTGAAGCTAACTGTATTCGTACAATTATTATGCAATTTAAACCGCCTTTCTTCAATCCAAAAAGTTCATACTTCTGTCTCAAAGGTCTGATGTAAATTCTGCTACATTAGCCCAATTAAATATTCTTCCTATAAATAAGTTATTGGAATTTAAAGTTGGCATGTTTTTGCGTAACTGTATTAAATTTGGCTTGAACAAAGAAATTTATGAGCCTTTGCAACTCACCTACAATGCCCGTAACTCCAGCAACTTACACATACCTTTTGCTCATACTAATTTCTTGTACCATGACATTACAGTTCCGGGTCCCAAGTTTTGGAATTCTTTTCCAACTGATTTGAAATCGATCAATAGTTTAACTCCGTTGAGGTCAAAACTAAAAAAAAAAACTTTTGGCTGGTTGATTGTTCTCCGGTGTTTATGCCGTTTTTCTTAATTCAATGTTTTGTAATGTGTTATTGACTTTACATCCATCTTACACATGCCTTTTCTTGTCACTATTGTGTCATTCATGTGTCTATCTGTATGTACCGTTTTGTTATTTTTGGTGATGAGACCAAGTCAGGCACATGTACGCCTTTTTTACATCACCACCTTGGCACCGTTCTCACTGTGTTATCATTTGATATTACTTTTTTTTTTGCTTGAATGATGCCCAGGAAATTAATTAAATTGAATCTGTAGAATGTTTCTTCTTTCAAAGAACATGAACTATTTGGATTATTTCCACATCATTAACAGTTACATATAATGTTTTGATAAGGAAATGAACTTAATAACTTTTTTTTTTGGTATAATTCTTATTTCGAAAGTTTTTCCTGGCCAATATAGAGTGTTGGTTATTGTCCTGTTTAAGAATTTCTAGTAAGACTGTGATTTTAGTTTTTGCAAGTTGTGAATTTATAACACTTAAATGATGAACCTAAATTTATGAATATTAAAATAGTATTTTTACATATCTTAGGTATCCACAGATTTTTTTATGCATAAAATTTCAGAACTGAAGCGAGAAAATAAGAAACTGAAAGAAGAAATGTGTGAAAGGGACAAAGTTTTAATCTTGTGAGCAAGAATCAGTTGCTATATTATGCCAGGAATCTATTTCAAGTTGTTGTAAAGAAGAAATTCTTCTCTCAAGGTTAAAACTGTTTTGCTTTGGAAAAATTTGGATAAAAATATTTGTGTTTTACTGGGTGTCTAGCACTTCCATATAGCACACTTGCAGTTCATTAAACTTGATTTTGGTGTATTACATTCGATTGTATCCCTGCTTAAAGCTAAAGTTGAAAGTATGCAAGAAAATGACAGATGGTGTATAATGATGGTTGATGAGATGGGTATATCTAAAAACGAAGATTTTGATGTTTTAAAAAACTGTTTTGCAGATAATGTTCCCATAGGTTCTATATCAGCAATAGGTTGTCATTATACCGTTCTTTTACTCCGAGGTATAAAATTGTCACAGAAATAAATGATCGTAGATGAGAACACAGGTCCTTCAACGTCAGGTGATCAAATGCAAAGCCCGATAGATAAGGCAATTGAAATATAAGATATTAATTGTGTGTTAAATCAGTGGTGTCAGATATGAGAAGCAATCATAATCAAGTGTTCATGTAACAAGAAATGATAAAGACATGCTATATTCCCCATGACAACATGGAACCAATTCATTTCATTGCAGATGTCCTGCATTTGCTTAAAAACTTTCATGCTACTCCATTAACTCGACCACTGGTTTTTCCTGATGTTACGCGTAAATAAGAAGACCTTCCCAGTAAATATGTATCTTTAGGATACATAAAGTAACTCTGGATAAAGAAGATACATACTGAATCATGTCTACGATCCTTACATCATTTGAACCCGGACCATCTTTTTCCTTCACATTTTGAAACAATGGAGGTTTCTGCAGCTGTTAAGCGCGAAAACTTTGCTGTGCTTTAGAAAAATCCGACCATTTAAGAATTCTAGCCAAAGAGGCTTTGATAATAGTCATTGTGGATTAGACTTATTCATCAGTGGTTTCAAATTATGACAGCCAGACATGTTTTTTTAAAAAAGGAATCAAGTTTGGAAGATAAATTTGAATTTCTTGATGGTTTTATTGATATTGTGAAAAACATGCAATAGGTAAAGGATGGATGGATGCCCCTTCATACAGGCATGATTCTCTACACTCGGTGTTATCAATTTAACTGAGTCTTTCACATGTTGCTTCTCATATTTTTTATTGGGGCAGTTGTCACAAGATGCACTAGATAATATACTTGTTCAGATCTAAAGAAAATCTGGCTGAAACCAACAGCTTTACAGGCAAAAATGCCCCTAAAACTCATTTGTTTTTCACCATTTACTGCTGACTTGCATGGTACAAATTAAGAAGATAATGATGCTCACTTATTAGAAATTTCTTCTACAAATGTGTGTGTGTGTGTCTGAGGACCAGACTCTTGGTGAGAACACTTGGGAAGTCCCATAGACTTCGAAAGCTTTGCCAGCAAGTGAAGAAAGTGACATATATTTCATCCCAGGAACTTCAATTAACAGTCTGTTAAATCAAAAATTTTGTGCTGTATGCATTAATAGTTTAAAAACTGCAACAGATGCCAAGCAAATAGAATTAGCAAAACGTTTAAGTTGACTTACTGATTACTGTGATATGGGTGGTTTGAAGAGACCAACGTCAGGAATTTGTGGAGAGACTGACAGTGAAAGACAGCTTTTAAACACATTTGAGTTCAGGAAGAAATACCAGTGTGTATATGTGTGACGCAAATATTAGGCAGATTAAGTTTAACTGTCAAGACATTTAAATGCCTGATTGCTGTAATTTAAAGAAAAAAAGTAATAGTGTTATATGATTGTACGATGCAAAGGCATTACTAGATGCTCGATGAATGATTATGTTCATGCAGTGTCCTATGTCTTGTCAGCTGCAGCTAAAATATTTAATAAATAAAATTATTTTTTGCAAAATTGTTGCCTTTATCTTTTTAATAGTTATAATTAAAAGAAAAAATTTTTCTCTAGAAAAGCTCATTCAGCTGACCATAGGTGTAGAGTTATATGGAGAGTTATAATTAATCTGGGAATTTTGCAGGAATAATCTGGAAAAGTCGGGAGAATTTTTTCTCCAAGGTGAATGGGAACTTTGTGCTTGTAATCGGGGAATTCCTTTGAAAAATAAAAAATAAGGATTTCTGCTTAATTATTGAAAGTATCCTTGCATATAACATTGAAATTTGGATCGTTTTTCAGAGAGAGAAAAAACAGTACCATATGTGTTAGTTCTGTGGTAACACGTTCATACCTGATGTGCTATTAATCTGATTTTGACTCTCAACAGTGGAGAGTGGGGGGGAAGCTCTTACTAACTGATCACCGTAGTCTAGGTGTTGGTTCCCGGGGCCTTACAAGTTTCGGATTTCTCAAAAAAGTATAAATTCACCACCGTACAATAGCGTAGTGATAACACATTCAGCTATCGTGCCATTAACCGGGTTAGACTCCCAATGGTGTGGTAGAATGTGTGCCGTTTCTCTGGTCGACTTCGTTTGACATTTGGTTCTCTTGGCCGCAGAGGTTTAAACTATCGATCCTGATGCAATTTGACCTTTACTGTCCTTGAGCTGTCCAAAAGCTTTAAGACAGCGTTAAAAATTCTATTTTTCTTAAAACTTTGCTGTATTCCTTCCTTTATACGTGGAAGCTAAAGAGAAAAAATATTTGTTATATATGTATGTGTGTGCTTATATATACAATGAAACCTCCATATAACGAAATGGACGGTTCCATAAAAAAAAATTCGTTATATAGAAAATTCGCTATGTGGAAACGATGTATTCATGAACCAGGGTATTACAATATGGTGCCACAATTAAAATCCCATTTTTCAGTAAACGACTGTTTCTCATAAATAACATTCAACCATTTAAAAATAGATGTTTTTAAGTATGCATATTGTATTGCCATGGTATTAGGGAACCCGATGTCACTGATGTGATCACTCGATTTTCTGTTTTGGTCGTTGAAAATTTTGTTATAAAGAAACACTTTTATTTGTAATTACCATGGGGATTTACCGAAACTTCACTATACGGAAGTTCGTTTTATGGAGGTTCTACTGTATATATAATGTTTAGGAAAAGAGAATCTATTGATTTTGAAAATACATCATGTGTATTTGCTAATTTAATATAATAAGAGTTTGAGAAATTTTTTAATTAGTATTGAATAAAAATAACTTTTCAGTTTACATAGCAAAAATTCTTAAAATTTATAAAAATTTATAAAACTATTTTATTTTTTCAGGAGCAAGATGCGCAAATTGCATCAGATGAATCTGTGCATGAAGATATCACCGGCGATACTTCTGAATGGCCTGAGCCTGTTTCGTTCGCTTCTGCATCAACATCCCAGCATAACTATTCAAGATCGCCAAAAAGGAGTTTGCAGCCCTCGTCAGAGTTGACGAACGAAGTGGCCATCAAGTGTCAGACTGATCAAGATGATCGTTTCGATATTTTTGGCAAGAGTATTGCCATAAAATTACGCGAGCTGCCGAAACAGCAAAGACTGTTAGCCGAAAAGATCATCAATGAAACGTTGTTTGAAGCAGAAATGGATAATTTGACCATGTTGCACAGGTTGACTTGCCAACCGAAAGTTGAGCCTTATTAGCAACAAATTTACCCCTAGAGCTTTCTCACACTTATTGGATCTGCATATCCGTCTGTTTGTTTTTTTTTAGTATTTTACAACCATTCTAGTTTTATACCTGGTCCGGGTGAATCAAGTAATGAACCGAAAGCAACTAATCTGGTGTCGATAGATGTTATCCAAAATATTGTTGACTTGCTGGTGTGAAGGTGTACACAGCGTTCAGTACACCAAGGGTTTTCAAATTTTTTTGACCCACGATTCCATGCACCTCTCCTAAATTGTCGATAGTTTCCAAATATACAAAAATATTCAAAACACACATTATAAATATTTTCATATAATGTGTCATAATATGTTAACACTGCAACACCTGTAACTGAAACCCACCACATCCCAAGGATTCGCGATGCACTGATTGAAAAGCCTTTGCAATGCACTAATGAAGCCAAAGTGTCTGGTACCAACTAGCTGGAGCCTTGGTTCCAATAGTGTATTGAGTACTGTACATGTCTTCACATTAGCTAGCCATCAATTGTCGGATTATGGGAGAAATACCACTGAATTTGGTCACTAGTATCACCCTGGCCCGGTGTGAATTCAGAGTAGTGTGAAATCTCAAAAACAGCCATCTAGCTAGATCCAGTAAGTGCAAGACGACTCTTATTCATCAACACACCTACTTCCTATTGAAAATATTCCTAGTCTTTCCTTCTCCAATCTGAGTACTCCTACACCAACTTTGACATTTTGAACTACACCAAGCTCCAGGCCAATTGAATATCAATGACAAGCAAACCCTTATCACCCAGAAATTCAGTGTCACGCTCTATTCACAAACTCTAGCATCTCCTCAAAAGCCACCAAGTCACACTGACATGTTGGCCCATGTTCACATTTCGGTAGAGTCAACAGCTTCTTGTATATATATCTAATTTTAATTGTGATGATGATGCTTAGAATTTTTATTCTTACTACTGTAATTTATATTTTTGTATGTGTAATTGTATTTTTGTAATAATGCCAATTGGGTCAAAAACAATAAAACATAATCACTCCGTAATGGGTGTATAGGTAATGCATTGCTTTTCTGTGACATTGATGTGGATTTGATACTAGTGGTAGAGTGGAATGTGGGCAGTCTTCCTGCCTACCATTGTCCAAAGTTTGGTTCCAATATCGGTAAAAGCAAATGAATGTCACGCCCTTAATTTTAATTGCTAGCTTTTATTTTTTTACATGTAGCACTGAATGAAAAACAGCAATCAGGTTTCCCAAAGAAGTCTCAATGTGTCTTGCTTGTCCCTCTATCAGTGGTGTAGCATTTAAAATAGTATGGATTTTAAGTAGCTTTAAAGAAAATTGTGTGATTAAATATTTGGCGTTAAAATGAAGAATGTGCCTTGATATTTCAATGGGGGAGTTGGAACTACTCTCCCATTTACTACTCTAGCGTCCTCTATCACAACAATCATTTTGTTTACCTCGTATTGACAATTGCATACATAGTTACATGTATTTGATTGCAAAATGATGAGTCAACGAAATCTGTTTTGAGTCTTTCGTTCCCGAGTAATAATTGTGACTTCGCTTTGATTGAGAAGCAGAAAAAAGTAATAAAATCTGTGGTGCTGTTGACATGATTGTTTATTCATAGCTTCCAATCAAATCAGTGGCGTGGGAAAAGAGGGTTTCATGAGGTTCGACCCTTCATATTGGATAACGAATTGCATACATTCTTTTTAACGCTGAATCATTTGATCTTTTTTTAGAATTGCTTCAGCCACCCTCCTCATGATATTTTAATGATTACGCCTCTGAATCATATCAAGTAATTATTATGAACACCAAAGATTTTTATGATTCTAAAATAGCAGCTGAGAATATTGCCATAATGTAGTAAAACTTGATATATATATCAAAAACCAAATGGATTTGAAGAAGCTCCAATAATTTTGGGCATGTAAAATGAAATATTCTTTGAATGAATTGGAAATTTTCATGTCAAAATCTTTCAAGTGTTTTAAAGTATGGGATAACTATGCAAAAAATTCAATGAGTCAATGAAATTATGAACTCTGGAACTCAGCTGTTGGATCACTCGATGAAAAATGAATGACATCATTCAAATGCTGCCTATCTAAAGAACGACGATCATCATTAATTTTATATTGATATTTTTTAGACAATACTCTGTAAATTTAATCGAAAATCATAATTTATAGTATTATGCTTAAAAAAGTATATTTTTAAGCATATTATTATAAGAGTAATTATGATTTTACTTATGCTTTTTGTAAATAATTTTCACACTGGGCCCTCCAGCCTTTTAAAGAAATGCCACTGTGAGCATTCATCTTCCCATACCTTACGTAACCTTTTTTTTTTTTTTTCATGCACAGGAACTTTTAAAGGTAAGAAAATGTATAAAACACCTTTGAATAAAAATGAAACGTGTAAAAAAATGCTGTTAAGTTTTGAAAATAAATTTTATTCCAGTAACTAAAATATCGTCTTCTTGACTCTCTTATTTTCGCAGGCATCATACAACAGAGCAATATAACAGTCTACTGCAAATGAAATTGAATGCTTTCTTATCAACATATACTCAATAAACCAAGAAAACTAAAGATCTGTAGTATGAAAGTAGATAATTGTCATCCTGCCATGGCAGCGAAGCGAAAAGACAATAATTAAATCTGACAAAGCCCCGCTGCCCCAGGAATGCCAACCTAAGGGCTATTTAGTAGTGAATATAACAACATATTGAACATAAACCATTATTGTACTACTTGCAGTTTGTATCTCCTTTGGTAATATATTCTTGATGCAAGTGCACCAATGCAAAACGTACCAAAATTTATTTTTGCATAACTTGGTCTCGGTAAATCATGCATGGAATGATCAAAAGGAGTATTATCAACGATCAGACCTTTGCAAAGAAACAATACATGAAAATTGCAATCCTATAACTAAATGACTTGTCAATTCCCATCGATATAAATTGCTGAGTGGTATTTCCTGTTGGGTTAGAACTAGAATGCTCAATCATTCGAAAAAAATCCATTTTGAAGAATTATCAACTTATTTTAATTTGATCCTGTCGCGGTGCCTCAGGTAAGGAAACAATAATATTAGAAAAACAAATGAATAATATAGATTAATAAGCATGTTAGTTCGTAGCAGTTTATGTTTACTTCACATAATACCCAAATTACGACTAACTTTAGATGAAGTAGCCTGAATCTGTGGCTGCCACTTTAAATTAATTGAATAATTATACCTAAAAATTTAGTTTTCAATGAAAATGAAGTATTTTGATTACCAATAATATATAAAATAATAAAATATAGAATAATACTAATATTACATTTTAAAGTAAAAAGATGATGCTCATTTGTGTTTAGGGTAAGAAAGTTCCGTGTAAAGAAATCAGTATAAGACTTAACTCCTTCATTTGTTCTTTGTATAAGATTGTCTATATTTTTATCCTAATATATTTTTATACTCCTATTTATACACTAGTGTTTTTATAGAAAACACTAGTGTCGTCAGTGTAATAAATTTAAAGTGAGTCTGTACAAAAAATATATCATTTATATATAAAAAAAATAAACAGTGGGCCACAAATAGATCCTTGTGGGATACTGCAGGAAATAGTTTTAAATGTATATCAATAATTTTCAATACTCGCATACTGTTTCCTATAGGAGAAGTAATTACAAAATAGATCATTCGCAATGCCCTGGATACTAGCGAATTTAAATTTGTGAAGCAGTCTCTAATGATTTATGGTATCAAAAACTCTGGACAAATCAAAAAATCCTATACAGGAATATTTTGATTCCAAAGAAAGGTAAATAAAGTCAGTTGAAGAAATTAATGCACGTTTAGTAGATTTATTTTGTTGAAAGCCATATTTGTTTGTATGAATAATCGAATGTAACTGAAAAAAGTCATACAAACGTTTGTATTTTTTCAAATGTGGTGAGAATTGAAATTGGTCTATAATTTAAAATATAAGTTTTGAAAATAAGAATTACTGTTGCAATTGTAAAATTGTGTGGATCACCAGAGATAATAATTAGATTGAAAATATGTAATAATCATGTTAAAAAAGTATGAACAACAGGCTTAATTGGTAGTGTAGGATGGGGTGTAGGACCGTGACCAGGGCCTTTCGTAGGATCTAAACTTATTATAGCTCTGGTAAGTTCAGTTGTGGAAATTTCACTGAGATAAAACGAATCACTCTCGTTATAATCATGGCGATCTGAGGCAGTATCCATTGTATCAGGGTGGCACCCATGTAGTGCTGCAGGGAAAATTTATAAAATGATCATTTAACACCACATTAATTTGTACTAGATTAATGAATTTTTGTCACTTGCGTCTAAAGAGAAGGGTCGGAAATATTTTTGGTCTAGAAACTTCAAACATATATTTTCATTTTAGAAAAAATGTCATTTCTTCTCCCCTTCTCTCCCTCTGTATGTATATGTTTTTAAAAAGTTTAAACATGAAAAGCTGTATTAGATATGTATTAAAAATATTATCAGTCAATCATAACATAACAATGTCTTTCCTCTCCTGACTACATAAACGGAAACCTTTGTGAATATTAGCTTTTATTTTCCCATCCTATTTTAATATTATATTTTACATTTTCACTAAATCATTTTAAATTTCATCAAATATTTAAAATCCCTTTTTGATCATTTTTAACAAGTATTCGCACGTCTAAATCCAAATCGTGACTAAAGCTGCCAATATGCATGTGCACATGCAAATCAAAATTAAAACATTTACAAAGAGCTTGCTTAAAATTTTCCATTGCATTTCTTCTGTTTTATCAAAGTCCATTATTACGGTTGCAGTTGTGCTGTCCATGAAATTTGTGTGTATTGGGTGTGTGATTCGATTTAACCCATGCCTAATGTGAAACAAACTTGTGTGTGTATTTAAGAGTACGCCTACTGTCAGCAATGTTTTTTTCTTTTCTTTTCATGGAGTTTGTAAAGTGGCTAATTATATTTTTGTGCACTTCCATAATTTGGTAGGAAAAAAATTTCAGAAGTTAATTATGTGGCATATAAAACAAATACAGCTCAATTTTTGTAGCTTTATTTAATAAGCATCATTCTACATTTGATCACTGGTTTGGTTACCAAACATTTTCAACTGGCGCCCCCCCCCCTCCACCTCCCATCTCTTTTTTGCAATATTCCAGGGGCTTGCACCCTCTTATTACTTTGAAATAACCCTTGCAGATAGATATATGAATCTAAAAAGCTCCTTTTTACACACAAAAATAATATGTACAAAATATTACTAGAGAGTCTACATTTAAATAAAAATTGAAATATGAAAAAAAAAAAAAATGTATTGCAGAAAAAAAAGATTCGTTATATCACATTATCAGTAGTGTTTATAAATTGGGTGGTGTATGGATTAGATTTCATTAAGTTATTTTCATCAAACATATTGGGTGTTTAGATTTCATTAAGGTGTATCAAAAGATCTTGGTGGGAGGGTATAAATCCCTGAAGCAATATAATCTGGTTATATAACCAACAAGGCCCTTGCCTAAAACAGCTACTGCATGTTATTTTTTTGCATTAATTTTAGGAATTTATACTTTTTAGTTTTGAATTTTATTTATGTATTTAGTACAATATATTTTTGTATTTGTTAAACTAACATTTTTAAAAGTGCCAAATATAAGTTATCGGTATCATTATATAAACTATTAACCTTTGACTCTTTGACTGAACTTTATGTAATAACAGGTTAAAGTAACAAACAATAAGAAGTAACAATAATGAGTTGAACCAATATTATTTCCAAATTTTCTGAGGGGATAAATATGGAGCTGGGTATCACAGTTTGTGTAGTGATATAGAATATAAAACAAATGTTATTTAATAAATATTGTGTTACTTACACTAGATATTTAGTAATTGAAGTGCTAGAAAATTTTCCGCAAAACCCACATCTCTACTTGCATCTTCATTCTGAATCTTCAATTATTGTCTTATTCCTAACCATTAAATCGCTGGTATACGCAAGTGGAGGTAGGGGGTTGTAACTCCTCCATTGTGATGAAATTTGTACATGTATGTACGAATATATGGAGTTGTGTATCCATAACCACCCCTCCATATGAACTTCCTGCTTACGCCTATGCTTTAGATAAGCCTTTGTTAAACTTTATATAGAGCATCACATGGTTCAGGAATAATACAGCTGATGGCTTAAAGTTCGTTATTGTAGAAAAACTAAGATCTTTGTAACCTCTGTCGTTTGCTAGAAATCTTAGACGCCTGTAATATCTCTCTCTCATACAGTGAAATTGCCACATTTTTCCTCTCCACAGTTGTTCAGTGGTAACACATTCGCCACGCCTGACATGCCGACATCCCGTATTTGACTTGTAATGGTGAAGAAAAAAAAGCAGCTCAATGTAGTCCAGGGGTTGGTTTCCTAGGCCGCATGAGGTTTGGATCCTTTGAAAAACTAGGTCCTGTCAAAGTGTGACCTTTTTGTCCTTTCGTCATAAAATTTGCAAACAATCCTCCCCTAATTAATAATGGAAACAGGACTAAATGCATTACTTTGTCTATATATAATTGTACATATATATGTAATTCACATAATAAAATTATATGCGAATAAATTATTTTTTAATCTGTCTTTATATGTTATCTATACGGCAATTTATTTTTCTTTTGAAATGGTTTGTTACATGGGTGCCCATATGAGTACTTTTAGGGGGGGGCTGAGAAAAATTATTACCTCCTTCTCAAAGCTGTCAAAAATTTTAGTGAATGTACAAGATACCAAAACGCTACAAAAATAATTGATACTGCTTGACAATTAGTAATGAGCTAAAAAGTACCTTATTTTAAAATGTGACTGTAAAACTTTTGAAAGTAAATGCGTAGCAGGTTCGGGCGAATCAAATTTTTAAACGGCTAGGGGGGGATTGAGCCCCCTCCTCCATATAAATGCCCATAGTTTGTTGTGAATGATGACTAAAATGCCATCTGTTGATGCCGTTACAAACTGTCAGAATACGTGTAGGGGCTTGGTGAACAAACAAGGTTTGTCTGAAACATGTTGATATATGTTCTATTCAACAATTAAAAAAAACTTTACAATGTTGATACTTGTATTTAATGTACTTTTTACATAGTGTTACGTGGATTTTGTGCTTATTTAACGCTTATTTAAAAGGTAAGGTGCCAGTAACAAAAATATGAAATGTAATGCAGCCTCGACCTGTTATTCTCAAGCTGTTTTTATTCACGTAGTACACTGTGACATACATAAAAATTTTCTAGCACATTTTACTTATAAAATAGAAAAAATATATTACAGGTACCCTCTCCTTTTCAAAAGCTCGTTTTGGGCCACTTCATTTTTAGGGAAGTCCTATATTAAGCAGTTACTTTGAATTTCCATGTGTGATTTGGTAGGTTTTTGTCTGACAGTACTCAAAAGCTTTCCTCATATTACTTTTTTGCTGGACACTATTTTAGTTTGTAAAGATGTTTCGTGGGGATACTGTACCTTCTAATAGTGGGGGAAATCTTCAGTACAATCATGCTCAAAAATTAAAGGTTATTGTGAATTACAGAAAACTGTTTCACAACACAAAGTGATTCGTGATGGAAAATGCTTATCTCTTTCAAAATGTGAAAAAAGTTTTTAGACCAGCAAATTTATAGCAGCATGACATATGTCATGTAACAGACACCACAGTGTAAAAAGCTTTGGTCAGACCTTCATAATAAAAAAGAATGTATTGTATGTTTCTGCATGTTTCTGCAATGTGACAATACTTTATACTGATTGAAGATAGCTCAGCGAACCTAGATGGTAGATTTTGTGTGTGACAGGATCATTGGGCCAAATCTGGATGGCTTGGTCCCAAAAGCTACATATCTTACAAAGTATCATTTCTAGAATCTTCTAACGGGATGAAAACGTTTCTATACCAGCACAGGACATCCATGAAGCACAACACCGTTACGAAGCTATTATTTGTCAATAATTGCCATGCGGTATAAGCAAAGTACAACAAATTACCATTCTAGATTCCTTTCAGCTACCACAAGGAATATCGTTTCAGAATTGACTATGAACAGATGATTGAGTGAGAACTGCCTTTATGCCCACAAACCTGTAAGATGCATCCGATTAACTTCAGCTTATTAAAGAGTCTGTGCAGACTGATGCAGAAAGTATTGTGCTTGAGCTGCTGATCAGTGAGCCTGTGTTTTTGCTTACCAATGACTTCAGATTTGACTGCATTATGATCCATGTCGTTTCTTCATTTGAAGAGCACCAGGGACTGGATACATGTCTCCAGCATCCTCAATCATGAACGTTTTGGTAGCAGTGGTATTTCATTGTGAGCCGGCATAATGTTTGTTTCATGAACACTTCTCCATGTGTTTAAATAAGGAATTGTGACTGCCCAGAGGTGCAGTGATGTCATCGTACAACAATACATATACTCATACAATAATTTTTGCCACCCACGTATTAATTAGCTCAAACTAGAGCTTATGTAATTTTGGAGAAAAAGAGACGCTTTCCCCATCCTGGATTCGAACCAGGGTCCCTCCGTTTAGCCCGGAGTGTCTTAGACCGCTAGACGAACAAGAACAGG
>QLNU02003225.1:92787356-92798746 GCA_006491805.2 Dysdera silvatica | reverse complement strand
AAATTTAGTCGCAAAAATTTTAATATTTTATGGGCAGTCCAGAGACTTTTCAGGGTTTAAAAAAAAAATCCTGTTTACTAGCTCCTTTCCCGTAAGACCAGGAAAGCATGCCTAGATAATGTGTTATATCTACCTCGGTCTTATAAATAAAATTAATTCTCTCATATGTATAATGATAATAAGCATAGTAATCAGAAATCTGTCGTGGTTACAGGAGGGGTGGGGGCCCCCTTCATGACTGTCTGCCCCGGGCACCAGAATTTCTAAGTCAGGCACGGTTGATCTAACAGTTTGTTGGACACACAGGCGTACATAATATGAGCCCCCCACCTCCCGACAATTTTAACGCAAACTCTACGTTGATGATTGGACACCTAACGAGTGATTGAAAAGCAGGAAATGGTAAGCGTTGGGATTTTATCGTTTTTTCAATTCCCCTTTTGAATGCTTTGTGTGATCATGAAATTATAAAAAATCTCCAATGTTATTGAATATTAGAACGTTGAAAATGTATTCAATAACATTGAAGACTTTTTCTTTCAGGGTTTTTTTTTCTTTTTTATAAAGATTTTTTCATTGGTGAATGAAGAATAACATTCGAATTTAAGCGGAATAGTCCTGTCTGGGATAACTGGCCCGGCTCCGGCGGCCAAGTCAAGTCAAGTAAGCGGAATAGAAAAACTACGTGCGTACCCGTCAAAACTTGAATGAATACTAATAAACAAAAGAGAAAAAGCGCCCTCTGGCATTTCGTGCCTTTCGGGTTACCATGACAACTAAAATTGAAAAGTGAGAATTAAACACAATTGACATTTCTTCATGTACCTATTATTCATTCCACCAGAATATAGTGGCAACAAACATTTTTCATTGGTTTTAACATAAATAATTATATTATTGATACAACTACAATAAAGTGGCAATTAAAGTCTCCTACCCTTACTGAAAAATAACAACAACAAAAAAATGTGACGCTTTTTTTCTAATTGACCTCCGTAAAAACGTTTTCAACGTTATGGAGTTACTTGTTAGGTTTTTCATACGGAAGTTTCTGGAACAGCAAGTTCACAGCGCCACCTTAACGGGTGAGCAAACGGAGCCGGATACCAACACAAATAGGGGCCCTAAATCGGAAGAGATATATGTGTGTGTGTTCAGGGCCTGATCATTGCAAGGACATCCAAAGCCCGGGCTTTGGGCCTCGAAATTTTAGGGGCCCCTCCCAAAAAGCCAAAATGTTATTTCATTTTTTTATATAAATTTTTTACTTTTACCAAATCTTTTCCTAAAAAGTAAAAAAAATACAATAAATACTACAGCGCAGTAGCATTGTGCATTTGTTATTACCTCCCAATAAGAAACACCTGGAGGACAAGACATTTAGTCCCTTAAATAGATGTGTCTCTTCTTTAGAGGTATATGTGTTGACATATACATATATTGAGGACCAGAGTAATTGTCCCTATTTTGAGGCATACCTTACAAGAAATAACACTGTATTTACCTATCCAACTTATGATGGGACCACTTCTGCAATGCCAATCCGAAATGGCTCAGCTCACTACTGAGGGCATTTCCAAATTTTCATGATGACAAGGGCCCCCACAAAGGCATGATCGGGCAGTGTGTGTGTAGAAATTATATGTTAATTATAATAAAAAAAAAAATTGAAATTTAAAACTTGGTATAAAAAGGGCTCCAAAAATAAATAAATCGCCCCCCTCCCCGCACGAATGTGTTGAGATGGCTCAGATGGCAAACTAATCCTATCGGAAAAGGGGTTATGTCTTATTGTTTTAATATTGAGTTGACCCCTTTTCAAAATAACTGATTCAATTAAAAACACGCTTTTACAGTATAACTATACTTAAATTTTCAAAGTACACTTTAGCACATAAAAATCGATGTATACAACATTTAAAATAAAATATAAAGTACTCACTTTGGCACACGCAGAGGTCAAAAGTGGGGGAATTAAATTACTACCAGCACCGTAATAGCCGATCTTGCACGCCACTAGTTATGTCGTCCCCTGGGGAATTATTTCCGGTAGACTTTTCGCCCTTCCTCGCCTGGGGTGGGCAGCTGCACGCCACCCAGTTACGACCCTTGTGACGTCCCGCCAGCCCAGGGCGGTTTGGACTCCATTTTTTGGGGGGGTTAAGGACAGAATTTGCCATGGTCTTGGAATAACACCCTTCATTTATCATGAAAGTTGGAATTTTTTACAGTGAAAAAATATATTTTTGGGGGTCATGACCCCTGTGACCCTACGTGCAGTGGCGGACACAGACTTTCATTTTGGGGGGTCAAGGACAGAATTTGCCATGGTCTTGGAATAACACCCTTCATTTATCATGAAAGTTGGAATTTTTTACAGTGAAAAAATATATTTGGGAGAGGGTCATGACCCCTGTGACCTCCCCCCCTCCTTCGTCCGCCCTTGCCCCCGTGTTCGCCCTTGTATCAACCCCTGCGTGTGCCCATGAAAATAATATAAATAAAACACATATTCAACTCACCATATTCTCATTGCCATCGCCATCGTTTTCAGGGTTGGAGTACGAACCTCGAGGAGTGTACACGTCATTCAAAAAACTGAGTATCTTAAAGTACCACAACTTCGGCTCGTAGAAGTCCTCCGAGCCTGACTTCAATGATGCCCGTATCTTCTTGCATTCCTTCCGATACGTGCTTCGAATGCTGTTTATTTTTCTGACGACAGTTTCTTTGTTGGCCTGTGGCTCGATGTCCCTCAACTTTGCAACTAATTTATCGTACGCAGCGTCCTTCTTTTTACGATCGTGGTAATCTTTGTTTTTGATTTGCCAAAGACAAGGCTCGCTTTTGTATATTTTCAAAAACTCCTCCAGACATTGCTGAGTGCGGGAGGTCATTGTTTCCAGCAGTTCTACACAATTCTGACTGATGTGACACTAAACCCTAACGGTCCATCCTGGGGCCCCCTATAGACGTTTCGGTTTGCTTAACTTCGGTTTGCCCACGTTCAAGCCACTCGACCGACTTTTGCGTATTTCCTCCGCCGTTTGCTCACGTTCTAAAATAACTGCGTAGTTTTATCTCCGACACGCTCCAGTCGACCTGTACAGTTGGGCGTGCGCAGGCATGCCTTTAAGGTTTGCCTGAACCGGAGTACAAACCATTAGTAGGCTAGTAATTGTTGCGTGGCGCGAATTTCCGCGATATTTTTCGCCAATGTCAGAGGGTTTCCTCCCCCCCACCCCACCCCACGATAATCAAATAAAAAGCGCGAAATTTTTATTTTTTTCCCCATTATTGAATAGTTTCTATTATAAATTTCAGATTATTTTTCATAATTAAATGACTTTAAAATTTGGGCTGTCCCCAAAGCACTGGCGTACGCAAGTGGGTGTTGACGGGGGTTGTAACACTCCATTGCAATGAAATTTTGTATATTTAACATAGGAATCCATGAGTTGTAGCTCTGTAACCGCCCATTGAGCCTATAACGCCCCATTATGAACTTTCTGCGTACGCCCATGCCCCAAAGGGTACGCGCTGTGTGCGCCGCGTACACTCAAAAAATTTTGAAAAATACCGAATACGCGCCGCATACTCTCAAGGTCTCACGGAAATTTTTGTATTTGCTGGTTTTTGGGGCAACTTTCAACGAACTTCAGTCTTTTTTTTTTTCCCCTAGTCATTTACAAACTTGAATGGAAACAAATGAGGAAAAACATCCTGAACCCCCCAAGCCTCAAAATAATATCCTGCGTACGACCAGGAGAGGAATGAAAAACTGATGAAAGTGGCAACCGCCACCTTGGGCTTGGATAGACGATAGACGACCAGTCAAATGTCAGTCAGCGCGGCGCGGTGACGTCACCAAATCCAGTAACTCCGCAATTTCAATACTCTTTAATTAAGACAGCACCGCATACTCTCAATAATTTTCTTCAGGACAGCCCTGTTTACAACCGCCTTCATTAGAAGCCGTTTTGGGCGAAATCTGAGAGAATAAATTTGAAAACGTTAACACTCTCACAGTCGGTATTAAACGTGCATTCATAGCTTCTTCTTTCCAAAAAGGACGTTTACCACGAGATAGGCAAAACACTTTGTTTAACACCAGTACCTATGCACATGGGCGCCCATATGAATAATTATAGATGGGGGAGGGGGGGGGCTAAGAAAAATTATGATCACAGTTTCACGGCTATTAAACATTTTAGTGAATGTGCAGAAATACGCGTTGAAGAAATGTAGTAATTCCATCCGGTTGACATATTATTTTATTAAAAGCTTTAAACGTTTAGGTTAGTTTGCAGAAATGAGAATTGCGGAGCAGAAAATTCATCAGAAGGTTTTAATTCGTTAGTCCGAGGTCATCCTGCATACATCTTTAACCGCTCAACGATATGTTGCCATTCCTCGGCCGCTTGCGTTATCCTTCATGACACGACTTGGGCCTATTTTCCAACAAGATAATGCCAGGCCCCATACGGCTCACATATCCGTGAGCTGCTTCCATGCTGTTGATACTCTTCCTTGGCAAGATACGTCACCAGACCTTTCGCCAATCGAACATGTATGGGACATGGTAGGCTGCTGGATTTGGGCACCGCAAAATGTCGCAGAGCTGGTGCAACAAGTAAGGACTGCCCGGAAGAATATGTCGCAGGATGACATTAGGAACTTTGATCACTCCTTACGTAGACATATAGAGAAGCACACATTGCCGCTAGGGGGATGAACCCAACTCCCTCCACCCAGCGGCAATCAATAGTTGGTGAACGCTGTTCACCAACTATTGATTTGAACATTTAATGTGCAATTCCTAAACATTGATGGGTCCCACGGCCTTGAATTGTTTACCATATCCTTACCCGTGTATGTGCTGGATGTACATTTAATTTCAATAAAAACAGATAATTTCTTCATGGTGCTTGTTTGTTTTTCTTAAAAGAGTGTATATATATAACGAGAGTTTGCATTTGTTACTTACTCAATAATGTTGTTGTAATTGCGTGGGGAAGGCCCAACGTCGGCTAGACTGGGATCTGTTGCCTACCCCATGAACTTTCTGTATATGCTAGTAAGGGTCAACACTATCAACAGACGGCATTCGACATAACGATCCCTTTATAAGTCTTTTTGGAAACTTTCCATATTTATTGATAGGCGAACTCAACCGTAGGCCTATTAATGACTATAAATCTATACTTTCCAATGGCATCGCGTGGGCTACCAACTCAACTCACGAATTACCTCCTTCCTCTCTCGTTAGAATTTTTGCTGAATTTTGCTACTTCCGACATGCTTTCCCATTAGGGGGTGTTGCCGCCAGCCTGAGAACAGCAGCATGAAATGGCAATATACTGTGGGCTTACTTAGGCTTCACTCTAGTCAATTTCCGATAAAGGACAGTGACGTTTGTCTGAAACGTGTCGATACACTCTACCCATCATCAAAAAACCATCCACTACAACGTTGAAACCGACATTTGATAGAGTTCTAACGTTGGTAGTCTACTGTTATTTGATAAGGTTCAAAAGTATTTAAGCAAATCACACCCACATTTATTCAGTTAACACTAATTGAAAATTAACCATTTTGTCAAATAAATCAAAACGAATTAATAACAAGTAAAAAAATTATTTGGTGAAGTTAGACAAAACACTGTCAGCGGGTGAATATTATTCATCTTTGTGGAAATACTCATCGTTACATGTTAATGACAAAATAACATGTAATAAAAATCGTAAGGTAAATAACATATAATAAAAAACACAAGTGACATGTAATAAAACACAAGATAAATAAGGATAAGAAGATAAATAAGAATAAGAAACATGCAATAAGAACGTAAGATAAATAACATGCAATAAAAACATAAGATGGATTACATGCAATAAAAACGTAAAATAAATAACATGTACACTGAAGTGCCAGAAAAATTGGTACACCTACCTAATATCGTGCAGCCCCCCTCCGTGCGCACGCAGAAGTGCCGCAACACGACGTGGCATGGACTCGACTAATGTCTGAAGGTATCCTGGAGACAATTCACACCAGGAATCCTGCAGGGCAGTCCACAAATCCATAGGAGTGCAAGGAGGTAGAGATCTCTTCTGAACAGCACGTTGCAAGGCATCCCAGATATGCTCGATAATGTTCATGTCTGGCGATTTAGGTGGCCAATGGAAGTGTCTAAAGTCAGAAGAGTGTTCCTGGAGCCACTCGGTAGCAACTCTCGATGTGTGGGGTGTCGCATTATCATGCTGAAATTGTCCAAGTCCGTCGGAATGCACAATGGACATGAATGGGTGTAGGTGATCGGACATGATGCTTATTGTGCGTTCGCGCAGACCTGACGCCTGATACCGTTAGCAGACGGGTTAGTCCATTGCAGTTTAGGGAAGGGCGTCTTGCCGAAAAGGGTTTTCCGCGAGGGAAAAACCAGTTCCTCCAAGACGGCCTTCCCTAAACTGCAATGGACTAACCCGTCTGCTAACGGTATCACGCGCCAACTGAGCGCGAATGCACAGTACGTACCCGTCAGAGTTGTCTCTAGACGTATCAGGGGTCCCATACCATCACAGAAGCTCCACCAGCTTGAACAGTCCCCTGTTGTTGCGAATCGACGACTTATTTATTTATTATTATTTATCATCATCATAAAAAAAGCATTTGTTTGATCGAATAACTAACTACAGAACGAGAAAGCGTTTGTTAAGACCAAGCGAGTTTAATAGTCTCAAGAAAAAGTATGAGTTTTGACACTTATTTAGTTTATGCAAAAGATTTATTGTTTTTTCCTTTTCGTTTATGGCTTCTTTATCTTACTTTTAGTTAACCCAGTAAAGTTTGATACAATTTCACGTATTTTGACCCTTTTACTTTGATTCCTTGATATCCTGTGTTTGAAAGGTAACACAAATTGGCGTCCACGACAGGCATTTAGTTACGAGGAATTTGAAATACGTAAAATTGTCCTGGACAATGGATACATTAAAAGCGCAAAGAAATTTCTAAAAACGGCATTGGTGATGGCCGTAAAAGGAATAGAGGATGAACTAACAAAAGACGAATTGAATTCTGAAGCATTAATTGCAATGAATTTGCCACTAACAAATTCTCTCGCTTAGATAGAGTCCAACAAAAATCTCTGAGTTGTCGTTGCAAACCGAAATGAACAAGAATTTGTCACCGATTTTGAAGCTTCTGAGGTTTATAGAGACAACTATTTAAATGCCAAAAACAAATTGGAAGGAAAATTAAACGGGCTTAATGCATTAGAAGTTAACGTTTACAACGAAGGAAAAAGAAGATATAGGCTTCCAAAATTAGAGCTAAAGAAGTTCCCAGGAGAAATAAAGGATTGGTTGGGATTCTGGAGCCAGTTCTCCAAAATAGATGAAGATACAGCTCTGTTTGCGGAAGACAAATTTCAATACCTCATTCAGGCTATGGAGCCTGGATTAAAAGCAGTAAGTTTAGTAAACAGTTTTCCTGCCACTTCTAAGAACTATCCGTTGGCAGTTATATAGTTGAAGGAGAGGTTCGGCCATGATGATTTACAAGTGCAAATTTACGTGAGGGAGTTACTTTCTTTAGTGATGAAGAACACAACTGAGAAAAAGACTGATTTGACGACTTTGTATGATCACATAGAGTCACATCTAAGGGCTCTTGAAACCCTACGAAGGACTCAAGAGAAATTCGCTGACTTTTTAACACCACTGCTTGAATCATGCCTCCCAGAAGATGTACGTAGGACTTGGGAGCGAAGTAGAAATCAGAGAACCCGATTGTCAGAGACAGTGGAAGGCCGTTAGAAAGGTTGATGTTATTTCTGAAATAGGAAGTGAATGGAGAGGACATGGTTAATCAGGCTCGTGTCGGGTTCGAAAAACGTAAAGAGACGCATCAAAGATCTTTTCAAGGAAAGATGGATGAACACAAAACAGAGATAGTTACTATTGCGTCTCTGACAACAAATTCAGGACAGGAAGAATCAAGACTGAAGATGAATTATGGCTGCATTTTTTTGCATTAAATCTCATGACAGTTCGGAATGTTTCTTGGCTCAAAAAATGTCTCGACAAGATACAAGTATTGAAGAAAAAGGGCATGTGTTTCTCTTGTTTGAGGAGGGGGCATGTTAGCGGAAAGTGCAAATGGAAGCCAAAATGTATGAAGTGCGAGTGGAGACATTATACGATTATGTGCGCTAAAGAAGAAGACACACAATCGACAAAGATAAAATACAAGGAGTCTGTTAAGTTTAGTATACTCTCCAATCAACAATGCTTTGAGGCTCTTCTGCTTCAAACGTTATTGGTAAAAATTCATGCGGAAGGAAAAAAAAATAATCAGGACCATTATAGATTCGGGGTCACAAAAATCTTACGTTAGCGAAAGAATGGCACACTTAACGAAATTGAGAAAAATTCGCCAAGAGAACGTTGTACATGGACTTTTTGGGGAAATTGAAACCAAGCCGCAAAAACATACAGTGCATAATGTACAACTAACAGATTTAAATGATACTTTTAGTTGTCAATTCGAAGTTTATAGCTAACCAAAAATTTGCGGGTATATTCCCCGTCTGGAGGATGAAAAAGTGGTAAAATTGTTAAAAAGGAAAGTCTGTCCTACTGATAGATATGCCTGGGTCTCCAAACGAAATTGACTTGTTGATAGGAGCAGACGTGGCTGGAAAACTACTAACCGGGAAACTTGAAAGGTTACATTACGGACTGAAGGCAGTAGAAACCAAATTGGGATGGACAATTATGGGAAAACAAAATAAAGAGAAAATAGAAGTCCGTACGGTGGATGATCCAAGTGTTTCTTTACATACAAGCATTCATTCTATTGCGCAATTGTGAGAGTTAGATTCATTGGGGATCAAAGATCCTGAAAACAAAGCAACACGTGAGGAAGTTTACTCTCTAACGATGGCGCATTTTGAAAACACATGTGAAATACTACCCAGTGGTATCAAGTGTTGCTGCCTTGGAAAGCTAAGGATTTGATATTACGTCCAAACGAAGAGGCAGTTTTGCAACGGAATAGAAGCATGTGTAAAAAGGAAAGAGCGACAGGAAATCTTTTGGATTACCAAAGGGTGTTTCAAGAATGGCTAGATTTAAACATCATTCAAAAGGTAGCTAACAATGAAATATATTCACGTGGTTACTATCTACCTCACGACCCATAGTGAAGCAGGATAATAAAAGAATGAAGACCTGCCTGGTCTTTGACACTTCGTGTAGAATGAGGGGTAACATATCATTAAATAATTGTCGCGAAAAATGTCCAAATTTGTTGGAGCTGGTCCCAGACATCATTGATAGGTTTAGGATGTATCCTATTGGTTTTACAGCCGACATAGATAAAGTCGTCTTATAGATAGTAATAGCTCCTGAGCACAGAGATTTTCTGCGTTTCTTTTCTCCAGATGAGAAAGAAACAATTTACAGACATTGTAGAGTAGTCTTCGGCATCTCTTCAAGTCCCCTCCTTCTATGAGCAAGGATTACTCATATGCTTAACCTTGTTTCGAAAGAAGTTCCAGACACTTCTAAGAAGTTAAGGTGCCTCTTTTATGTGGATGATTGCATCACGGGAGTTTCAGATAAAAAGGAGTTAGAATGTTTTGTTGCCGAAGCACGAAAGATTATGTCTCGAGCTAGTTTTAATTTACGAGGTTGGAAAAGTAACAAAGAATCTCTGTACACACCTGAAGTCCATGGAAAGGTAAAACTTCTTGGGATGTTGTGGAATCTGGAATGGGACACCCTTCGATGTAACATTTTCCTCCCGAATTTTAAACTTTCGAAAAGAATGATCCTTTCAACTGCTCAACGAATTTTTGATCCTGTTGGCATGTTGACACCTGACACGTTGGTGCGAAATTACTTTTGCAGGAAACATAGTTGTTAAAATATTTGTGGGATGCTTCTTTGTCTGAGTCTTTTCAGAAGACATATTTTATGTGGCTAAAAGAACTCTCAGACTTGGGAAAATTAGAAATACCACAATTTACACAAACAAATGAAACGTCAGAGCTTCACATTTTCGTTGATGCCTCAAAGAAAGCGTATGCCGCTTGTGCTTTTTTGAGAACGATCTCAGAGAAGGGAGTTGTTCACTTGTTGAGAAGTAAAAGTAGAGTGACACCAATTAAAACATTAACAATTCCGCGCCTCGAATTGATGGCGTGCTGTATAGATGCGAGATTGTCACAATCTATTCATGAAGCTCTCAACAAGCCAGAATTGCCAACAACGTATTGGATTGACTCCATGGTGGTCCTTTGGTGGATCAAAATGGAAAGTAACTGGTCGACATTTGTATCTAACCGAGTTAACAAAATACATGCTTTAACTTCACAGGAAGCTTGGAAACACATGCCGAGAGTTAAGAATCAAGCAGATTTACTATCACGGGGGCGTTTCCCTAGTCAATGGTGGAAAGGGCCGTCGTGGCTATTAGGGGTGCAAGAGCTCTGGACGAATGAAGTTGTTTGCAAATCATCTGAAGTTGATGAAGAGAAAAAGAAAATGCATATTAACAATGTAGATCGACACAGAGAGAGTTCTGAATGGTTTAAAAGAAGGTATTCGGATTTCCACAATATCATACGTTTGAGAACATAGATCAGACGTTTCATAAACAATACTCGTAAGATTGATAGTGAACGACAGACCGGAGAAATTTCTTCTTTTGAATTAGAACAATCAGAAAAAATGTTCGTTCGGATAATTCAACGAAAGGCCTTTCCAAAAAGGGGAACGATTCCAGTCGTGAACCTTTTTGGGCGACGAAGGAATCATTTGGGTGAAAACTCGTATTACTGAACGAATAGATGAAGAGAATTTCCTTTCTCCCATTCTATTGTCAGGTAATTAATTGTGTTTTTACGAAACCGTTAATAGAGTGTTTACATTTAGAAAAATGTCACGCCAGTTCTCAAATGCTGCTTAATATACTTAGAGAAAAATATTGAATTATTCAAGCATGGAGAATATTGCGTTCTATTGTAAATTCATGCATGAGATGCAGACGATACAAGACTAAAGAAACTGCAACTGAACCAGTTCCGTTACCAGCAGACCTTGTTAAGGATACCTCAGTCTTTGAGGTAGTGGGATTAGCTGGACCTCAATTATTAAAAAATGGAGACAAATCATGGATCGTGTTATTTACGTGTGTCATTGATCGAGCAGAATTGGATTTAGAATTGGTCACAATCTTTGTCAACATATTCATTCCTTCTGACCCTTCGTCGATTTATAGCCCGGAGAGGAAGATCGAAAATAGTTTATTGTGATAACGGGACGAATCTTAGAGGGGTTTATTCAGAGTTGCGTAAAATCAATTGGGCCTCAGTTTATCAA
>QLNU02003225.1:92757487-92787256 GCA_006491805.2 Dysdera silvatica | reverse complement strand
GGGGGCACGCTTCCCTGAGACTAAAAAATCTACATTTACTGTAGATATTTCTAGGCATCTGTCCACACTGGTTTTCAAGAGAGCTTTGCGCATCCCTCTCCACCGAAAATATTTTCCAAGTCCGCCCTTGAGTTCTACCATGGTCAAAACTCAAAAGACCTACAGTTGATTCTCTCAATCACGACGTTCTAGTTACCGACAGTATTCTGAGGTCTGGAAAATGCTTTGTCACACACATATTTTGATTAACACTGTTTTCTAATTAACAATGTTTTTTCCCCATCCTTTAAAAGTCTTTAGCGGAAAAGTTTACTACAGTTTACAAACATGCGAAATGATAGGGCAAAGCTGAATTAAATAGAGTGCGAAAGCATTTTGAAAAATTCTTTAAAATTACCGTACAGGAGCAGAAACACTGAATGAAAACCAGCCAGGTCTCTCGAAGCCAAGTCTTTCTTGATAAACACACCCACTGTCCAGCAGTTCCTGAAAAACCAAGACAACAAAGTCTCGCGTTATAGAATTATCCCAGAACAAGAGATGGGTGTGAATTGAAAAAGAATACATTTTTTTTAAAGTTTATTTCACCCAGAAATATAATTTTTTCGATTATTATACCCTATTTCCAATTGCATTTCTCACATCAGTTTACACAATGTCAACAGGGTTCCCGCTTACATTGAAGAAAATAATTTCCTTACATTTTCAGGTTTTTCCCTGACCTATCGGGAAAATTCCTTGACCTTTCCGGTAGAATACAATGACCAATCGAAAATGAAGCATTCAACTGAATTTTATAATTTTATTTGTTGGGAAAAATGCTTTATGTCTGCAGAAGATTTAGCTAGTCAAAATGAAAGTTAGGAAGGTTTTCCCTGACTCTCAGGGACAACTTCAAATTCCCTGACTCTCAGGAGCAATTTCAAATTCCCTGACTCTCAGGGACAATTTCAAATTCCTGACATTCAGGGACAATTTCAAATTCCTGACATTCAGGGACAATTTCAAATTCCTGACATTCAGGGACAACTTCAAATTCCCTGACTCTCAGAGACAATTTCAAATTTCCTGGCTCTCAGGGACAATTTCGAATTTCCTGACTATCAGGGACAATTTCAAATTTCCTGACTCTCAGGGACAATTTCGAATTTCTTGACTATCAGGGACAATTTCAAATTCCCTGACAATTCTAGGCACTTGCAGAACTCTGCCCCATTTAGTCGATGGTTCAAGTCTCTTTTTAGGTAATTTCACTTTTTGAAATATTTTTATATCCTTTTAAATACATTTCGTTACTGTACGGGTAATCCAGGTTTGATCCCAGCAAGTACGTAGGGCTTGCCGATTTTTTTTTACCGATCCGAAGTCTAAGGGTTTTATTTCCCTAGTCGGAGTGGTAACAACGTGCGTTTTCCCACCATGTGAAAAATAGCGGATTGATTTTGGGCTATAGCCGTTGTTTCCCCGTTTTTTAATCTCCAAATCCAAAGTCCGGGATTTGACTTCTCAGGTGAAAGAAATTCGGATTTCCCAAAAAACTCCAAGTCTTGGCACATCATGATCTTAGATATCAATGGGGTAGGTTGGTTGGTTTTTTTTTGTTTTTTTTTTTATATCAATTCGGTTTATTTCTAGGGGTTTTCAAATGGTGCGCCGCCGCTCCTCGGGCGCGTCGCGACGTTGGCTCGTATTTTATGTGACACGTTACATGAAAATTATTTACAACTTGTGTATTTTGTATACTTGGGACCCACTGACAATAATTCATGAAAGATGAGAAGGATTGTGGGTCAAAAAAGTTTGAAAATCCTTGTTATGGATAAAGAGCTTCCCTGGTAAATAACGAATATAGGTATAAGATTGGTTGGTGACGTAACACTACTCAGTATAAATAGATTTAAGAACAACAACGTTTTAGACGTAGCAGAAAATTTCAAACACACTAATCGACGTACGTTTCGGACAGACGTTGGCCGTCCCTCGTAAGAAATTCGAGTGATCCAAAACTAAACAGCACTGAAGTGTTGCCGTATCAGCACTGAAGTGTTGCCGTCTCAGAACTAAAGTGTTGCCGTCTCAGAACTAAAGTGTTGCCGTCTCAGAACTAAAGTGTTGCCGTATCGGAAGTGTTGCCGTATCGGAAGTGTATTCGGAAGTGTGTATTAGTTTTGGACCATTCGAATTCCTGACGTGGGACGGTCAACGCCTGTCCAAAACGTACGTCGATTATTATATATTTAAAATTTTCTCTTACATCTAAAACATCGTTCTTCTTAAATTCATGAATATAGATATAACGTTTATAGGCGTGGTAGAAATTTCAGTACACTACGATTATAAGTGTTATACCTATATTCGTTATTTATTCTGCGTAGTGTTATGTCGTCAGATTAATTCACGGGTTTATACCTAGCATTTAATGTCCGGTGTCTAATGCATAATTTAAATACTAAGGCAGTATACAAATCATGTTTTTGTTTGGGCTACAGAGGATTATTCTCACTTGATGAAAGGCATCCCGAATCATATTGCGGCTGGCGAGAGGTTCGTCATGCGGATAGACGACAGAGTAATTCTTGACGTAAGACTCATGACTTCGTTCTTTGATCCATTTTTTATTATCCGTCAGTTTTTCGGAGAATCTCCTGAAAAGCGTTAAACGGAAGAAAGAAAAATGATAAGAAATCCAGGAAACAGGACTTTAATAATCAATCGGATCAGTGGCGCCACACTGCATCAATTAATAGAAGCAAAAATCACACAAAATTTACTGGTGCAGTAATTTATAAAACGTTATAATAATTTAAAAACAACTTTGCTAATAGCTATTTCGATAGCCAGCCATGCTCTGACGAGGATAGCCGTTGCACTATCGAAATAGCTATTAGAAACGTCGTTTTCAAATTATTATAACGTTTTATAAATGAACTGCAATTTGTGGGATTTTTGCTTCTATCTATTATACTAACGGTAATTAGTTAAATTCTTATGGCCCAAAGATAAACGGCAATCGAATTTCTTTTTTAAGTTTTGTAACAAACATTTTGAAAACCAATTATTTCTCATAAAACGCACCTTTATTTTTCACATATAGTGAAAATCGCTTATAACGACCGCCAAGGGTGTTGATTGATTGTTTGGCTTTTTTATGGCGCAAGAGCATCTGGGCTATACTGCGCCAAAACCGCCAAGGGTGTACGCAAAGTCAGTAACTACAGTCGACAATTTTTAAAAACATGATACTTTTTCAACTCACAAGTGGTAATACACTTTTCAGCGTTATATACTGGCCTTTTTAATAGTTGAAAAATAGTATGTGTACATGTGTGGAATCGTTTTTAAAATTTAATAAAAGTCTACTTTTTTATAATAAATTCAGATATGAGGTTCCATTTCATATGTTTCTGACGGGTGGCTTTATCCGGTACCAAATCCCTTATTTCAATATTACACCGTCACTGTAAATGATGCCGTCGCTACAAAAGGTTTCAATATTTTACATGGAGTAGTTGGTCAGTTGTATTTTTATGGCGAAAGGACAACAGTCATCATTTTGCGCCACGGAGTAGTTATACGATTCCGTGCTATATGTAGATAGTCGTTATAACCTGTATCGTAATAAAGTATTTCCACTGAAAACACAGTATATAACTCTCTCGAATAACACGTATTAAACATTCTTTAAAGTCTAGAGTTTGGCATCCTAGGCCAATTTAGTGTTGTATGTTGCATCTTGTTCACAAAGGCGCATGGGGCGGGACAGCCGGCTTAACGCGACACCCAAGCCATGGTCTATTTGCAAACGATTATGTTGCCTAAACATGAACAGAAATTCTGCTTCAGGTAAATACGGAGGTAATGAGACGGAATCTCGCGGCCAAAATATCGCGTGAATAAAATGTCGCATGGATAAAATGTCGCCTGAACAAAATATCGAACGGAAAAATTAATCGATTAATGTTTTTAAGTTTTAATTTGACAATAATTTTTAATTTACAATAGTTGTCATTACGTGGCATTGCTTAAATAAAGAATATCACATTTAAATGCGCACGCACACACACAAAGAAAACATTTTAAACTTACAACTGAAAATCGTGGACACTACCACAAAGATAATCGTGTACTGCTCTATTAGCATAGCCTTGAATAATAGCAGAAGCAGATTCAGACAAGGGGCGATGTTATTTTTGTGTTTGGGGGGGGGGGGATGTAAAATATAATAGAACCCATGTATAACGAGTCCGCATTTAGCAAGTTTCCGGATATAGCACGGAAACTCATGGATTTTGCTTGGAATAAGAATTATACGCAATACAATTTAACCGCTTTTAGCAAACAAATTTTTTTTTCCGACCATGGATTTAACGAGAAATTAAAAAGAAAAAATAGAAAATCAAACTTTTTGTAAAAATTCCGTCGTTATATGAGGTTAGTCGTTATAATCGGAGCTCGTTATAACCGATTTCCACCGCATTTTTATGGATTTAGGAAGGGAAATTTCATTAATTCCCCCATGGATCTGCCACTGATAATAGTCAAAACAAATAACTCAACTGAAGGTTGACATCATTATTTTAGTGCTTTAACAGAAGCCTAGCATCCATCTTTCTGGAACTCTTTAGAGTTTTTAAAGAAGGTACAAAGTTTCGAA
Source organism: Dysdera silvatica (assembly GCA_006491805.2). Taxonomy (NCBI): domain Eukaryota; kingdom Metazoa; phylum Arthropoda; class Arachnida; order Araneae; family Dysderidae; genus Dysdera; species Dysdera silvatica. Next base: position 92,782,602 of record QLNU02003225.1, on the reverse strand, counting down.
CGAAAATAAAATAGAACATTCCATCGCTAGAAAAGAAGGGCCTAGACAAATAAAAAAACATTGAGACACTGCAAACAGAATAACGACTCTTGTTGAGTATAGGTGGTCGCACGGGCGGGGCCGTGGCCCCGTCTAATCATTGTGGAAGGGGGCCGAAGGTTCTCCACAAAGATGGTCATCGGAAATCAAGCCTTCGTTTGTTTGTTTTTTATGTTTTTGTTTTTTTCCATTTGCAAAAAAATTTGAAATGTGTACACTGTAAAAATGAAATAAAATATTTACTCGTTTACTCGTTACATTATAAAACTCATATTTGGTAGCAAGGGGCGCCAAAATTATTTCGGCCCCGTGCCCCGCCTAATCTGAGAGACTGCCACCGCTTATGTTGTTGAGGACTATGCTAATCGATCAATACGAGATTACCCTTGTGGTATCGCCTACAATTTACAATTGCAAGTTTGAAATGGTTTCATTTTTTTCCTTTTCATAATTAAAATGCAATATTCTTTAATTTAAACAATGTCATAATGACAACTACTTTAAATTAAAAGTTGTCAGATGAAAATCTTAAAGAAATGAAAAAAAAAATCTTTTTTTCGGTAGATATTTTGCCCATGTGATATTTTGTCTACGCGATATTATGACCATGCTATATTTTGTCTAGGCGACATTTCATCCGCAAGATTTTGACCCCAAATTATTGTGATAATATGGCTCATACCATTAAACAGGGTTTCCACCAACATAGACACATTAACATCTGTAACATAGATATTATTACCCTTTACAGGGATAACACAATTGCCAAATATTGGTCAACACAGAAAGCCACCGGGGCGAGATTGTGAGGGTTTTTTTTTCTCAAAAACTCACAAAAATTTAGCCCCGGTGGCTTTGTGTGTTGACCATTATTTGGCAATTGTGTTATCCCTGTGAAGGGTAATAATATCTTACATCCTCATATACGAAGAAAAATGCGTTTGTTCTTGTTCTCATTCGTCTAGTAGGTCAAGACACCGCGGGCTCAACGCGGGGACCCTGGTTCGAATCTGGGATGAGGACGGCGTCTCTTTTTCTCCCAAACAAAAATAGCTCTAGTTTGAGCTACTAATACGTGGGTGTCAAATTTATTTGTAACATTAGCATCTGTAACCTCAAAGTCAAGAATATCTAAGTAACATCAAGGCTATCACATAGCAAAATATATATCACCAATATCGTAATTAGGTGGAATAAAATTTATTCTTATAGAAGAAAAAAATTCGCTGACCTTTCAGGAAAAATTCCTTCCCAATCCACAAACAAAACTTCCAAATAAACTTTGGTTGCGACAAAATGGCTTTACGTGGGAGATTTAGTTATTCAGAATAGAAGTTACGAAGGTTTTCCTGGACTTTTCCAGGTTTAAAAAAAACAAAAAAACTCGTTTCTCCTTGACCTTTAGACAATTTCAAATTCACTTACAGTTCCGAGTTTTCCAGGTGCTTGGGAACTCTGATTTAAGTGTTTTCAAACAAAACATGTACCAAGGAACATTACAGAGGCTACAGTGAGATTAAAGCATTTGTTAATGGGGAAACATAGCTTAAGGAAGTATTTATACCGGAAGGGCAGAAAATAAAGAATAAGTGGGTTTTTTTTGTTTGTTTTTTTACGAAAGCTAAGCCTAAGATATAAAAGGATTGTCAAAGTAATCCTTCTGCATAGAGAACATCAGTCCGGCCCTGAAGGATGGTCATTTGGTATTGTATCGTCAGTGGTCACATATATACATATGATGATATATAAGTGAAAGATAGATTTAAACAATCTACTGCATAATACAAATATAATAACAGATTAGAAATAAAAAAAGGGAACAAATGTAATATTAATTTAAAGAGCAGAAACTTCTTACCTGATATCATAGGCGTACATGTCTAACTCGGGTCTTCCGAACAGCACCCACTTAGCAAGTTCACGGCCACAGCCTCCACTGGCATTCATTCCCAAACTGTTAAACCCACAGCCATGGAAAAAACCGCGGACATTCAGATCTTCGCCCAGTAATGGCTTGTGATCAGGAGTAAAAGATTCTAACAGGAATAGCAAGTGTTACCAAACCTTAAGGTTAATGATGACGATAGGATGAAAAGTATTTGCTTATAATCATAATTTTTTTTTTATATACTTTACACTTTTTCCTGTGTGCTTGCAGGGGGAGGTGGGTAGTAAAGTGAACTTTAAATGCAGGAATAACCACTTTTATGTCATTTTCTTATCCTGTCTGACCTCATGAAATGATTGGGAGTAGACAAGGATAGCAGGAATGAAATAAACTTAGAACTTTTGAGTCAAAAGAATATATTTCCAAAACTGAATGGGAATAATGAATCATTCTCTCATGATTATTCTTGTTCTTTATCACTGACAAAATGTTTGTGTTTTATGCAGAGGCAGATTGAAAATTTTGTCACCTACAAGCTGATATATTTTGTCGCCTAATCTTATCAAACATACATAGAGATGTGACCATGAATTTGATGCCTTTGTTAAATTTCTTAATTTGAAATCTTTGGCACGTACAATTATTCTAAATTCAGCTTTTTGAAAATATTTGCAAACTTAGAACCTTTGGAGCTTTTCTTGAGGCAGTGCCTATGGTACCTCTCCCCTTTTTCAATGCCTAGTTGTGCCTCTGAACAAATGGGTGCCCATATGGAGGGAGCAGAGAGTGCTTGAGCCCCTCCTAGCCGTTTAAAATTTGATTTGCCCGAACCTGCTTTGCATTTACTTTCAAAAGTTTTGAAGTCATATTTTAAGGTAAGGCACGTTTTAGCTCATTATTAATTATCAAGCAGTATCAGTTATTTTTGTAGCGTTTTGGTATCTTGTACATTCACTAAAATGTTTGACAGCTTTGAGAAGGAGGTAATAATTTTTCTCAGCTTCCCCCCCCCCCTTGAAGTACTCGTTAATTTTTCTCAGCCCTCCCCTATGGACACCCATGTCTGAACATAACATCTAAAAATGGATATAAAAGGTAGGTAAATAGAAAAACGTTACATCTTTGAATAAAAAGTATGAAAGGAGCACCAGTAATTCAAACAATAAATAAAATTTTATAATAAAACATCACTCACTACATTTTAATAAAATTTTGTTTATATAAAATTTATTTACATTTATTACTTAGATTACAAAATGTAATCTACATCTAATAAAATGTAATCTAAGTAATAAAATGTAATCTAAGTAATAAAATGTAATCTAAATGTAATAAAATGTAATCTAAGTAATAAAATATAATCTAAGTAATAAAATGTAATCTAGAAAAACAAACTAGTGATTAAAAATAATCAATAAAAATATTTTTTTATTACAAAAATATTAACACATCCTTTAACACTTTAAAAATCACAATTAGGTGAACTATATTCTTTGGTAAAGTACAGATACTTGGAAAAATTTTAACTCATGCATTAAGGCGGAGATTAGGAAGTGGGGTTAAATTAAGTAAATAAAGCATTAATACATCTACTTTTTATTATCAGAAACTTAATTTCTTTATTCAATAACGAAACAAATAAAGATAAAAATAATGGAGTGACAACTATAATTTTGCTTAAATATTTTTTTATAAATCACATCACGGGCAACAAAATTAAAAAAAAAATCAATATGAACTAAAAATAAGTTTTGTGTAAGTTATAAATTATAACGAATTTTAAACCAGTTTGAAATTATAATTCATCAAATTTTAAGTAAGAAAAAATGTAACTACGATAAACAAATGGGAATAAAAACTACATTCTTGAATAATACACAAATTTGTATTTAAAATTTACAGAAAATAAATTTAAAATCCACAGAAATTGAATTTAAAAAATATGCAAACGTTGAATGCAAAATATATAAAAATCGAATTCAAGGTAAGTAAAAATTAAAATTTTACACTACATGTTTAATATTTAAGAACAGAAAAGTTACAATGACCTAGTATTTTTCAAAATCCAAAAGGAAGAAGCAATGCCATTACCAGGGCCACAAACGGTTGATTTAATCCCCGTGGTTTCTAAGGCAGGCACTCGATGGATGGCCTTTTCAATGTGGACTCCAAAGACATCCCAATCCAAGTCAAATAGTCCAAAAGCAAAATCTTTTTGAACCTGTTAAGATGGACAATTTCTACATTAAATTCTATTACCCTGAAAACATTTACAACCACAGCATTATTTGGTATTCTTCAAGGATAGTAAATGTGGAGAAGTATACAGGAGAACAGATTTTCGCTGTAGCATAGATAAAAAAGGAATTGGCAATCATAAGGCTTCAATAATATGAAATGTGTTTATTTTATTTTTATACCCTGGTTTGAAATCCAGGACGGGGAAAGTGTCTCTTTTTTTTCCAAAAACAAAAAAGCTCTAGATTTAACTATATATACATGGGTGGCAAAAATAATATTGTAGATTTATTTATAAAATATACACATTTTTAATTACTGTTTCTATATAATTTTAGTCTGTTACTTTGTCATACCTTGCCTTTATAAATTTACATATACAGATAATCATTCTGAAACAACAGTTCTCTGAAAATAATAGATTACATGATAAAAACGTTCAAAAATTTATTTCAAAATTAAGTAAAATACTTTCAAAATGGGCTTCTATAATGTATTTTTGAAAAAATCTACTTGGAAGTGAAGGATTCAACTTACATTTTCCCAAAATATCGGATTAGGTTCATAGCCACCCACAGAGAGAGAATCGCCTTGAAGTCTCAGATACAAGGAAAGGTCGTGGTCTCGTGTGTTTGGCATTTTTTGGATGCCTTCAATTCTGTTTGTAACAACATAGGCATGCTTCATCGCTATCAGAGGAACTTTCACACCAACCATTGCTCCAATGAAAGGGGCCCAGACACCTGTCCATCATAAACCGATGCACATCAAATATACATATCGCAAAAACATATACATATGTATCTAGGAAAACAATAACAAAGGGGTGCTCAATAGTGCATACAATGAAAGGTAATATTATGAAAGCACACATAAAAAAGCAATAAAGAAATCGAAAACAATCCAACGGAGCATGGAAAGGGGCATAATTGGAATAATTGGGAGGGGTGAAAAAAAAAAGAATATTTGGACGAGAGAACAAACAAAGGTTGAGGACATCATTATTAAAATTTAAAAAAAAGATGAACTGACAATGGATGGGTCACATTGTAAGAAGAACTGATCAATAATAAACAACAGAAATTCCCAACTGGATTCCCAACGGCCATTAAAGGGGCTTGGTATGAAATAAGAAAATAGGTTGGGATCATGGATGTCGTTTAAGTGGAGGGCAGCTGTCCCCCCTAGAATTGAAATATATGCAATATTTTTAATACATTAAAATGTTAAAGTAATTATTTGCTTCAGGTTAACATTGGTAATAAAAAATGCACACACTCCCCAAACAGAAATTTGCCTCAACGATGCTCTTGGTTGGGATAGCATTAAAATGAACTACCCAGAACAGGTATGTATGTATGTAGGGCACTTTTGGAATGATAGTCATCCAGCAGAGGATAGATAAGGGTTGAATATGATAATGACATATTAAGTACAATAGAATTTAAATTATCCAAAATAAAGTGACAGGACCTGATTTTGAATATGGAAATCCAATTTTAAGTGTAAAAAGGCAAAGAAACAATACAATTTATTAAAAAATGTGTTTAATTACATACATTATATGGTATATGCATATATGTTAAGATATTAACTGCTTTGGAAATAGTCTGATACCTTCGAATATACCCGATATATACAAAGTATATACATATTGTTGAGTATGCTTGATATTTAACATATTCATTGGTTTATCTAAGGTTGGATTAGAAGACAAGTTGGGCTGGTTTAGAAAAAAATACGATAAAATAATAATGCTAGAAATGAAAGTGCAGCAATACTTTCCAGTTAACCTGAGGTTCCGCAAAGCGTTCAGACAATTGGTATTCTACTACACAAATGAAGTAATACATATAAACAGGGCCTGATCACTGCAAAGGCATCCAAACCTCGGGCTTTGGGCTCCACAATTTTACCTGAAAAAAAGCCAGTACTATTTCATTTTCATATATAACTTTTTTACTTTTACAAAATCTTTCCCTAAAAAATAAAAAATTTAATGCTGTAGCATTGTGCATTTGTTATTATAATGTTACTACCTAATAAGGTACCTCCATCGATAAGACATTTTGTCCCTTCTTCGGAGGTATATATGCTGATATATACATATACTATGGACCACAGTTATTGTCCCATATTTGAAGGCATCCCTTGTAAAAGGTAATACTGTATTTACCTATCCAACTTACGATGGGACCAATTCTGCAATGTCCCTCTGAAATGGGCTCAGCTCACTACTGAGGGCATTTCCAGATTTTCACGAGAACCAGGGCCCAAATATGTGCCAGGCCTAGGGCCCTGTAAAGGTACCATGAGGCCCTGCATATAAAGGATAAGAAAGATAGACATTAAACTTTTGTTTGAGATACTTACCCGTACAATTTACCACACAGTCAGTATTAATGGTCCCAGATGGTGTGCTAACAGCACAAACTCTCTTCGTGCCAAAGTCATCTTCTCTAGTTATTATATTGGTGACAGGGCATTTCTCGATAACCTGAAATTATAAATAATTGTAATTAAACATACCTAAATATTTTATTTTTGTACAACATGATGGTAAATAAAAGTTAACAAACTATAAATAATAGTAACGAACTGATTTTGATATGGCCAATATATTATAGACACTATACTAATATCAGCTCTGTCTGTCCTTTAGTTTTGATCACAGACAATATTTTTTAAAGCACAGACTCAACAGGTCGTTGATACCATTGTGGAGAAATATTAAACCATTCTCACTTAACCACAAATGGCACTTCTTAGTTTATTCAAATTGGATAGCGGTGTTTCTAAGCTTCGAATGAATAAATTGTTTTTTTATATATGAAATATTATTACCCTTCACAGGGGTAGCACAATTGCCAAATGGTCGGCACACAGAGCTACTGGGCATATTTTTTGTAAATTGTTTGCAAAGAAAAGAAAAGAATGATTTCATGGTACCTGGTGGGAACTGAACCCACAATCTCTTGGTAGCTGGTCAAGGGTTCTTCCAACTGACATCTACACACAACATGTCATACTCCCCTCTGCGAGCACATATACAGCTTCACCATGAAATCGTTATTTTTTTGCGAGCAATTCACAAAAAATATACTCTGGTGGCTCTGTGTGCCAACCATTTGGCAATTGGGTTAATCCTGTGAAGGGTAATAATATATCATATATAAAAAACACTTTATCATTTAATATTACCACATCATCGGCTATGATGAGAAAATTTTTCAAATGAATCTTTCCAATTCATCCCACAAATGCTCAATGGGGTTGAGGTCAGGTGAGTGTGTTGGCCATTGAAATCTTTTATCTAGCTAATCAAACCATTGACAAAAGATCTGTGTGTGGTGGTGGGGGGTGGCAGGCACTATGCATCTCCTTGAATTAAAAACTAGATTTTTTGCAAACAATCTGTTTCACCTTTATGGAACAAGGACAGAAAGAGTCATGCTGTATTGGGACCTACAGTTTTCTGAGGAATCTGAACCTTTTAAAGCCTAGGGAATCAACACTTTTACTATGATGTGTCAAACCTACATTATTCATCTGGTAGCCATCACATGTGGTTACGACTCCTTGCTTATGGGACAGCCTATTTTTCACAGTGACATTATTAAAATACTGGATAAATTTTACAGACAAATTAAGTAATTTAAAGAGAAGACTGATTTTCAAAGGTTAGTTATCGCTTCTATTCCCCACCCCCCCCTCCCAAAACAACAAGAAATATGCTTCTTCTTCACCATTATCTATTTTTGATTTCTAAAACGTGAAATTTGAAACTTTCTTTTAAGGAAGTAACCTTATTTCCACCTTCTACTCCATGGTTCCAAAGGATAAAATCTTCCTCATCATACTACCAAGTTCAGTTCAAAGTTTAAGGTAGGATATATTTATTTTTAAGCTTATGAACGGTTGTTAAAATTTTAACAATCGCTTTTCTGAATGGCAAAAGATGTCATAACTGGTTCGCTGACAGCCCACTTGGTCTTTACAACATATGGCAAAAAAGAGTCAACTGGTTTATATTATTTTAAAAAAAATATTTTAACAACAGGCTCACAAAACTGCCTCTAATTCAACACTTCTTTTAAGAATACTTACAATTATACGTATAACTGGGCGTGAAACCCATGTTGATGGAATGTTAAAAGAACAATTGATCATTGTGCCACGGTAGGACTTGAAACTGTAAGTGTTCACTTCAATGAGATTCAATTACAACACTTTTCGCAACAACAACGTTCTTATAGAAGTGTCATATAGTAAGTGATCATTTCAGCACTGAAGATTTGTTTCTGGTTTTTATAATACAAGAACTACATATAGTTAAAGGAAAAAGCTTACCCTTGCATGAGCTTTCGTAGCTGCTCTCACGAGGGAAACACAAAACCCGGCAGGATCAACAGTACCATCACCAGGACTGTACAAAGTCCCATACAAGTCACTTGTATTCATCAACGGATAAAGCTTTTTGGTTTCCTCGGGAGAAAGCACATGAGAGTCGACACCAAATGCTTTGCCAATCTGTAAAATGTGACACCCAACATATAATAAAGTGCTTTAATATTTCTACAAGTGCTTGGTCTTAATTTAATTTCCATTGTTTATCTCTTTTATTGTTCACCTCCAATGAATGAGGTGGCATTGTGGGCAGTCGTGTAGCTAGATATTTTGCCATCTGGGGCGAGTGACTGTCATTGCCGCCTTCCTAATGGGATAACAAAACGTAACAAATAAAATTTGTTTTTTAATGGTTAATTACTACATCCCGAATAGTGGCACCAGGGGCGACAGCACCCTTGCCCCTCTTCTAGCTACACTACTGATTGTGAGTGCTTTGACACAAGGACAGCAAGGATTAGGATGAGCCTACAGTTTTCCGAGGAATCCAAACCTCTTAGGGCCTAGGGAATAAACCCCTGGAATACAGTGAGGTTAGCCGATAAGTATTTTTCTTTATGAGGTGGGGGGGAGGGGGGGAACCATTGAGAATTGAACCTGGGATAACGGCATTGAATGTGTCACCACTGTATCACAACAGGGATGAAGAGATATTAATACCGGGGCAGACTAGTCCGCCAACCCACAGGCCCTCATGTGCAATAGGACTCATGCCTCCACATGGGCAAGGACTTGCTCCCTCCAAAAATCCAAGGTATGCACCCTTTGGGGACCCAGTCTGCCCCTGTATTAATGTCTGTTAAAACCTTACAGTTAGGTCAAGCATCACCAGGTATCTGTTTTAGTATGATATACTGGCACCATATCACTACCATTATGAATAATTGTATTAGCATGCTAATGTGTAAATGTACAATTTGTAATTGCCTTTCAATACAATTGTACATTGAATTTGGAAGAGGACTAGAGCCAATGTCTGTTGCTCTCACGTATGCATTTCCTCAGTTTATAATGAAAGGTTGTCATGACTCATTTTCCCCCCACATTCTTTGGATATGTACAATTTTCCATAGGTGGGATACAAGTTAACCTAACTTGTTTGCAGCCAATTTCGTTGGACACTTGTAATTAATGAAGTTAATTTATTATTGTTAGGAACTAAATTATTAATACAGCCTACTGTGTCAGATAGAAAATACTTTTAAATTTAGTTATAGAACTGTAGCGCATCAACATCATTCAATTAGACATAGTATTGGTGTTTGTTTGCAATTTGTAGTGTGACAATAATGATCAGGGGTGGACTAGGTCCTCTTAAAGGCTGCATACCTTGGATTATCAGAGGGCGCGAGTCCTATAGCCCATGAGGGCGCACTGGCCCGTGGGTCAAGCCCGCCCCTGGTAACAATACCCATGCTTCACCAACATAATAGTTATGAGACCATGAGATAATTAACTAAATTATAAGTATAACAGATTAAATGAATAAGCGATTCTTCATAGAATACATCTTGGCAACAACGTCACTTCAAATATTCATAATGCAATGTCTGCATGATTTAAAAGTAATGCGTAAGTAAATCCATTGATAGCAGTTTGGTTTATCCATAGAAAGTTTGTATGTATAGCATATAAAAAAAAATGCAAAAGTGGGGAAAAAAGTGGTCTACCATAAATTTGTATTTAGAAAAGTATGAAACCAAACAATAACACACAACTTGTGTAAACGATCTTTAAAATAGAAATATTTTTTTTATTTTATCCTTAACTATAAAATATGGAAATTATGGTACAATAACTCACATAAAAAGAGAATTTTCAGAAACCTGGTGAGGCACAATCCTACATCTCTTGGTTGCTGGCTAAGTGCTCTACCCAGCAAGTTACAGGTGACCTGTCATTGCTCACAAGGGGAGGTATGATAGGTCACCTGTACCTTAATAGTTAGAGAAAACTTGGCTAGCAACCAAGAGATGTGGGATCTTGTCTCACCAAATTTGCGAAAATTCTCTTTTTATGTGAGTTGTTGTACCATAATCTTCTGTCTTTAACACAAAAAATGCTACACATAATTAATAATTTTAAATACTAAAATAATAATATAATATGTTAGCATTCTTACTGTCATAAGTCTCTTGTATTCATCAAGCCTTTCCTTCGAATTTGCGATAAACAGTCCTCCATTATTGATCCAGCCAGGATGAACTCCTGTTTCCTTTTCCAATACATTACTTAACAGATGTCGGGTGTGGTTCAAAATTTGTATGTCAGTATCATTGGGACGTAATCTCCAAATAAGTCCTATGCAAGACAAATAATTAAAAATGATTCGACCGAACTAATGGGGAGTTTCAAAACTTGTCAGACTTAAATTTCTTAATTTTGAAGAAACACACAAACGTGTTTTGAAACATACATCCAAAATGGAAAAAGTCATAATCAGAAGAATTATTCTGTTTAGTCAAGTAAATTTATGGTTTGACCCTGAAAAAATTGTAACAAAAGCAAATCCACCATGAACTGACTCAGAAAACTGATACTTAACACATATCCAAAATCTGACAAAATCAATCTTCAAGAACATTGTAGTACTTTTACAATCAAAGTGAAAATATGCCAATAAAATTAATAAACATGTAAAATGCATTATTCCCTTAATCCAAATGGCACCAGTTTACAAAAATTATAATATACAGAGTTACTATAAAAACGTTACGTTAAAAAGTTATATATTCACCACACATAAAAAATTTGTTATTGGTTCGTTCAAGAGAAAGTATGATTTTCACACATTCTTACTTAATTATAAAATACTTTAATTTTCTCTCAGGTACTATATAAAAAAATATAGTATATAATTCATACTCTGTAATGACACCAGGCTAGATTCAAATATGGTATATTTGAATGGATGCATTTTAACGCTGCTGCAGATGGTCAAAATAGAAGAAACTGTGAAATACTTAAATAAATAAAGATAGTCGACAGCATTTTGGTGAATTTGAAATAGTGATGTGACAGAGTACTTGATTAGCTTTGAGGCTGGTTGCTAAATATCAACTTTCTTTGATATCCAACATAAATACAAACAAAATGTATTTGTTATGTGTTAATCGAGAATAAAATTAAAACCTATTTTTTTTAATTCCAAAAGAAATTGACACTCTGTCTTAAAGGTAGCCGAATATTCCACTATATAACATTAAAAAATTTAAATTTAATTTTATTCTGAATTTAAAACATGATATATATATATATATATTTTTTTTTTATTTATATTCATAGTGAATATTAAAGAAAACTGGTATTTTGTTGCCGAATATTCAATATACAGCCTCAAAGCTAGCCTAATATTCGGTCACTTTCCTAACTTGCAAATATGGAAAGCTACATATTAAAGACAGGAAAGGAATTCTCTCAATTTCAGTGCACTACCCAAGACCAAGCAAAAGAAAGGATTTTGGGGCTTACACCTTTTCTATGTTTGAACAATATTATTAACTTCCTGCAAAATAACATCCTACCAATGAGAGCTTTTTTTTCCTATCAAAACACTCTTTTAAAATCATGTACATGGGATTAACACTACCGTCCATCAAAAGTGGACAGATTTCTTCAACAATGCCAACATTCCTTACTCCAATGCAGTTTAAAAATGAACCCTTTGTGTGTGTGTATATATATACCTTCTCATAATGCATATGTTGAGAGGGTATTTTTCCCTTATTGCATTCAAATGCATAAAAAAACAGAACAGGCTATCCATTAATTTAATTAAAATGGTGATAGCTGTCAAGTATAATTTAAATATTTAGTTTTTAAGTACCATACCTGCTGTATGCCATGTTGTACCGGCAGTAAGTTGGTCTTTTTCCAGTAATACAACATTTGTACAACCAAGTTTAGTCAGATGATAGAGAGTGCTACAACCAATAATTCCACCTCCTAAAGAGACACATAGAGTTAAAAGATGTGCACACCACAATGTGCATCTATCAAACACTTTAAATTTATGTGCTATCAAAAATTTAATGTATAAAAACATGTTCGATCCATTATACTGAATATAATAGTGAAGCGATAGCTTTATCGAGAGAATATCATGCGGAATGTGATAGCAATGCTGAGACGCATTTTGAAAGAAGCCTTCCAGCAACGGAAAGATCATTGGACTAAGGGTACAGAGGCCACACAGCACTAAATGTGTGGAACTACAAAGGACCCTCCATACACACTTACCCAGAAATCCTTTCGTCGCTGGAAGGTTGTTTTCAGAATGTCTCTCATTGTTGTCCCATTCCACATGATATTCCCCCAGTTTCTAAAATGGGAATCTTTCAAAGTGTGTTTCAATAATCGGTTATAATGAGGACTGCTGAGAAAATATGAAGCCATTTTCCAAAGCGAAGCCCATTCCCACTGTCTAATCATCTAAATTCCCCATGATGCTGCTGATGTCACGCCACCTACCCTATGACATGGGACCTTTCCATCTGTGTTTTAATGACACAAGGACAGCAAAGGTCATGCTGCACTTGAACCTCCAATGATGCACACACGTGTCATCTGCAATGAATATATTATCTGACATATAAGATTATGTCAGATATTTTAAATGCAAATAGTTATTAATGATCAAAGTTGAAATTTATGCCATTATTTATGCTTCATGTTCATTTTTTAACCCATGCATACGATACAAAATGGTCTTTATAAATATATCATTGATATTATCTGATGAGAACAGTAAAGATCTAATTTTAGATTACTTTTTGGATTGGGAAAAGTAGTCTCCTGTGTAAAAAATAATGTATTTTGAAAAGGTAAAATATTTTTCGATTAAACTCTACCTATAATGACAACATCAGCCGATTCTGGGATGTTCACTGGAGTTGAAATGTCTTCGTGCTTTAGAGATTTATATGGAACTCCACTTGGTGTTGCTTGGCTAGAGTTAGCACGGTAAAAATTTTGAAAAGAGCATTTTTTTATATGTCGGATTGCCTTCAGTAGTACTGACATAATGTGCCTACTATCAGGTTAATATGAAAATTAAATTTAAATATTCTAAATTATCTGGTGATTTCCATGTGAGCTGTGGGACATGTGGTTAAAAATATAAGTAAATATAAAGAAATGGTAAAAAAAAATGTAGAGATAAGAAAACGCGGAAGATAAGAAAAGTGCCTGAGAATTAAAAAAAAAATCCGAAGGAAGCGAAAAAACGCTCAAGATAAGGAAGAGACCTTTAAACCACGTATTTTCTGTTTCTTCTTCTCCGCTGAGTTTTCAGTTTGAACAATGAGCATTGTCCATCTTCGTTCATGGACTTATAGGCCCAGTGACGCGTATGTATTGATAAAGTCAATGTTTCCGCAGCATCTAGTTGGGTCTTTTTCAAAATCCATCTTCAGAAACTAAATGTGCGTTTAACTGAAATCCTTACTTTTCGCTATTCACTGGTTATAGAACGGATGCTTTTTAAAATAAAAAAGTAAATTTTTGGGGAAAAATTAAATACGAGATTTTGAAAATTTTATGAGACATTCCAATGTTTGAGATTCCTTTGATTAGGTGTTTCAGTCATTTTAACCACAATTATTAAGCTTAAATGCAGAGAATATAAATACGAAGTAGAATTGTATGTAGTATTCGAACCACAATCGAATTTACCGTCCATAGGAATGGAATTAGGTATTAAAAAAAATGTAGAATGTTATTTTTGTAGTTAAAACCACTTCGGAAAAAGCGTAATTATAATCCAAAGAATGTAAAATAATCGAACTTTTTGGTGTAGAAATCCACGCAATATTTTTTCCCTCTTCCCCTTTTCTCAAGTTGGCAATGCGGTTACGGTAAACAGATAGCTTCTAGTAGAGTAAACAACATGTGCTAACATGACATGCCGTTACACTACTGTGTGGCACTGAGTTACCGGTAAGAGATGACCGCGTACGTCATATGAACTACTTTGAATTACCCCATGAACTTCAATATGTTGTAGGTGGAAACGTATGTCATATATATGAGTATGTATACGTAAATTTTCATACACACAGTGGCGTAACTGGATATTTTGCCGCCTGGGGCGAGTGAGTGTCATTGCCTCGATTGTTGTACCTGTCATTGCTTTTTAAAGGCTAATTGAATTGTGGCGCCCGGGGGGACCGCCTCCCTTGCCTCCCCCGCAGCTGCGCTATTGCATACACATATAGTTTATGTGAGATATGTATGTACATATATACACTCTCCTATGTATGCATATATTCTTGTGTGTATTCATGCTTGTGTCTGTGAGGAGTAATTTTGTGGGCAGTTCTCATCTGGGTAAAACTACAGATGAATCCCCTGTTTTGTCACTAAAACTGATGCTATACTCTTAAAACAGAGGGAAAGTTTTGTGGAGCGTAAAAAAAATGTGTGCATGTGCGGGGTAGTTGTAGTGTCGTAGCATCCGTCGTGGCAGTGGTGTTTTGTGAGTTGTAGCGAGAGGATAAGTGAACGTTTAACTTTTTTTATAGTTTTTTCATGAATTGGAATTGAAAGTATGATTGGAATGGAGAGGGGGTATAGGAGGAAGAGGTTAGAGGAGGTTTGGGAAGAAGAGGTATAGGAGGAAAAGGTTGGAGGAAATATGAGGAGGTAGGGAGAGGGGAATGTGGAGTATCGCAATGTCGGCGATGAAAAGCTGTTGGACGCATACTTCGTAGAAGGTGGTGGGGGGGAGGAGGGGAAGAGGTATCAGGGGAATGTGGAGCATGACAATGTCGGTGATGAAAAGCTGTTTGACTCATACTACGCAGAGTATATGTGGAGGCGGCGTCACAAAGACGAAGTGGAGGAAATGATTCCAAAAGCCATAAAAAATCAATGCTTAAAGACAGCAGTTTTTTTGGTTAAAAAAATCTGAAAAGAGTATAATAGGCAGTAAACTCAGTATAACAGGTAATTACTCCTTAAAAAAACATGACGACCGAGAAACGAATGCATGATTACATAATCTGGGAAGGAGGTTGCCGTGCCTTGGCGACAAAGCGTGCAGGGGATACACGTGTAGTTTGGCCATCATCTGAATTCGGTGGTTCTTAATCCATACATGGTGCAAATATATCCATCATGAAAATGACACTTAGCCAGCATGGTTTTAGAATAATAAAGATGTCATAAACCAAAAAAAGTTCGGGATCATTGCTTTACCTAATCCTTTAACGCAAAATGTAACTACGCTTAACTCATTAAGAGTCATTTTGAATGTTCAAGCCATGTTCAGTTAACGTTCTTTGTAAGTATAGCAATTTTGTTATATTTGAAGCAAATCTGTTCTGAATATAGAGATGGAGCAATGACAAGATGTTCATCTAACATACCTTTAATCCGACATCTTTATGTGATAGTTTATGTTAGCATTAGAAAAAGCAATCAATGGTCAGCAGACACATGACAATAGGGAAGGGTGGAAAGAGAAAGGGGAAAAATGAAGGGGGTAGATGAGAACGAAAGATCAAAGTAAAGGGGTAAATGAGGATGAAAGATCAAAGTGAAGGTTGGCCACAGATAATGCTACGTTTCAGCCTCAAATATATTCAAAATGAAAAGGGTGCAAGGGGTGGGGAGACCCACCCCTTGCACCTTTCACTGTTTATGTTAACTACAGAAACCTTGGATAATATGCTATTTCACCGTTCGATTTTTCAAGTATAGGAAAGGAATGAAATCCACTGAAATTGAAAGATCTGAAGCCTGAAATTGCTTTAGTTACAAGCAGATATATCTATACCCATTGCATAGGTGTAGAGTTATATGGGTCCAAGCCCCCCAATAATTTGAAATATTATTGTAATTTTACATGTAAGGTGTAGCTGTTCATAGTATGTGCTTACCCCCTCCTCCTCAATTTTGATGATCTAGTGTAAAACCGAGTGTTGTTGATAAAAAGAAATAGTTTTTCATTCAGTTTAAAATGACCTTGTATACATACATTTGAATACTATAGTCTACTAATGTACTGGTGTCGACTTTAATATAGGGATTAGCAATTTTTTTGATGATGATGAATCTTATTTTTGATTTGAATTAAAATAGGATTTAACGAGCTATATCTCTATTCAAGCTGGGAAAGTTAGAGGGAATTTTAAAAAATTGAGTTTAATGGGAAGGTATTAAAAGTATGCCCCGAAATATTTATTAATGCTGAAAAAACTGATAGAGAAAAATCTAATTCTGTAAAAATTAATTGAAATTTTGTTCCTATAGCTCCTTCAAAGCGGTAGAACTATATCGAGTTAATTTAGGCATTGCTTTTAGCGCAAAGGCAAATGTCGGAATTACATGGCGATCAGACTGCAGGTGTTTACATTGTGAAATTATCAATTGAAACAGGTGGTTCAACCAACCTTAACGTTTATTTGCAAACTAAACATAAAATTAACGAAAACATTGCTAATTAAATTTAAACAAAATTTACTCAATGCCGAGCCACTTGCTTGGACGTTGGTTCAGCTATTGCATAAGGTTGAAGAGAACGCAGGCGAGAGAGTGAAGAGTTCATGCGCATGGCATTTATGTGAAGTTGAAAACTGTGTCATGTGGGCGGACATCATTATTATACATAGCATCAAAATTATTCAAATGCCACATAACTCCCCTCTCAGCGTAGAAGTCGCACAGCGAATACAAGCGAAAGAAAAGGTCATCCACCACTATAAGAAAAACCTCACTTTTTGGCCATATTTCATAACTTAATGTTTCTGGGTCAGAGATGTAGTGGCTGAAGGAGACAAAACACTTGCACTCAGCATACTCCCTGGATCGCTGGGCCAGTCGAACATATGTTCTGGTTTAAAGCGATCGATGCTAATGTTAATCTCTTTGGATTTAACATTTACTTTAAACAATTTGGGAATGGTTGCTATTACACGATACGGCTCTGCATATGGCTGCTGTAAGGGTTTCAGTACTAAGTCCTGCCGCACGAAGACATGTAGAGAAGTAAGCAGGTCCTTGTGCACGAAAATATTTTGCGCCGTACCCTGTGATGTAGACACAGGTCTCAATCTCCACATATATTCCTGGAGACGGGACAGGAAGGCTGAAGGTGATGGAGGGTTTTTTGAAGACCTGAAAAGTTCACCGGGCAATCGTAACAATGATCTGTAGACCAGTTCCGCTGTAGATGCACCCAGGTCTTCGCACAATAGAGAACGAATGCCTAGCAGGACTGTAGGAAGAATTTCCACCCACTTTTGTGTATTATGACACCGAATTGCAGTTTTAAGCTGGCGATGGAAGCGTTTGACCAATCCATTAGCCAGAGGATGATATGCGGTTGTGTGAAATTTGTGTATACCCAGGAATCGATTAATGAGTAAAATAATTCACTCTCCAACTGACGTCTGTTGTCACCTGTTCCTGCACACCGAATCCGGCAATCCGTCCGGAATTAAACGTTTCAGGTACGGTTTCGGCAGTCTGGTCTTTCATGGGGAATGCTTCCGGCCACTGGGTATAATGATCCACGCATGTTTAAATATATGAAAAACCCCAAGATGGTGGAAGAGGACTCATTATCTCTTGATGCACATGTGAAAATCTGGCAGATGGTAAAGGATATACTTAGTATACCGCTGTATTTTTTACTTCTGGCATTCCAGGCATAACTTAACCCAAGCGGCAATGTCGGATTTCATAGACTTTCACACGAACCTGCCTTTAATTAGCTCAATATTAGACTTAACTCTGGGGTGTGATAAGCCATGCATAGCTGTAAATGCACTTTTCCGAAATTCTGCTGGAACACACAGTTGTACTGTGTCACCTGACGTGTCGCACATCACACTGGCTCCGGAAGGTGAAAAAAAAACAAAGGTTTGAAATTAAGACAGTGAAACTATCTCAGCATCATCCAGCTGAGCGCGAGCCATTACCTCATAATCTATTTTACCATATATATCTAGAGCCGCTACACATGAAAAGCGTAGGCTACTACATTTTAGTTACCCTTAATCTATCCAATACCCATTGTAAATTGACTAATGTAATCTAAATGCCATTGCTGTCTGGGGGAACCCTTTTTATTACTTTTAGTAAATGCAAATGTAAGAGGTTTATGGTCTGTGAACATAAAAATACAATTGTTTTATTAATCCCAAGAAGTTTATTTTAATGTGAAAGTACTGAACTAGTATTATAATATATATATGAATAAACAGTAACAGCAAATAACTAATATTATTGGATTTTTTCTTCTTTTAGTAATAATAAAAATATATATTAAAAGAGAAATGCATGAAATACGTCAACACAAACAGAAATATCAAGTATTTAAATCATAGCATTTTCTTCGTAATGTTTGATTACAGTTTTATAGGTTAAAAGATTGGTAATAGCCTCTATTATTAGCAACAATTGGTGCTGAAATAACCTTCACTATATCTTCACATTTGTAAGGAATTTCGTCACGATGTTTTGGCCACCTGAAGTAGCCCCTGATTTTTTACTCTTCCATCACATTTACTACAAAGGTACCATTTTCTTCTCTTTTGGTAATTTCCCTTGGATAGAGTTTGTCCTCATAATTTACAATGACACATTTTCCGAATGCAAGGTCTTCATCCATAATCAAATATGGTGAATTGCTGTTTCCAAAGGTGATATTTTCAGTTGAAAGAGAATGGGTTCGACAGCAGTGAATGACGCCTTTTCCTTTTGATTGAATTACATGGAAACCTGATATACCAGTAATTGGAATTACACTGTCCTATGGGTTCTTCTTTCGTATTTTCTTCTCTATGTGATCATTTCCAATGTAGAAGATCCCTGTACGGTGTGTAAGTTGGCTTGCTAAGTTAGCAAAATCTTTGGCAGACTGGGCAGTGTGTATCTCACCTTGGCTCATCATCTTTTGGCATACAAGTTTCTTTCTATTACCTCCCACTCCATCCACCACTCCTTTACCGTGAAAAGTATCAAAGTACTTCCATGTGAAATTTGTTCCTGTGTACTTTTCCGACAACTCGCATAGAAGTTTGGCCATGTATTTGTTTTTAAATTTGGATGAGGGCCCCATCACTCCAAATGATCTTTTCATTTGGTTGTATGTTATCCGATTTAAAAAATTTTTCATAAAGAAATTCTATGAAAACAGAAATAGTGTCTTTATCTTTATTTGATGCATCGGAACATATGAGATAGGTCTGACACTTGCCTTTATAATAAGTTGCAGCGTTGAACAGAAGTACACTTGCTTGTGACCATAGTGTACTTCGTTCTGATACTCACATGCAAATGACATTGCGAAGTCAATTTGCAAAATTCATGTTGATTCTTCTTTCTTATTTTTCTCAAATTCAGAGTGCTGGATTCTTTGTAGATTGACATGACTCATCATTTTAGGTAATCTTCAATTACGATCTCATATGTATCTCCAACTTGAGATTCTTTAGTACGTAGTTGACTTTTACCGTCACTTTTCTTCCATATTTTCCAAATAACAAGGTTCTCTGGATTATTGGGGAGCAAAAACAACCTTCCATCACAACAGTTTTCGCAACGATTTTGCAAACATTGTGAGTTGGTACTTGTATTTCATAAAATGCTTTCCCAAAATGCATTTGTGTAAATGATATGTAAAGCTTTGAGTTTAAATAAAACACATTTTCATGAATTATACATTTACATTGCTCAGAGGGAGTGTGTTTTTGAGTAAAAGAACATTTTTGGACGCAATGAACAAAACTTTGAAAACCCAATTTCAAAGCCTGGGGTTTCTTTTTTGAATATGAAAAAAGCTTTCTTTGGAAACATAGTGAGGTAGTGTTTCTGTTATTATTAGTGCTTAGTATTTTATATCAGATTATCAGTGCCATATTTTAAGGAAACAAGCGATTTTTGAAAACCAAAATGCTATCTGTAACATGAAAATAAAAACGTTAACCCAAAAGCAATATAATGAGAATAGATACATGGGCCGTTTTTTTAGGACTGCAAATGAAAAGCAGTGTATTACAACCTACCTTGGCGATTTATCTTTGGGGGCCACTTTAACAAACAAGTACCTTATTTTTGTATAGCAGCACTAATGTATTTCTGTACATAGTTCCTTACTAAACTATTTACTAAGCTACCTAGAGTTTTGTATTTGTGCTCCTAATACTCTAGCTTGATCTCATGTTCAATTTCTTCCTATTTTAGTCACTATGTTTCCTAGAAAACCTAGACAGTTCATTGCAGAGGGATTCAAGGATGATGCTTTTAAAGTTTTGCGACAATTCAAGGAAAGAGGGCAATGCACTCTTCCTGATTTTATCAAGCTCTGGAATGAAAATCACATGTCCATGATATATCTGTAAGTAAAATACATGAAAGAAAATTTTATTATTTTTTTAGTAACTGCAACGAAGTTTTGAAATAGTAAATAAATGATCTGTATAAGTTAATCTGTATAGCAAACTATAGCTGTTGAAGCATCTGATATTGCGATACACAATGTCCATATCCAAAGGGGGGGGGGGGACCTTAGGGATCGGTTCCCCCCCCATACTAAATTTTTAATGGAACTTGGCTACAGCCTTACGTTCTGTGATTACATCGATACATTCTGTAAAAATTTTTGACCCGCCCCCCCCAAATTAAATCCTTGCTACGGCCTTGAGATACACTGTACAGAAACTAACAAGATAATCAAAGGCAAATTAACAAGCATAAGCAATAATTCCAACTATTGTCTATAATAAAGCATTGCCTGCAACTGAATCACCATTATTCCTTTTCAGATGCCATGTCTGTAGATAGGGTTCACTTTCCCTTTAATCGTAACTTTTCCAAAGTATTGTATATTTTTCTAATGGGTAAATATGTTGTCAGTGATCCAGGCGAAACTATATTTCTCCCAGAATGTTACAGAAACTTTCCTCTCCAGGTTATTCAATATTTTTCATATATTTTATTAGAAACTGGCCACATGCTCTTCAACTTTCTGCACATTGTACCCTAACTGAATCTACAGATAATTTTCCCTCTTTTCTTCATGATGCAATAAAAAGTGACTCTCCACCGACTTTCATATTTGTTATTTTCTCCTAACAGTTTTATGATCTATATGATGTCTTGCATCATTAACTAACTGCATGTTTCATTCTGAAGTAGGTAGCATGTGGCTTCTGAAACAACTTGTTAAAATTTTAACTATATAATACAATATTGTGTTTATTATTTATTAATAAATAGCCCTCCTCCTCTATAATCTCAACTCGTATGTACTTTGCCTTGTTTGGCACAAGGTGATCTTTGTTGCCCTTGCACCTTAAAAATGCAACCTACTAACTCTATAATTTCCCGGCGCTGTCTGTATGAATAGTCATGGTTCACTATGTATATATGAGTAATTTGCACTGTACGTGAAAAATCCCTATGTTGATAACTATTTTCTTTTTTTGTTCGTTGTATGTGTGTGAATCATGATATTTAAGGTTGCCATTTTATAGTTGAATGAACTTTTTGTTACTTTCTCTATTTAATCCTTTGAGTTTTGCTCTTTATTACAGGGGTCGGACTTCCCACAGAGAACTCTGTGAGGTAAGAAGTTTTCTAGTTCTCTATAAAAAGTCTTCCAAAGAATTTGTTCATATAAGGTATTATTACCCTCCGCAGGGATAACACAATTGCCAAATATGGTCAACACAAGAAAGCCTCCGGGGCGAGATTTTTGTGAGTTTTCGTGGGGGAATTTATTATACAATAATTTTTGCCACCCACGTATTAATTAGCTCAAACTAGAGCTTGTGTAATTTTGGAGAAAAAGAGACGCTTTCCCCATCCTGGATTCGACTCAAGTTCCCTTTGTTTAGCCTGGAGTGTCTCAGACTGCTAGACGAACTCTTTTTCTCCAAAAACAAAAAAGCTCTAGTTTGAGCTACATTTACATAGATGGCAAAAATTATTGTATAAGAATTTGTTCAGTTTACAGTGTCAGTTATACACTGTTCTCAATAAACATGGGATTTACGTAAATGTCTGCATTCTTTATTGTTCATACGAACCTTCCTTAGCCCCTACTAATTAAAGTTAATAGCTATATGAAGATAATGAATTGTTTTGCGATCTCAAGGTGGTTTCACGATCTACTGAAGACCTGTGTTAAAAAACTGTCCTTTTGTTTTTACTTCGTATTGTGACCGATCATAATATTTTTTTATAAAATTTCTTTTTTGATTTTGCTTGCTGCTTGTTTATAGTTTTGGGATAATTGCTCAATGCTTTTTTTTTTTTTTAATTCAACAACTAAAAGAAGGTTCTAGAAAAAGTTGAAAAGTTTTAGCCATATTTCTGATCTTTATAAGCAGTTTACTTATTCCGTTTCGTATAAAATTTGCTTTGTTTGCCTTTGCATTTTCATGCTTTTTTTTTTTTTGTAGAATTTGGATTTTAATGCTTTTTTTGGCATTTTTTTTAAATAACTGAAAAGAGTCTTAAAAAATGGAAGCATTGTCCCACTGCCACAAAAAGGAAATGCAAAAGCAAGCAGAAGAAGTTTTGTGAGAAATACCATAAGCATAATAGGTCAAAGCGCATTGTAACAACAAAACATATCTTTTACCGATACTCCTCACTAGGTTGTGTAACCGCCTCAGAACCACAAAAAGAGCTTGTTATATCACTGAAAACATTTAATAGCGACAGGAAGGGTCACTTAAAGAACGAGGTGACCTATGATGGTATAAAGTTAGCGTGTTCGTTTATTATGCATGATTCCTATGGTCCTTGAAAATCCTTGAATTTTTTGTTTTGCCAAGTCAGGACCCTTGAAAACTGCCAGAAATGTGGTTGGTCCTTGAATGTTTCCCAAAACCTTTTTTCAAGTTTTGGCAAAAGAAAAAAAAAGGGATATTTCCCTTATTTCCAATGTACTATGTAAGATCCTTGAAAAAAATATTTGGTCCTTGAAAAGTCCTTGAATTTCATCAGGACAAAGGAGTGGGGACCATGTCACGCCATTAACTCTGGTTTAATTCTGATGGCACTGTTGAATTTGTTCCGTATTTTCTGTCTACTGTAGTGTTGGTTTTGGTTCCTTGGTAGAAATTGGGTATCTGCTCCATAAGACCCCTTTTTTTCGCCAACGGTAAAGCTTGGCGAAGCTATGTTCGCCAAAGGGTGAGTTGGTGAGTGAGAAATTGCAACCGTAAAATACTTTTAACCAATAGAGATAGTTAGGTGGAGAAGTGATATAAAGAAGTTAAGAAAGAATGGAAAGAGGCGGAGCTAAAATAAAAAGAGGCAGAGTTAAACCAGAAGGGGAAGAAAACGGGGAGGAGTTATATCTTTACAAACACACTGGACTTCTGATTCCTTTTGAAAATATAATACTATTTCCAATTCAGTTCTTTTTTCAACATACAGACATGTTCAAAGAACTAATGTATATTCTACAAATCTGAAGTTCTATAAAACTGAACCTATATATTCTACAAATCTAAAGTTCTATAAAACTGAATCTATATATTTTATACATCTGTATATTTTATATGCGACATTTATTTAAGACATTAATTGCTTTGAAAATAGTTCGCATTTATCGCCATAATCGATTTATTATTATTATTTCTACGCCTTTATTGTAATTTTCTCAACTGAGGCCTAAAAATCTTAGAGAACATTAAAATACCAATATAAATATATAACGAATCTTACAAATTCTATCTATTCATGTTATAGCCGTATGCAGAAAGTTTATAATGGAGGGGCGGGAATTGGCGCCGATGGCCTAAAATATTGGGGGGAGGGGGGACAATGTGCCAATAGAAGGCATCTTGTTTGAAACTGAATGGGGATTTGGAACCCTAATACCAACATTGGGGTGACGGATCCCCCTGTCCCCCCCCCGCTAACAGCGCCCGTGGAGGCGGGTTACAGAACTACAACTCCAAATATTCACATGTATACATAAAATTTCATTGCACTGGGAGCTTACGACCCCCATTAAACTCTCTCTTGCGCATAGGCGTAGAGTTACATCCCTATCCCCCCCCCCAAATCTGAAATAAATTGCGATTTTACATATACTGTAATGCATAAACGTACAAAAAATATGCTTGCCCCAGGCCTCTACCCAAGCCAGGGCCAACAGGGGCGCGACCCCAGTTGCCCCATCGAGCTATTTATGTACATAAAACAATTCCAGGGTGCTCTGTACTCCATATAACTTTTTCCTTGCCCCAGTTGCCCCTCCATCCTGGTTACAGGCCTGTTGCCCCCCAATAAATTTGAGACCTCTACGTTGATACTCCTGCGTACGCCAGCGGTTTATGTACTTTGAAAGAAAGACGACGAGGAGATCAGAAGGAAAAAATACCGCATGGCCATTGATGTCGCGACAAAATTTTAAACAAAAACAAATTTTTAAATGTTAATAAATTTTCATGTGTTGGAAATTATGTTGTGGATGTATGTAATTATGACGAACTGTTGATTGTGCAACATTTTTAGACGTGATTGTCTTTATGTGCAAAAATGTAAAGAAATGCAAATATAAAAACAGCATCAATAC
>QLNU02003225.1:92730681-92754772 GCA_006491805.2 Dysdera silvatica | reverse complement strand
GGTAAAATATTAATGAGTATTCGTACTTGTTGGTAGAGCCGCAAAGGTGGTCCAAGCATTTGCGAGGCCCAAGTAAAGATGCATTTCTCCAATCCCTGTATTTGAAAGTTCTTGTAAATGTTTTCTGATTGAGGCAGGGTTAATGAGAAAGGGAAAAGCCATTGAATATCTTAAATATTCACTAATTATACTATATTCCATCAATGACTGAAATGCTTATAGTAAGTTATAACAATATTTATACATCGTGACACTTACTGCTTGCAGACCTAATTAAGCGTGATTTTTTAATAAAAAATTTATACCCAAACAGTTGCTGAAATCGGGATACTTTTGTGTAACAAATTTTATCCATAACTGAAATTTTTAGTAAATACTCGGTGATATTCGCTTACTCTTTACGTTTATACTTATTAATGGAGAAAAAGCCTTTAGATTGGCTTTTTTTTTTCAGAAGTTCAAATAAAGTAAAACAAACCGCCTTTTTAAGCCATGCCCATGCCCGCTTTTCAACACATGAGATCAAGCGAGGACTTTAGAACTGATTAACCTGTTAGCTGGGTATGACGACATTTTTCGTCATTGAAATTAAATATCACTGCGAATTAATTAAATATAATAAATAAATAAATATAATTTAAATCTGTATATTTTATATGCGACATTTATTTAAGACATTAATTGCTTTGAAAATAGTTCGCATTTATCGCCATAATCGATTTATTATTATTATTATTTCTACGCCTTTATTCTAATTTTCTCAACTGAGGCCTAAAAATCTTAGAGAACGTTAAAATACCAATATAAATATATAACAAATCTTACAAATTCTATCTATTCATGTTATAGCCGTATGCAGAAAGTTTATAATGGAGGGGCGGGAATTGGCGCCGATGGCTTAAAATATGGGGGGGGGGGACAATGTGCCAATAGAAGGCATTTTGTTTGAAACTGAATGGGGATTTGGAACCCTAACACCAACATTGGGGCGACGGGTCCCCCTGTCCCCCCGCTAACGGCGCCTGTGGAGGCGGGTTACAGAACTACAACTCCAAATATTCACATGTATACATACAAAATTTCATTGCACTGGGTGGTTACGACCCTCATTAACCCCTCTCTTGCGCATAGGCGTAGAGTTACATCCCTATTCCCCCCCCCCAAATCTGAAATAAATTGCGATTTTACATATACTGTAATGTATAAACGTACATAAAATGTGCTTGCCCCAGGCCTCTACCCAAGCCAGGGCCAACAGGTGCGCGACCCCAGTTGCCCCATCGAGCTATTTATGTACATAAAACAATTCCCGGGTGCTCTGTACTCCATATAACTTTTTCCTTGCCTCAGTTGTCCCTCCATCCTGGCTACAGGCCTGTTGCCCCCCAATAAATTTCAGACCTCTACGTTGATACTCCTGCGTACGCCAGCGGTTTATGTACTTTGAAAGAAAGACGACGAGGAGATCAGAAGGAAAAAATACCGCATGGCCATTGATGTCGCGACAAAATTTTAAACAAAAACAAATTTTTAAATGTTAATAAATTTTCATGCGTTGGAAATTATGTTGTGGATGCATGTAATTATGACGAACTGTTGATTGTGCAACATTTTTAGAAGTGATTGTCTTTATGTGCAAAAATGTAAAGAAATGCAAATATAAAAACAGCATCAATACATATATATCATCGTGGTGGTGATATATGTACAAACTGTGATTTTTTATTCGATGTGGAGGAGGGGTAGTGTACATTTAGAGGTGGTCCACTTTGGAAGTTACGCTGCGGCACTGATTATATATGCCGGGTGGCTCTAGATATTATACAACTCGGGGCGAACACGTGTCTTGCCGCCCCAAAATGATTTTATTTTTTATGATAACCCCAGTTTTGCCCCCCTAAATGTCTGCGCTCAGAACAAATGCCCGGTTTGCGCCCCCCTCCTTGTCGCCGGCCCAGTATTCATATTCCAGTAGTTGTTAACTGAACGTTGCTAACATATCATGCAAATCGTACTATGATTAGGACGTCAACTGAAGTCGTTGATAACGTTATAGATGATTTGGGGCAGTTTTTGTACGTAAAAATACATACAATATAGTTACTAACAGTATGGTTTGCCGAAGAATATCGCAATTTGGGTAGAAATATATTTATTATTAAATATCCAAGTGTATCACCAAAAGCGAATTACTGTGTCCAAGCTAAATATCCATATATTATAAATCACCGCCAGTAATTAATAGAGTTCAATATCATCAGTATTTAGATATTTCCTATTGTTTTATTTTACTCCTTCTACCTCCCTTTATTTTCAAAGAACTTCAAACATAGGACTCAATACATTCTGCCTTGAGTCTCGCAAATTCTTAAACCGCCACCATGTATACATATATATGAAAATGCGTGCTTAAACTTACGTAATCAATTAATTTTTTTTCGAGCAAACATTTAATGCAATAGGTTTAGATTAACTGAACTTCTCAACCAGCTTCATCGAAGCTAAATTTATAAAAATAAGTGCATTAAAAAATAATGAATAATGAAATTTGAAAAAATAAAAAGAAAAGAAAGACAAGCTATAAAATGCCAGATCAAGGGTGGAGCGATCGCCCCATATCCCCCTTTGATCCGCCAGTGCTTATTATTATTACTATTATTTATTATTACTGTTAGTTACTTATTATTGTTGTTACTTATTATTATTACTTATTGTTATTACTATTACTTTTAATTATTACTATTACTCATAATTATTACTATTACTTATAATTATTACTTACTTATTAATATAAAATATTAAAATAAAATGGACATTTTATACTTTGCCTAAAAACGTCTAAGCATTCTATAGAATGCCTATAAATTAATAGTAAATAGATAATAGTAATTAATAAATATGGTAGTAGTAATAGTAATAAGTAATATTAATAAAAATCACTGGCAGATCCAAGCTATCCTCCCCCCCCTCCTTGATCCAGGATTATATTATGGAAAATGAAATGAAAAGTACCGGACACTTGGCTGAAAATAGGAATCAGAAACAAATGACCTCTCCCTGAAAAATTTCTAGGTCCGCCCTTGATAATGAGTAATATTAATAATAAGTAATAGTAATGAGAATAACAATAAGTAATAATAAGTTTTATATTAATAAGCGTCGGATGTTACTGCCTTGTCAGGTGACATTAAAAACATCATTAATCGTAAAATATTAAAATAAAATAGATATTTCATACTTTGCTTAAAAACATCTAGGCATTCTATGCAATGCCTGCATTTCTCACTTTGCCGGTAACATATACATATGTTACTAAGAGATTAAATGCGCTTTTCAAATCTTTATCATGCAAATGTGTTTCAAAGCCTTTGCTGTTTGTAAAGGGCAAATTACACATATCAATTATCTTTTCTGAATATTTTATATTAATACGTACATGTAAACCACGTGCATACATCGCAATTCTTCTTTTATAGAAGCAGATTATCAGATTTTTCAAAACCAAATGCTATGTTTTCTGCTAATTCAAACGTAACTAGTCCAAATATAACATAACCTTTTTGCGTGAATTTTCATATAAACACACAATCCTCGTATATATTTAATACATAGCTAGTTTTGAATTATAAAAAAAGAAATACTAGTTTATACTTGTCTTGAAATATCCATATTATATAAAATATCAGAAAGTCCGCTTGTTATATAAGACAGTTAACCCCGCCCACGCGGCTTAGAAAGGTCACCCCCTAAGAAGTTTAGTCCGCCCCAAAAGTTTGGTAAGGTTACAAGCTTGGCAAGTTTATTACTAGTTTGGCGACGGTTAGCGCGGGGAGCAGATGCCCAACCATGGCCGGTTCCTTATGCTATATAGACCCAGATCCCTCGAATAACTATAGATCCCTCGTAAAATTATGGGTCCTGGTGCAACGTATGTAGGTTCCATGGGTAAATGTAATTTTACAGCCATACAGTAGCATAGTGGTAATGCGTTAATGTATTATGTCTTTAACTCAGGTTCAGCTTCTGATGGTATCCCAGAATGCATGCTGTTTTTCTGCCCGCTATAGTTGAGGGGTTCGGGTTTTTTGACCGCAGGGGTTTAGTATGGTTGGGAAATTATAGATCATAGTGTAGCACAACCTTTGCACAATAGAATCACAGAAGTTTGGAGACTTAAAAAATATTTCAGTGATTCCTCAAAGGCAAACTAGTTAAGATAAGTTAGTTCAACATGTAAATCAATGCAAAATTTTCGTCTACATACGTAAGCATCAAAATAAGTATAAAAGACTGAATTAATGATTAGTAATAATATTGGAGAGTCTAGTTCTTGGCATTGGATAGTACTTATCAACACGTTTTAGACAAATGGTGCTGTCGTTTGTAACTTGGAATTCACTTTATTAGATTCCTAATAAAGACAACATCTAAGATGTGTTGATGTGCTCTGCCCTACATCAAAAAGTCCATAACATGATTTCTAGATTAAAATTAATCTAATATATAAACTTCTGCACTTAGTATGACAGAAAGCTGAAAAGGTCATTTCAACATACAGCAAGAGCTTTTTCAATATCATGCTCACAGCTCATAACTTTGAGGAAAACTAATATGTAACTTAGATATTATTAGAAGTTAATTTGATTAATATTGGACACATGTATCATACAATTTTAAAATGGGCTCAAATGCACAGGTATGCAAATAATTGTCATTGCTTTCCTAGTTTACATCCCATCATTGGATGTCATGTATGTGTGTCATTTTAACGAAACGAATTAGTTATTCATAACAAACAGTTATTTCGACACTGGCGTAAGGTTTAAAAACACGACGTTTCGGGAGCCAACTGCTCCCTTTGTCAAGTGAAGGCAGAATTCACATTCTGCCTTCAAGTGAAGGCGAAATAACTGTTTGTTATGGAATCTCCTGGTGAAACTCTGTATTGTTTCGTTATTCATGTCCAGTTACAGATATATGTATATATCAATCATGGGTTTTTTTTCAGTTTACGAATGAGTGTTTCATGATGGTCATTACATTACTGCGACACAAAAATTCACCATTAGAAGCACGAGCAGCTGCCTTTTACCTATTGTATTGCCTTTATGGGAGTCAGCCCTTAAACAAGTACAAAGTAAATATCGTTTGTGCATTCGGTCTTTAAATATTTTTAGTTTCATCTTTAAATATTCATTCTAAACAGACTTAATAGTGCTGCTACATTCATAATATCACTGCAGTGTAAGATATAGAATGTTTGTATCATCTTCAATCATTACCTGTTGAGCTGGATATATATATCCATGTTTGTAAAAATTGCAACACCATACAGGACTCGTCCGAATTGAATGAAATTTAAAATGCAAACGACCTGTGTTAATACAAATTAATGATTAAAATTACAAAGCAAAAACACAAACAATATTACATGTCGAATAGACGTGTAGCCAAAATTCTAGATGAAGCAAAACGGTCCGTCACCGCCATGCGGACCAGGTGTCTATCATCCCGTGCTGATGTCACCTTTCGGCGTCCACTCCCGGATTTCCGAGTTGTCTGGTTCTCTTGAACCCACTGCTTCCACACTCGCATCACTGTGCTGCTGTTACGCCCCATACGAGCTGCTATTGCACGATAAGAAAACCCTCCTTCACGAAAGCCGATCATTCGTCCCCGTTCAAACTCCGTAACTTGCTGAAATGTCGCCCTCTTTCGTCGTAGAGGCATAGTGACGTCTCATGTAACGTTTACCACTAGCAGATAGCCATACACGCCCCGCTACAGCCCTCTATTTATACGGATCCATCAGCAGTTCAGAGGGCGCTGCTCAGCCCATGCATACGCAGTGACTCTGAAATTCTAATCATTTGAATAGCATACCCTAATTTGCATTTCCTGAAAGTTTCAGCTCAATCACATGATTCCTTCATGGTGTTGCAATTTTTACAAACATGAGTTTATATATATATTTTTTTTTTTCTGTCTATAATCTTGAAGTCCGTATTAATGGTATTTGTACACCACTTGTCACTCGCCCTCCTGTAGTTAAATTTTCAGACTCAAACCAAACATCGTTAGACTTAGAATAATGTCTACCATAAATTAGTGTGCACCTTACGTTTGCATAAGACTACTTCTTCTTAATAATAATAATTGTGCCAACTGAATTCTTTTTGGGAAACACCTATTTTTGATTACAGATTTTAATTTTCCAAATCTTCTCATTTTTTCCTGAGGACCCATCACGATTGTCTATTATTTCATCATTCAATCGTGTGTTCTGCTACATGTGTTTATTTATCTCTTGTTTAAAATACGTAGAGAATCAAAAGTATGCATTGATGGAATGTGGAGCTAATGTAGATAATTTATGATAAATAAATAAAATATATATTTTAAAAATAAAATCGGAGTAGATGGAATTGGTATAAAATTGATATATTTCACTTAAACTAATGATGAATTCTAAGTGGTTGAAATTCATAGCTCCTAATGTTAAGTGAGTCTTAAGTGTTTTCTTTATAAGTCTTCCGAAATAATCAGCTGCTCAAAGTTATTCTGATGTTATATTAAATTATGGAATAATCCAGACCTTATTTATTTTCTTCATCAATGTATTTTATAATTACTATTAATTATTAAATTCATGTATACATTTTTTTTAATAGAAACTTGCATAAATTTGAGGGCTGCAATCTATTCGGCAGTGCCTTAAACATAGGTACACAAACTTATAGCTTATTCCTGTCTACAGTTTATTGAGATACTGACTTTTATTCAAAACTGCATCATTTGGAATCTTATCGAAATCTTAAAATCTATTTGAATGTTATGTCAGTTATTATTAATTTGAAATACAGTCTGACTTCGATTTAACAAGATCCGTGATTTAACGATTGTTTTTCTTGGTCCGGATTGAGTTCAGTATTATATTTTCCTTAATTTAACGTTTTCTTTTCTTGATTTAATGATAAATTTTCATCATTAACCTATAGCTGTATACTGAATTCCAGTTAGTAAACCAATTGTCGCCACAAAATCAACTTCGATTTCGTTTACTCAGTTAAAATGAATGCTGGTTTACGGTGTGTAAAGAAATATTTACTGCATTTTGACATCAACCATGATCTTTTCGATGTGTTTGAAAAAATAGAAAAGGTGACGTTAAATATTAACTCTCAAGAAAAATGAAAACAAACATCAAGGATTTCTTTTCAAAGTAGTAATTACGTACATGTGTCTTTTTTAATTTATTAAAATTAACACATAATTTCTTATTTAAATTCCGATCAATAGCACATCCATGGTTTTTGCTCGGCGGGGAGGGGCAAAAATGTGAAAACGTTGTTATTTTTTTTTAATGTAGTAGTTGTTACTTTTAACTTATTTTATATGTAAATTTCAACCCAAGGAGGAATGTAGGATCCATCCCCCCACACGGGTGCATCATTTTTTCTGATAAATGTGTTCCCCGATTTAACAAATTGCTTGGTGTAACGATTATTTTCACTAGTCCTGTGAAAATCGTTAAATCGAGGTTAGACTATATATCATTCAAACATTTTTTTAAATATCCTTTAATATTTTATTGTTCAGAATAAAAATCAGACCTAAAAGTGAAAGAAACAAGAGATTCGAGGACAAATTAGGGTATATGGTAAACCATTCTGCACATGACCTTCAGTTTGTAATTGTCAAGGTAGAGACAGCTCCTGCATGGTTTTTGTTATATTTCCGGTCAGAATTGCATGAAACGTGATATTTAGTGTAATTATAATGTAATAAATCTTTTGATTGTATGAAAAAGCGTGTGTGTGCTGATATTTTAAATTTTGGAAATGTTAAATACACTCGTAAGACATAAAAATCAATGCACCGTGAAAAAAATAACCTGGTTGTAATGAAATTTTGTATGTAGTTACCTTTCTACCTAAGGTGCAAATTTGCATCTTAGATTATTTGCACCTTATGATTAAAATTTAGCACCCAATAAATGAAAAGCTAGAGATCCAGAGCATCGAGACTGAGCATCAAGTAAGTCTGTATAATGAACAAAACTCGATTTCAAAGACAAAACTTCTATTAGATTTTGTGATTGCAGCTACCTATCTCAATTATAACAATACCTCTCCAACGGGTTCATACTCATTATGAGCATATGTCACAATTCGAAAGAGGTTGTGCCATTGGAGTCAAAGAGGCTGGACGAGAAAATCGAAGAATCTCTCTCTTCATTTACATTGGAGCATTAGGGCAATTAGATGATGATGGCAGGAATGCATAAACAACAGCCTGTTTCAGCGTCAAGAGGGCCATGGTGGATATAGGACGGCAACAGAACGGGAAAGCAGAGTAATTGTCAGAGCAGCTCTCACAGCATTCAATTTGTCTCTGTCAACCATCCGACATGTGAACTATACGGAAGTGTTGAATGGGACTATCGATAAGTGACTCAAAGAGTAGAATCTAAGCTTGTGCCACTTAATATGCCATTTACGTCTCACCGGTACATGCCATCAAGTGTGATTGCAGTGGTGCCATACTTGATCGACCAGGAATTACATTGGCTGGGGATGAATCATCTTCAGTGATGAATTCCGTTTTGAGTTCCAGTGACCAGTGCAGACGTGTCTGGAGATGTCTTTGGTAACAATGGGATCGTACCTTTACTATTTTATGTCATACAAGTGAACAACGAGGAGTTATATTCCGGAATTCCATTTCTTTTAATAGCTGGGTTTCTCATTCATGGCACCCGTACAGCACAGAATTATATTAATGAAATTGTTATGACCCGCTGTGTTGCCATTCCTTTTGCACCACCCCGAGCTGACTTTTCAACAAGATAATGCCCAGCCACACATGACATGTCTTCCTACTATTTATCTTCATGCTTTCCAAACACTTCCTTGGCCTTCCCTGTTTCCACATCTCCCCCCGCTCCCCATAGAGCATATTTGGGACATGAGGAGAAGGCACTTTCAACCATCCCAGAATGTCGGTGAATTAACCTGACAGTTGGAGACAATTTGTTAAGAAATTCAACAGGATACGACATATTAACTTTATTAGTCAATGCCATTCCAGGTAACAGCTTGCATCCTAGCCAGAGGTGAACCAATGCCGTATTGATTTGCTCACTTTATGCAGATCTTTCTCTTAAACAAATCATCTGATTTTTCTGAAATTATAAATATTTCTTGTTCTTTACATGTACATCACATCTACCAATTTTTGTTTCAGTTATTCAACTCGTTATAGGTACATCGATTTTTATAAAGACAGTCCCTTACGCGAATGAGATGCATATTTATTTATAGTTCACATTATTCCAGATTAAATGACACCTTTGGTTTAATAATTCGATTCAAAGCGGATACTCTTACCTCCAACTATACGTCAATGCTCAAAATTGAAGCATCAAACGTAAAACGTTTATGTCATACGTATCACTTTTTAATTTTCGATAGATTGTATTCGTGATGTAGTGATAACATAGTTTTTTATCTTGTTGAAACCTTGTTTGAATCCTAATAATGGGTATTCCCCAGTTGAACCCAAGTTCTGGGTTTAATTCAATAGACGGCAAAGGTTCGGATTCTTTAAAGAACTGTAGGTTTTGATGAAGTATATTCTTAGCTTTCTTTACATTACAAAAAAAAAGATTGTTTATGATTAGTTTGAAAGTGAAACGTAGATAGTTGTTAATGTTATTTGGCACTGTTTGTGAGAACACATAATGAAACTTGCCTTTTTTTCCAGTAGTATTTTTTTATTAATATATTTATTCTAATTTCTCAGATAAGAATCACAGTTGAAGATAATTCTCTAATGTGTGATCTTCTTGAACGTGCAAGGGAAGCCAAATTAGTGTCACTAATCTATGCCATAATGAAACTGAAGCATATACATGCCTTCCACATTGTCGGAAACATTACTTTGGTAAGATGGAAGTTTTAAAAAAGTCATAGTGCAGTATAAATTAATATGTATATTTTGGTGCTAATTTCATAGGTGCCAGTCCTTCCGATTTACCCATCTTCTGGTCGGAAAACGATTTCGTCCGATTTTCAGAGATTTCGTCTAAAATCCCCAGTGTTTTTTAAAATGCTGATTTTTTTAAAAAAAATTTGGATACCTATTTTTCTTGATGCGTATTTATTTAAATTTTTATGCATATGTGCATATTTAATAATAAATACGTATAAATAAATGCAAATATCGGTAAAAAAGACGGAAAAATTTGCCTGCCATTGACGGCGCATGCATGACGTGGCATAGTGTGGAATTTTAGCTCCAGCTATGACGTAGAGTGATGCCCCTGCACAACGAAATCATGCATCTGTATTTGTAGTTGTTGGGGAAGGCAAGAAAGAATGCGCTACACCGTTAAGGTTTTGGTCAAGCACGTGACTTTGTGTAGGGAAGCCATGTGTTAGACATATCTGGTATTTCTTTGCTCTGGAAAGAAAGTTTTGTTTTTAGGTGTTTTTGAAAACAACGTTAACGATGTCGACCGTTAATAAAAGGTACTACCAAACGTTTAAAGCCGAATATATGAAGATGTTTAATTTTATTCAAAAATCAAGACTGGGGCCAAAATATGCTTTCTGCACGTGTTGCCGTAAAGACATAAGCATTACTCACGGTGGTAAACGCGATATTACTTTGCATTCTGAGACTGTTAAACATAAGGAGACGTTCAAGGCTGTAGAGTCTAATCATAGTATCAAGCCTTCATTTTTTGCATTTAACGATACCTCCATGATTAACGCTGAATGTTTATTTACATCGTTTTTGATCGAACATAATTTGCCAATGAATTGCAGCGATCATGCGTGGACACTCTTTCGGAAAACGTTTCCTGACAGCAGTATTGCAAAACAATATGGATCTGCAAGGACCAAAACTTCTGCAATTATGAAAGAAATGTCCGCAAAGGAATCCTCATCACTTGTTGAAAATTTAAGGTGCTATCCATTTTCAATTGCAACTGATGGAAGCAACGATGTTGATTCAAAGCTGTATCCAATAGTGGTAACTTTCTTCGATCCTTTATGTGAAAAAATTGTGAATTGTCTTTTATCTATGCCATCTTTGAAAGAAGATGCTACTGGGTTAAATATTGGAAATTTTCTGGTGCTTTACGATCTAAAAAGTTCCGATTTCTAATTGTGTTGCCTTTAGCTGTGATAATGCACCTGTTATGATAGGAAAAAAAGCAGGTGTAGCAGCGGTGTTAAAGAATCATCACCAAAATATTGAAATTATGGGCTGTTCCTGCCACCTTATTAACTTAGCAGCTGAAAAGAGTGCTGCATGTTTGCCATTTAAAATCGATGAAATTTTGGTAGACATTTACTATTACTTACAAAAGAGTTCGAAAAGAAAAGATAGGTTGAAAATTCAAGTATTTCATTAGACTGATATAAAAAAGGTACTAAAACACGTTAGCACTCGTGTTTGAATGTGCTTAGAGCGTATAATCCAGCAGTGGCAACCTTTGATCAGTTTTTTAAGGAAGGAGGTCATGAAAAGGAATCAGATCACCCCACTTTCTTTCTTTACTATTCCCTCTATCAAAGTTTCGGTTGAAAATGCAGATAAAGTGAAAGAACACAACAGCAAAAAAGCATCGCAGAAATTAAAAAGGAAAGCTCAAAATTATGTGGATAGTTCTAAGAAACAAAAAAACTGAACACTCCATGTCTTGTGAAGAAAGATTGTTTTATTTTCTGTCGGAAGATATCAATAAGGCTTTCTGTTTATTTATATCTTATACTGTGCCTGTATTTGAAAAAGCAAATGCTCAACTTCAGTCTTTGGAACCACATATTCATATGCTAAAATCTCGTCGGTTTCAATTTTTTCAATATTGCCAAAATGGACTCCAACTGTAGTCCACTGTGATGGAATGTTGTTTTCCAGATCATTTTGTGACCCAGTAGTTTTTCTAAATTAGTACATACCTTGTGTAGAGGGGGCACTCCCCACATGAAAAATATAACGATAATCCTAGCACCGCAATCTCTTGAATACTTAAACCTCCATGTTTAAAAACCTCGCTTCTATTTGGTACGTATTGGCCAGAAGATATGACATCAGAAATTGTATGATATAACGTCAGAAGAGAAGCGAAACTATGTTCATAGAGAAATACATCCACCACCTCCGTGTGCATGTTGGGTATTCTGAAAATGAAATTCATGCGGGGCTTTTGCCCTCACCCTGTCCTGCTCCCCAAATCCAGAATTTCAAAACCTATACTTTTTAATTCCACGTTCTTATTTTTCTGGATTTACTAAGTGTCTCAGCTCAAGATCTATACTTCCTAGTTTATAAACTCTGTGAAAAAAAAGTCTTTATGTAATACGTTCACTCTCTCCCATGTGTGCCAGATTTGCCTCGCTGTAGATACGGTATATTTTATTGATGCATAAAAGTTACACATTTATTTTAAAAATCTCATTTTCTTGTGTATGAAAATAAGAAATATTCAATCATTTACAATTACCCGGCTATTGTTTTAAAACTTACCTGGCGATATGTCTACCTCAAAATTTGAAATCCGGCCACAACTCCATAGTCAATTTATTTGTATAGTTTTCATTTATAATTGCTTTTTCATTGGCTGCCTTTCATTGTAATAGCCAATGTACAAACAGACACATTTATTGGTTATTTCTCATTACTACAATTGTTTCGCAGAGATAAACTGTGGTTGATAAGTGTGGTAAATGTAATATTTTAGTTGTAATTTTTTAAAAATGGGGGGGGAAGCAGTGGCATAGCATTTCAAAATTTATGGTGTGGGGATTAAGTAGCTTTAAAGAAGATCATGTGTTGCAGCATTAGAGATAATGTGTTTTGATATCCATTGTGAGAAGTCTTGAACCCCTTTTTCTTACGCCAGTGGAATGTTGTGGTGGGAAGTGATAAAATTGATACATCAAAATTGAAAGTTTTTAATATTTTAGCTATTATTTTACAAAATATTGATGCATAAACAATCTAATTTTTTGGTTTTATTGGTATATCATAGCATCCTGCATAATTTTATTGATGCACGTTTCTAAAAGTTAGAAGTGATATGTTATATTTGATTTATATATATATATATATATATATATATATATATATATATATTTGAACGATATGTTTATAAACAGGAATGAAAGTTATTAGTTCTTATTTGTTATTCCACACTCTATGATAAAATGAAATTTATACGTTAGAAGAGCAATTAGGTAAAAAAAAATGATTATTCAGATTATATTTTCAAATTATGTACTTATATATCAAGAAACATCGTTGGTTTGTTAATGACGAACTTAATACGAACTACAAATGTTTTTTGAAAAAATTTTTATATGAATTCTATCGAATGTTTATTTTCTAACATTCCATTTTATTTGTAAGTTATTGAATATGCATAATTCATTTATGTATATAAAATTAGAATATTGAGGTTGATAAATTAGTTGCGATTAGATTATTGCAACACTATAAATATTTTTGCAACATGTGTATGAATAATTCTTTGATATATATATTTTTAACGATATTATTTTACCAATAAACCAAAACTACTTTTAATATGTATTATAATTTAATAACTTGAATTATATTTTTTAGTTCGAATTTATGCAGTTATTAATGTTGCATTGTAAATACTTAGGTTCTATTTAGAGTAAAATTAACACTGTTTACTTTCTTTTTGAGTACATCTTATTTATTAGATTTACTTTTCTGGAGCAAGGGGATGTTGTATGAAATTTAATTTTTTGTAATTGTGCTCTCTATGAAAAGGATTAGTATTTAAAAAAATTCTGAATAAGGATATTGATGAACTCTATTTAAATTTCGAGAGAATTATTTTTTTAAAAAAAAATCTCTTTTATACAAATATTGTCGTAGGTCCCTGTTTGTCCTTATTTTCCTAGTTTCTTGCGAAAAGTCTGCAGGGAGCCCTGCTACTGTTAATAATAATTTGTACATAATAGTGTAAATGCATACGTCACTTCAAGTTTCATTTAATAATTTTTCTTCTGACTGTGTTTGAAGTTTTTATATTTCAATGAAGTTTTGGAATCACAAGGAGTTATTGGAACTCTTGGCGTCTTCCATTTTCAGTAAATTATCTAGCAAATTAATAATTAAATTGAATAATAAAATTAATAAATAAATAAAATTAGAGGAAATAGAACTTCGTAAAAAGGTTTCAAACCTTGAAAGAGACATGAAAGAAAAAAAAAATCCAGCTTTATTTCTAAATTTGTTAAAGTATTATAAAGAGTAGGAAGAAGACAAAATTCTGTCCAGAGAACTTTTGCATAAAATTATAAACTTTCTTAATAATTTTTTAGTTGAAGCTTTCGAACTAACGTGTTTTTAGCTTTTCATTAAAACATTTTTATTGATTTTACATAAACTTTAATTCTATCTCTTATTTTAATGTTTGTACTAGGCAAAATAAGTAAAGGATTG
This sequence comes from Dysdera silvatica, assembly GCA_006491805.2. Taxonomy (NCBI): domain Eukaryota; kingdom Metazoa; phylum Arthropoda; class Arachnida; order Araneae; family Dysderidae; genus Dysdera; species Dysdera silvatica. The sequence goes on along the minus strand of QLNU02003225.1, from coordinate 92,740,282 downwards.
CTTAAAATATATTTGTAATTTCTAGTTAAGTTTGCGTATATGGTCACTTTTTTTTTTTTACCAGATTGGTCACGAAATCAACTATTTTTGAGAAAAAAAATGGCTCTGACCCCTGAATACATGCCATTTTTCTACCGACTGTAGTCTGGGGTTTGATTGCTTTAGCAACAAAGGTTCAGATTCCTCGAAAAATGGTTGGTTCCAATGCCACATGACCTTCGCCATAAAAATTACAGGAGTATGCATGTTAGATGGTTGCCATACTCTCGAGAACATGATTATGATGACATTAGATCTTTAAAAAATGTGGTATAAATGTGCTAAAGCTTAAATATGCATAAAGCACACTCAATTTTACCATTATGCATCTCTCAGCACTGTTGCTGGCTTTTCTTGTCAAGAAACTATTACTAAAAAATCTAATCCTAACTAAAAAACTAAACTAATTAGTATTGATCATTAGGCATTGGTGGTGCGAAAGGTAGATTCCTGGAGCAACTGTTAATGACATCAGCTTCCAACTAGAACATGAAATCGTAACATTCAGATAGATTAAATGACGTTATGTAAAAGTCAAATAGTGATTACACTGCACAAAACTAATAAATAAAAATAAAAACACATTAATCTAGTTTAATTTGTGCTTTTATGTATATTGCACTGTGGTATTTAAATTCATCATAACTGTATGTATACAATAAAAAATATACCTCTAAAATATATGTGGAAAGATGTCCAAGGTTGTGATTGAACGAATAAAATGGAAGGTATTTACAGTTGTGTTATTGGAAATAAGCTATGCTTGGTACTGTTTTCAACCTCTACTTCAGCCATTTATTCTTTTCTCAATTATCTTCCATTTATTCCATTTTACTTTTAATGCTGTCCTTTAAGGGACAAAGAAATTAACATAGTCGCTATTTATTTTGTGCTACTTGTTGAGAAAATGCTCTAACGGAGGTTGCAGTTGAAATAATAGGAGCAGTCTTTGCACACGACATTTATTTTTTCTCAAAAGCTTAACAAAAATTAACTTCTGTGTCACTCAGCATAACAAGTTTCAGTGGTGTCAAATGACATACATTTCGGTAACAGCAGCCTAGATGGATTGCTGAGAGTCAAGTGTTTAGTGAACTAGAACTAATAGTTCATAAACGAAGATCTGCATTACGTGTTCGCCCAGTATTCAGTTATATTGTGTTTGACTTCCAACTGTGCCCAAAAAAAAAGAAAGCTTACCGAATAATTGCTCACTGTAGTCCGGGGTTTGGTTCCCTAGGCCTTAAGAGGTTCGTATCCATTGGAAAATGAGTCCGGTTTCAGTTCTTGTAGCATGCAGCCTTCTTTTTGGTCCGGGTCTGGTGGGCCTTGGTTCCTGCTCATACGATTGTGTCGCCTTCGGAGGGGCTTGACTATGGCGGAGTGTATGGGACATTGGCTAGGCCGCCGGATTGAGGTGGATTGATGTTTGTGCCCGCTATTCTGGGATTTGGTCTTTGTCTCCAGGGTAGTGCAGGCATCTTTTGTTCTATTCTAGACTGTTTGGCAACAGTCTCTGCTCGTGCATGGCATCGATTGCATTGAAGAAGCTTTTATTCGCCCGCAGGTGGGACAATGGCCCAGATGCTTGGATGGAATGGATGTCATTCTGTGTGTTCTGGTTGCAGGGCCAGCTTGTGCCTGCTCCTGTTGGAGCATCGGCCAGCTTGGTGTGTTCTTCCGTACCATCCATCTATTCCAATTGCTTTTCGGAGTGGATTGATCGTGTATTGGTTCTCGCTAGACAAATGACAACACCCGTGCAAGCAGTGCATATCTGTATGCCAGTATGGATTGGTAGTCTCCTCTTAACCCATTGATTGTGAAGATTTGTTGATGTCTATACCTGTCTAGGATTACAGTGCTGCCTTTTAGGTGGCCAGCCTTCCCATTAATTTTATGCCCAATCATCATCATCATTCATTGAAAAACTCTTAGGTTGCAGCACAGCATGACCCTTGTTGTCCTTGCACCATAAAACTCGAACAAAATCATAAAACATACATTAACAAAAGATATTAACCTAACGTTGGCTGTTACTTGAATATGGAATGATGAATTCTTCTTGCCAGCAGAGTGCTCTTCAAGATGGTGGAGGTGGCATGTTCGTCAGGGGACCATTCATGAGTACCGAAATGAGACCCTGTTGTGTGTGACATTGTCCCTCACAGGTCAATGTTACCAAGATATCCTTGATGGCCATGTGCTCCCACTTGTTTGTCTTCAATATCCTACTGGAGACCTCTTTCTTCAACAAGACAATGCACCATGCCATCGCTCCCGAATTATATGTGAATGGATGGATGAACACTCCACAGACATGAACTTACATCGCAGGCGGCAAGGTCACCTGACCGCAATCCCATAAAGCAGATCTGGGATACCACTGAGAGAAATGTGAAATGTTTGAGGTTTTGCCCACCCCCATTGCATGAAAACTTCGTGGACCGTGGGAGGTTCTTCAGAGGTCGTGAATCTATGTGGCTCCCCAACACTTACAGTATCTTGTTAAGTCTACGCTGAGACAAATTGCAGCTGTCATCAGGGCGAAAGGTAGTGTTACACAATGCTAGACAGGTATCTCTAATTTCATTGCTTTTCAGTGTGTATGTATATATATATATATGTAATGAATGTGTGTTTATGTATTTTATACTTTATTTTTGTAATTAAAAAAAAATTTTTTCAATGTAGATGGGACCAGAGATACCTAGCTTTCGGACTGTCGAAATGGAAGAAAATATTTTGTCACTTATGGCTGATGCTCACTGGTGTCAGTATATCAAGAGCTTCTATGAATCTCAGGCTTTTCAGGTAAAATTTAGTTAATCATTTAATCAAATAGTTTAGAAATGTTACTTATTAGCGGGTTTCAATAAATATCGAACCTGCTATTGTTTTTGGTTTGTCTGTTGGTCTGTCGATAATAAAAATGGTAAGGTTAAGGTTTTCCATAAGTGGCATGAATTTTTCTCTGCCTTGAGTGAAAAATTGCCGTTCAATGTGTGGTAATCACATTGTTGGGTTGCCGCTTTTGACTCCTCATCTGAGTGATATCAGCTCTTCACAAGTTTTTGTTTCAGAGGACCGACAACATGGAAGTCACATGGCGCAACGTCTGGGCTATAAGGGACCACCCTTTATAGCCCACATGTTGTGTCATATGATTTCCATGTCTTTGTTACCATGAAACAAATACTTGTAAGATCCACACTCCCTACAGAAGATTTGCTTTTTCAGGACGTCCCTGTTACGGTCATCGCACGTGGTCTCACATTGTCATACTCCTGCATGATAGTGTGAGAGTAGGCACTTTGTAAAACCGTTGGTAAATTTTAGTGCAGTTGCACCCTTTTTTCCACAGAAAATGAACCACTGCACACACTTCCAGGCCTGCAAACTGGTCACTTTTCTCACTTTTAGTCACTTTTTTTGGAAAGGTCACTTTTACTCACTTATTTGCTAAAGGAGTCACTTTCTCACTTTTTTAGATTCCTCGCTATTTTTTTTTTTTTTAATACGGTGAATATTCCTTTTTTGTTTGTTTTTAGTGTAACTACTTGAAAACACAGTGAAAGTTCCCCAGTGATAGGCATTTGAAGAAAAATATTGAGCAGTATGGAAGAAGAGCTGTCTACATTCAAATTTCGAAAATTTAAGTCTTAAAAGTGGTCTTACATGGCGTTCATTTTAGCAGCCTTAAAGTTCTAGAAGTGGTAGAACTTTTCGAAATGTGAAGAGAACTTTAAGAACGATGATCTGGATGCCATATAAGATTACTTTTAAACAAAAAACACAATTTTTCAAAATTTGAGCAGAAACCAATTTATTTCTATACTTCCATTTATGCTCTAGCCTGTCATAACCCAGGCTATTGTAGCATTCTTTTTCCAGAATTTTTGTTTTAAATACATTTTTTTTTAAGTAAAGCCTAAGCCTTGAAGAGTTTGCATCTGAATCATGGGGAAATGTTGATTTAGAAATGACTGGCTTTTAAAGATGGTCGATGGCTTTAAATGCACAGTGGCTGAATAGGGATCCAAACATAGTGCAACCGAACTGTTTTGTAAAGTGTGTTCTTGCATTGTAAACACCAGAAATAAAGTCTTTCAAGCTATTTTGCTACATGCTGAATCATTTAAGCACAGAAAAAGCATTTTGCTCTTCCAAGAAACCAAACAGCTTCAGTTGACATCGAATTCAGCAAATAATGTTCCAGTATCTGCTTCTTGTTGCAATACAAATAATGTGTCCAAGGCATGTTCAAGTGTTGGGCTGTACAGTGTGTAAGATTCTGATGCAACTGCTGAACTGATATGAGTGTTAAAGTGGGTGGCAAGTAATTTTCCAGTAACTTCATGTGCTGGAATTGGAGAGCCTTTTAAAGCCATGTTTCGTGAAGCCATTACCAAAGGCGTTTTCTCCGAGGTGAACTGAAATGAGTTATCTTTTACGAGATGCCCTAGGACCTTACTTCAAACAAGAATGAATAAACGGTATGAATGGGATATATTGCATGTGCTTTTATGAAACTATGAATGCAGCTGACAAGAAAAAGCTGCAAATCACAGCTCACTACTGGTCCAGCAATTGTAACCATGAACAGACACCTGGAACCCTTCTTTATTGGTGAATCCACTGCGAAGAATTTATTTCAGAAATTGATGACTGCCATTGACAGTGCACACCTTTCACTTCGAAGCATGTTGATGCTTGGCAGCAATGGACCCAATGTCAACAAAGTAGTAATACATCTCATGAATGAGGAAATATCATTTGTATGACACAAAAAGCTTCTTGATATTGGTACAATGCATTTCTTGAGAGACTTTCTCAGCTTAGAGAGGATATGTTAGATCTAATTGTAGCAGTTCATTCTCATTTTAATGATTGGCCATCACGATGGGAAGATTTTAGAATCGTACAGAATGCATTACAATTACCTAACCATCGTTTTATCAGATATACCACCAGATGGTTAACTGTGAGAATGCGGTAGAAAGACTTTTTCAACAATAGGGTGCTCTGGAAAAGTACTTGCTTACATTTATTCTAAAGAAGAATGCAAATTTCGCTTTCTCTGCAAAGCACAAGCATATTGTTAACTTATTGAAAGAATACTTTAAACGCTGAAATTCTCTTTGTCTGTAACAGTGCACGGATTTTTACTAAATTTACAGGGACATTTAAAGAAGATTGAGCTGCTAATACACTTAGTTTACAGTGAAATTGAAACACTGGTGAAGATTTTATTAGGTCTGATATATAAGTCACCTTAACAAGCGTTGATGGAATAAATGGTAGCATTTGTGAGAAAACGAATCTTCTTCCTTTAAAAGACATTGCTTGTGGATAAACTATCTTTGTTTTATGGAAAACAAATGAGAAAAAGAAACTGTTACTCCTGAGATATGTAAGAAAACATTACATTGCCTTCTGCAATTATGTCATTGAAAAGTGTCTGAAACATAGCTTATTAGTCTTTTAAGTGCCTTCATCCGAATGCAATACTTTCACAGCAAAACGTTGGTGATATTGTTATGATTGCCAAAGCCTTACCTTTTGATGTCACTGGTGACAGATTGATGGATGAGGGGAGGCTAATGAGGAGATCAGAATAAATGCAAATATTCGAATTGATAAGGATTTAAATAAAAGTTTCATGACCAATGATGGTTGTTGGCGCCATTATTAAGTGTTGACTCAGTCACAGCCGGCTTTGGCTTCTCCATGTTGTATCACATGCGACTTATAGAGTTATTCCATAAATTATTAATATACTTTAAGAATGACGCGTCACACGCTTCAATAACCAGTCAAGAAATGGCGCATCCATGCATTTCATTACTCTTCTTGTAGAGGTGGACTGTATCTTCAAATATCATTCTTTGTTTAAAGATATTACTAATTGGTGTATAACTTTTTAGCGTACCTGTTGCAGGCAATAAGAGAGACTTTGTATCATATGTAAAGAAACGATTTATTAAATTCCACCACATATTGACAGCTCTTGAAATAACATGAACTATTGTCTTAGTTTTCATTTTCTCTTTCTAATTACATTCTGATTCTTTCACACAACAACATGTAGCAAGAGATGGTTCTCGACACTCATGCGACGTAATCAAATATTTTTAAAGTATATTAATAATTTATGGAATAACTATAAGTCGCATGTGATACAATGTGGACAGGCCAAAGCCGGCAGTGCCAACAATGGTTTAAGCTACAAAAAATAGCCTACCATTACCATGTTTGTGAAAGCTTCCCTGTCACATGGCAATACGTACATCGAAAGGTGTTCATCTTCAAGTTATTCTTTGACAGAAGTTAGATCCTCAATGAGTGAGCCTACTTTAAATGCAATAATTATGACTAAAGAATTTCTGCAGTTGTACAATAATAAGCCTGAACTAGTGCCAATCTCCAAAAGTTTGTTAGTTCTTACTCATGGTGTATACAAAAGTTACCTATACTATAGGAATGAAAAGAGAGAAAAAATAGTAGTAGTAAGAGCTGAACACAAAGAAGAGTGCCATAGAAAGACTGAAACAGATTAGAGAAAATTGTGTAGAAGAGAAAGAAATACTAGAACAGAAAAGGAAAGAGAAGGACCAAATTCACAAAGCTGCTGGTAAACTTGTCCTCGAAGCAAGTAATGAGTTGGAGGAGGCTTTGAAAAACAGAAATTTTTGTGAAGTGAAACTGGCTCACGTGTCCAATTGAAAGAAAATGTCAAAAGACAAGAAACACATGTTCTCCAGAAGAATATTGATAAATGGAAAGTATCTAATTAAAAAAATTTTTGCTAAAAAACCAAAGGTGTAAAAATAAGTATGGATCATTCTTTTGTCATTCACAATTCTGTGTTTTCTGAAAGAAGTAGTGTAGTTTCATAAAAATATATCATACTTTGGCCAGACCCCATTCAAGACCAAGGTTAATTTCTGTGCTAAGAATTGCAATCTTCATGATGCAGCAACAATTTTCACTTTGATCCCACCCGGCCTTTCTGGTAGTTGACTTTTTTAAAAAGAAATTTTCTTCTGCCACAAATTAATACTGCACTTCTTTTTGCGAGTCACTTTTCTCACTTTTTTTTCGTTTCATAAGTCACTTTTGATCACTATTTTTCTTTGATCAGTCACTTTTCGTGATGCGTAAATTTGTTTGCAGGCCTACACTTCCAATTCGGAAGCCACTTGCAGCTTCCCTAGTACTTTTAGTACTAATTAACGAGCAAACTGAAGCTGACACATTGAAGCTACTACTGCATCCGCCACAGATAAATGTCTGCATTTTTACAAGTTTCAACCAAGTACCTTTTTTACCAAGATTACTATAGACGAGTGCAACTGACTTTTTGACTGACCCTCGCATATATACACATAGGTCTCAGAAAATCGTAGCAAACTATATTCGCCAGGCAAAAACGCTACTTGCCCACTTCAAAATAAAAATTGTGGAACATAGTAGGAACAGATTTTCCACTCAAGATTTCCAAAAGTTCAATTAGACGACCAAATTTTTCAAGCCCTCTATATGTAAATATATTCTAGTATATGGGTTATAGGCCTGCAAAAGGGTTGCTGGTATCTAACTTGAAGGAGACCCACACACTGAACGTATGTGACGATGTGTGGAACCGGCCAGGCCAGTAACCTAGTGTCCTACCCCGCCTTCAAGTGGTGCAGGCTGAGCTTTCTATTTATGTGGCAAATTAATATTTGCTACATGGATAGAAAGGCGAGGAAGGAGGAGGGCTAATTCGCAATCCGTTTAGCGAGGGTAGAAATTGCTAATTCACTCATTATGTGGCACACCAGAAACCACTTGGCCCATAGTCTCAGGTGCCGGGTGCCTGATCAATGCCCAGCGGTCAATTAACCAATACAGGGGGTGCTAAGAATCACTGGAATGGCCCAGGCTGCCGTTTGTTATTGACCTTGGCAACGTATAATGGACGATCCCTTGCTTCTGAAGCAAAACTTCAGGAATTGGAAGAGGAACTAGACAAGATCAAATGGGACATTGTAGGACTCAGTGAAGTTAGAAGAAAAGGTGAAGAGTTGGTGGAACTTAAAAGTGGACATTTGTTTTATTATAGAGGAACGGAAACTGGAAGAACAAGTGGTGTTGGCTTCTTAATCAACAAAAGAATTAAAGACTGTCTTCTGGAAGTTGAAAGTACATCAGATCGAGCAGCGAGGCTTGTTGTTCAACTAACCCAGCGATACCAACTTCAAATAGTACAGGTATATGCACCAACATCAAGCCATACCGACGAAGAGGTTGAAGAATTTTATGAAGAAATCAAAGAGTTACACACCAAAGGGAAACAACATATCAAGCTCATCATGGGGGATTTCAATGCAAGAATTGGACAACAGGAACAAGGAGAGACATCGGTTGGTAAATACGGATATGGGGAAAGGAATGAACGTGGCGATCAACTCATCGAATTTGCAGAAGCTGAAAACCTTAGCATCATGAATTCATTTTTTAAGAAGAAACCGCAAAGAAAATGGACATGGAAACACCCAAATGGGGGAACTAGTGAAATTGACTATATCCTGGCAAACAAGAAATCAATTATTGAAGATTGCAGTGTACTGAACAGATTTAATACTGGAAGTGATCATCGAATGGTGAGATGTGAGTGCATAAGCCACTGAAATTAGAGCAGCTCGGCCCCAGAAACAAGTAGAAATAAGAGGGTAGATCTAATGAGCTGAAGTAAATACTGAGGGCATTTCAAGTTGGAATTAAATTAAACTTTTTCTGCACTGGAAGGACTTATTGATGAAAGTGATATCTCAGAAGCAAATGAAAACATTGTTAAGACAATAGTTGAAACTGCTGGGGAAATTGGTGGTGTAACCTGTAAAAAGCACAATAGCAAATTATCTGAGAAGACGAAACAGCTCATGAAAAGGCGAAGAGATATGAAGGTGGACAATCGAAATACCAGTTCCAGGATTGAGTACATAGAACTTTGTAAAACTCTGCGCAAAAGCATGAAAGAAGACATAAGAAAATTCAACTGTGAGCTAGTAAGGAAAGCCATTGAAAATAACAAGAGCCTTAGGGTTGTTAAAGGAAGTTTATCTGTTGGGAAGAAACACATCATTGCATTAAAAGGAGAGGATGGCACTGTAACAAGAAATAGGGAAGAAATACTTAGAAGAGTTGAAGAATTCTACAAAAAACTATATGAAAGTAACAGTGGATTAAACGAAGACGCCGAAATAGTCGAAGGAACAGCTCCTAAAATCTTAAAAGAAGAAGTTTCATTTGCAATAAAAAATATGAAGAAAGGAAGAGCCCCTGGTGATGATGGTATTACATTAGATATCCTAAAAGAAGCTGGAGAATATGTAGAAGACATACTTGCAAAATTCTTTACCAAATGTCTTAACAGCGGTAACATACCAAACCAATGGGATTCTGCAACAGTAATTCTTTTGCATAAAAAAGGTGATAAAGAGGATTTAAAAAATTACCGACCAATTAGCTTGTTACCTGCTATTTATAAAATCTTCACAAAAGTGCTAACAGATCG
>QLNU02003225.1:92708760-92730581 GCA_006491805.2 Dysdera silvatica | reverse complement strand
GCATGACTTCTACCTGTGAAAACAGATTACCATCCCTATTTCTTCTTGCAGCCTGTATTTCATGAACCTGTAATGCCATCAGCACCAGATTAACATCAATAACACATCTCCCACAGATACATGCCTTGTGATTTGCATGTTTGTAACCTACCCCTTTCTGGGCGGACAATTTCCATATCAAGCAATGTACTTTTAATGTTACATTATAATAAACAGACAATCACATTTTAAGCAAATCATTACATAGTGTAGGTTTTTTTAAAGGAAAAAACAAAAAAAATTTATGAACCTTTCATTCTGACTGTGACGTTCATGGAAACTCTTTGATCGCCTCATTTCAAGATCACTTTCTCCAGTTTCAATTGCAACAATTGAAGACTTGCGACTTTGAGAAACATATGCTGCGCAAAAAGAGTAAAATAAATAAATTATTTGTCAAACTAATTAAAGTAAGCACTAAAATTTAATTAAGTGAACTAACTAAATAAATATTTTATTTCATCGGATCAAAGATGCTAAAATTAAGCACCACATTTAAAACACAGTGAACAAAAATAAAAATACAAAACATATATATATATATATATGGCCTGCAAAAGGGTTGCTGGTATCTAACTGGAAGGAGACCCACACGCTGAACGTATGTGACGATGTGTGGAACCGGCCAGGCCAGTAACCTAGTGTCCTACCCCGCCTTCAAGTGGTGCAGGCTGAGCTTTCTATTTATGTGGCAAATTAATATTTGCTGCACGGATAGAAAGGCGGAAGGGGAGGGCTAATTCACCAACCCGTCTAGCCAGCGTGGTGAAATTATGGCTAATTCCTCCATTATGTTGACACACCAGAAACCATGGCCCCTAGTCTCCAGGTGCTGGAGTGCTCCTGATCAAGGCAGCGGTCAGTGTGGCATGAAAGCAGGGGGTGCTAAGAATCACTGGAATGGCCCAGGCTGCCGTTTGTTATTGACCTTGGCTACGTTTAATGGACGATCCCTTGCTTCTGAAGCAAAACTTCAGGAATTGGAAGAGGAACTTGACAAGATCAAATGGGACATTGTTGGATCAGTGAGTTAGAAGAAAGGGAAAGTTGGGGAATTAGAAGTGACATTGTTTACTATGAGAACAGAAACTGGAAAATAAGTGGTGTTTGGCTCTTAATCACAAAGAATTAAAGACTGTCTTCTGGAAGTTTGAAAGACATCAGATGAGCAGGAGCTTGTGTTCAACTAACCCAGCGATACCAACTTCAGATAGTACAGGCATATGCACCAACATCAAGCCATACCGACGAGGAGGTTGAAGAATTCTATGAAGAAATCAAACAGCTACATACCAAGGGGAAACAACACATCAAGCTCATCATGGGAGATTTTAATGCAAGAATTGGACAACAGGAACAAGGAGAGACATCGGTTGGTAAATACGGATACGGGGAAAGGAATGAACGTGGCGATCAACTCATCGAATTTGCCGAAGCTGAAAATCTTAGCATCATGAATTCATTTTTTAAGAAGAAACCGCAAAGAAAATGGACATGGAAACACCCCAATGGAGGAACCAGCGAAATTGACTATATACTGGCAAACAAGAAATCAATTATTGAAGATTGCAGTGTACTGAACAGATTTAATACTGGAAGTGATCATCGAATGGTGAGATGTAAAGTGCACTTAAATACTAAATTAGAACGACAGAAGCTCATTAGGAAACAAGTAAGTAAGAGGGTGGATTTAAAGAAATTAAAAGAAAATACCGAGGCATTCAAGTTGGAATTAAAAAATCGCTTTTCTGCACTGGAAGGACTTATTGAAGAAGTTGACATCTCAGAAGCAAATGAAAACATTGTTAAGACAATAGTTGAAACTGCTGGGGAAATTGGTGGTGTAACCTGTAAAAAGCAGAATAGCAAATTATCTGAGAAGACGAAACAGCTCATGAAAAGGCGAAGAGATATGAAGGTGGACAATCAAAATACCAGTTCCAGGATTGAGTACATAGAACTTTGCAAAACTTTGCATAAAAACATGAAAGAGAATATAAGAAAATTCAATTGTGAGTTAGTAAGGAAGGCCATTGAAAGCAACAAGAGCCTTAGGGTTGTTAAAGGAAGTTTATCTGTTGGGAAGAAACACATCATTGCATTAAAAGGAGAGGATGGCACCGTAACAAGAAATAGGGAAGAAATACTTAGAAGAGTTGAAGAATTCTACAAAAATCTATACGAAAGTAACAGTGAATTAAACGAAGACATTGAAATAGTCGAAGGAACAGCTCCTAAAATCTTAAAAGAAGAAGTTTCATTTGCAATAAAAAGTATGAAGAAAGGAAGAGCCCCTGGTGATGATGGCATTACATTAGATATCCTAAAAGAAGCTGGAGAATATGTAGAAGACATACTTGCAAAATTCTTTACCAAATGTCTTAACAGCGGTAACATACCAAACCAATGGGATTCTGCAACAGTAATTCTTTTGCATAAAAAAGGTGATAAAGAGGATTTGAAAAATTACCGACCAATTAGCTTGTTACCTGCTATTTATAAAATCTTCACAAAAGTGCTAACACATCGCCTGCAGAAAAAATTAGATGCAGCTCAACCAAGAGAACAAGCTGGATTTCGAAGTGGATTCAGTACAGTGGACCATATTCAAGTATTAAGAGAATTAATTGAAAGAACACATGAATATGAACTTCCATTGTGTGTTGCATTTATTGACTATGAGAAGGCCTTTGACTCTATTAAAACATCAGCAGTCATCAACTCTTTAAGATCAACAGACATTGAGGATGTGTACATTGACATGGTGAAACGTGTGTATAAAAATGCAAGTGCAAAATTTCGGTTACATAAAGATACCAAAACTATCAAACTTGGCAAAGGGGTGAGGCAGGGAGATACCATTTCTCCAAAACTTTTTACTTCAGCTTTACAGATGATTTTTCAGCTGATAAATTGGAATAACAAGGGAATAAAAATAAATGGTGAATATTTAAATCATTTGCGGTTTGCTGATGACATTGTTATTTTTTCAACGAACCCATTAGAACTCCAAGACATGGTACAGGAGCTCTCAACTAGAAGTAAAGAAGTTGGACTCAAGATGAACCTACAAAAAACTAAGATCATGTTCAATAATTTTGTAGAGGAAACAAAAATACAAGTTGACAACATTGAGCTAGAAATTGCTGATTCATATATTTACCTTGGCCAGCTGATTTCAATGGATGGCAACATTATGAAAGAACTCAACAGACGTATTAAACTTGGCTGGAGTGCATTTGGAAGAAACAGTTTTATCCTGAAGGGGAAATTGCCTTTGTGTCTAAAAAGAAAGGTCTTCAACCAGTGTGTATTGCCAGTCCTCTCTTATGGATCAGAGACATGGAGTCTAACAGTTGGAGCAATACGAAAGTTACAGACAACGCAAAGGAGCATGGAGAGGTGCATGCTTGGAATAACTAGGAGAGATCGAAAAAGAAACACTTGGGTGAGAGAGCAAACTAGAGTAGAGGACATCATTGTTAAAGTAAAAGGGCTGAAATGGCGATGGGCTGGGCATATTGCAAGAAGAACTGATCAACGATGGACAACAGAAATTCTGAACTGGATTCCAAGAGACCACCGAAGACCTAGAAAACGTCCTCAAACTAGATGGGTGGATGAAATAAGAAAACAGGTTGGGGTGACGTGGAAGCGAATTGCTCAGGATAGACTTGTGTGGAAAGCATTTGGAGAGACCTTCATCCAGCAGTGGATAGATAATGGTTGAATATGATGATGATGATGATGATGTGGGTTATAATTGTTCTATCAGTTCATATGCTTCCATTAAAATATATACAGTAGCAGTATGCCAAATCGTTCAGTGAGCAGATCATTGAAGGAGTCGCCTTATTTATTGTTAGGATTTTTTGTTTGTTTTATGTTACTAAATATGTTATTTCCATATCCTCTTAAAGCTTAAGAAGAGTAAATTGAATGTTAAAATCTTATATAAATGAAGCTGAATCAAAATTTTTATTTATTTTTGAGGTATACAATGCTAACCAAAAAATTCAATTTAAATTATAAAAAATCTGAATTTTATAATTCTTTTTTGTGGAGGGAATTTTTACATATAGAAATTTCAGGCAATGAAATTCTAAAAATTACAAAAAACCTTTTCCTGGTGGCTTTGTATGTTAATCATTTGGCAATTGTGTTATCTCTGCGGAGGGTAATATCGTACAATGGTATATATATTTTTTATTATTGTTAGTATTCTTGTAATATGCTACACTTAAAAAATTACAAACTTTTGTGAGTGATGTGTTTTGTTTTTTGTTTTTTTTCTGAGCTATCTCATCTTTTAAATGTATGTATGTTGAAATTGTACCTCAGGAATACATTCTTCTCCATAAAACATATGAAAGCATGAAGGAAGCTGTGGGATATTTAAATTCTGATGCACCAAAGGATGATGGTGCAGAATGTATCCGGTATGTATAAAACTTGAACCACTCCGTAAAAGCTGTAATTTATGAATGAATTTGTAATAATAATAATACTCCTTATTTGCCAAGGCATTATATATATATAACCCAAATACATACAAATGTACCAAAAACATACAAATCGAACATGGCAACCTGATGAGGTTGGAAAAAAGCTGAAAAGAAATGGCTTTTTGCAAGTTCCATCACTCAGATTAAAACAAGTGAGGGAAGCATCTCTAAAAATGTATGGATTTCATGATGAATTCTTTGAAACTATGTAGACTCATAAGCAAATACTGTTAAAATGTGTGAGATTTTTGGGACAATGTTTTAAAATGTATGGCTTTCTCCACAAAATTTTTCAAAATCTATGGATTTTTCAACAAATGCTTAAAATGTATAAACCAGGGAGTAAGCTGCGAAAGAAGTTTTTGTAACTTTTTGGCTACCTTGCACCTCAAAGTTCTAGCCGAATTAAAAAAGTTGTAGCCAAATCAGAAAAGTTATTTTCAAGTTTACAAGAAAATTTAGTTATAAACAACCAGGGGCAGACTGGGTCCTCTCAAAGGGCACATGTCTTGGATGTTTGGAAGGTGCGAGTCCTTATCCATTCAAGGGCATGAGTCCTATCACCCATGAGGGCGCACCGGCCCAGCCCACCCCTGGACTCTATGCAATGCCAACTTGGTATTCCTAGTAAGGATATGTTTTATCACCGATGTGGAGGACGGCATGATGACACTTCACCTGGCCATACCGTTCTATGCAGTCTGATGATCTCGCTATCAACACCTTTCCAATTTTATTTACTGCTTTTCGGTGAATCGCTCATCAGTTTTTCTAGCTGAATTTTGGTTATTGTTGCCTTTCTGTGAAAAGGCTAGTGACAGCTTAATCCCTGGTACAAACTCTTCTCGACAAATGAAACAAAGTGTTTTTAAATTTCATGAACCCTTCTCAGAAAATTCTCTTAACATGTGCGGAATTCTTAGTGAACCCTCTTAACATCTAGAGATTCCTCAGCAAACATTTTTAAACTCTACGAAGTTTTCTTCCAAACTCCCTATGAAACTGAGTTGCAGCAAGTTACGCTAGAAAGGAATATAATGAGGTAAATTTGATTTTAAAACGTCTTTCTTTATCGATGGAAAGGGGTACACACAAATATATTTCTGTTCACTTTTGATGAAAATCAGTTAACTTATACAATTTATCCATGTCCTCTATCTTACTATCAGTTTAAGGAATGTCGAAAAATTGTACAAAATAAGCATGCCTGAGCAACAATTTAAGCTGCATGAGGTTGTTTTTTTTTTGTTTTTTTTTTTTGCGACAGGATATCGTGTATTCGAAAAAAGTTTAATACAATTTTTGCACCCTGAAAATTAAAAATTTGCACAATTTTATGTTAGAGGCTGCCATATGACAATTTTGAAGACCTGTGATGTCATGAATGGATAATCGAAATGGGTTTGATTTTGGAAATGCTTACAAACTATGGTGTGTAGCAAAGTCAAGAAGGATTGTACAAGTATATCGCCGATTGCATGATTTTGTACAAAATAAAAAATGTTATTTGTAGTTCTAAATTTTAATTATGGTATTTTGTTTAACGTTCTCCTAAAGTACAACATTTTCAAAACTATCGCAAATATTTACAGTAGGAAAAAAAAGCTAAAAGGAATTTAAAAATGCTAAAGGAAAAAAAAATTCCAGCTTAAACCCTGCTGCGCAAGGTGCATGTTTGTTACAATGTTTCTTGTTTTGTAATTGCGGATGTTGGCTATCAGTTTAAGCAGAAGCTCAGTGGCTACAAACTTTAGTCGTAAGGAAATAAGTTGTGGTTCAAAGGTCACATGCAGCACTCTACCTCATCTAACACATCCAGTCTTGAAACATGAAAATATGAACAAAATTAAATCAAACTTGGTTTAATTATGATAGGTACGGTACTAAAGTATACACACATACACTAGGATTTCCATATATTGAAGTTGATTTTGACCACCCTGCATTTAAGTTTGAGTGTGTTGATCAATATCGTTAGTACCATCTCAAGCAACCTTAAAAGTTAGGTGAACTCAGCAGCCAATGTAAATTATTAAAACGTGTAAGTGATGATCATAACTAGTCTAGTGGTTATGATCATCACTTCATGCTGGAAAAGGTTCAGTTCTCTGTTAACGTATAAAGAGGTCATCGTTTGGTCATCATCCCATGGAAGCCCTTAGTCATGCTCCAGATAATTAGGTAACTTCATCTGTTGTGGTTTGAAGTCATTAGCATATAGTTCAATAACTACAACTCCCTTCTGATGGCGCTAATTAAATCTTATTAATCGTGATCTAGAGAGCAAATTTGCTATAAAACTAATTGTTGTCAATTTCATGTAAAGATGTGGTTAATTTCTTTATTTCTTTTAGGATGTTTGAAAAGATTGCCCATGGTGAGACCAACATTTCTCAAATTGTAAGTAATAGGGTTTGAAAGTTTTGACAAAAATTTACCTGTATTTATCCATTGTTCAGTGAACGTGTTTCCAATTCAAAGTTCTTTAACTTCTCATAAGTTTTTTAAACTCTATTCACGCATGACTACCATGGGAATTATCTGAGTTTGAGCCCAGTGGATATATGTTTAAGCTGCAGTTACATTGGCCGAGTTTACACGCTACTGCTGAACTTGCTTAGTGTAATAAAGTTGTCTAGTTAACTCGCCACTCGCTTGGCTAGTGAAGTGAGGAGTGGGCTACTTTACACGCTACTTGCCCAGGTTTCCTCGAATTTGATTGGCTAAAACAAACCCTCGAAAGAAGTGGGTAAAGTTGGGTAAAGCCAGTTTAGAAAAATGCTATTAGTAATCGTCTACTGACCACCTCTATTGCACATACTAAGCGAGTTTTACAATCTATGTGTAATTGAGCCTCACTCACATGATGACTAGTTTACAAGCCAGCGAGGAGTGTGTAAACTCACCCAATGTAATTGAGGCTTTACTTGTTATTGTTGTGGATTTACTGTGTCCAGGGTTTTATTTTCTGGGGAAAAAGTGGTTCGGATTCCTTTGAAAATTGTGGGTCCTGGCGCCACATGACCAAACAGAGTTTGAATGGTCCTTAAAAATTCCTTAGAAATTTTTTAATATTCACTTAAAACATTAAGGGCCTTTAAAGCTCCTTAATATTATGTGGGACTCCTTAAAAACTCCTCAATTTTGCATTCACGGTAGCAACCGTGATTAGCTAAATGTGCAACCTTTGCGATCTTTCGGATTGTCATGACCTTGACCTATTGTCATTGCATTCAGTAAAAATAGTTTGAAGTTTAATTTTTAGAAATTGAATGCACTTTGCACATGGCCATCCATTTTAAGATTTTTCTCTTCAGATACTGAAAAACTACTACTAGTATTTAATCTAAAATAATATGCTGTTGCAGAAATTGCACATATATACATAAAACTTCACGATTATTTTAGACTAAATTATCGTCTAATTGGGTAGGGCTACAATTTTCAATTTTGTTTTCTTGTGCAATTTCCAGTTGTAACTGGTTGTCATTAATAACTATGCACCAGATAAAAGCAGTGTCCCTTGGACTTAGTCTCACCTTGTTTGTCACAGAATGACCCTTGCTGTCCTTGTGCCATAAAAATGCAACCAACCCCCGGACAATATTAGCGGAGTACTTTAAGGACTATGCAATTAGGACTGAGAGGTGTATTGAAGGGTGAATAATCAGCATTCGATGACGACTTGGTAGTGCATGTTTGTACCATTATTTGGAGGTCTTATTAAGTTCCCCAATACTGTTAGATTTGTAAGCTTTCCATTTCTCTGGCCTTAATTTCCACAAGAGGAAGTTCTGGGAGAAAATTTTGACATCTGAAACGTCACTGGGGGAAATTCCATAAAGGCTGAGAAACCATGGGCACAAATTTATTATGGAGTTTTGGAACAGTTACTAAAACAAAGAAACCTTGCATAAAATTTGTAGGAGTTTTCCAAATAGAAAACTAAGATTTTTCCTTGTTATTTCTGATTGTCGATGCTTTATAGCTTGATAATGACAAAAATGCTTCTGGAGAACAAGAAGGTGAGTTTCAAGATATTGGTGCACGGCGAGCCTTTCTGAAGGAACAGCAGATGGTTATGCATACCGATGCAATGTTTTCTACTACCAGTTTGAAGCCTGAAATACTGAGTGATACCGATGATAGTAGCGACCTACCCCTGGCTGAAGGTAAAATACATGTAATTTTTTCATTGAGGGGCTTTATTAAAATATATTACACCCATGACAATTGCCTTGAAGTGTATCAATACAAAATCAGAAGTTTTTAAAACTTATTTTTACTTGTTTGATATTAATTACTAGAAATGACATTTATTATTAAAACTTGTGCATTATTTGATTAACATTTTTTTCATGCATTTTGTATCAGAAGTTCTTTTTCACATTTGCGGGTCATTTTCCCGAACGCTGTCAAGGACCACCTGCGATTTTCGTTGAATGTCGGACACAGTTGCAAAATGTCATCCTTTCAGTTTCATTTTTAATTTTGGGAATAATGTAAAATCACATGGAGCCAGATCTGGTCAATAGGGTGGGTGGGGAACAACAACCATGTTGTTATGAGCTGAGAACTGTGTTGGCTTTAGGGAGGTGTGGGCTGGTGCGTTGTCGTGATGAAGAAGCCAGTCCCCATCACTCCGAAGTTTAAGTCGTTTTCGTTGCACATCTTCTCTCAAGTGCCTCAGAACACCACAGTAAAAGTCAGAATTAGCTGTAACATTAGGAGGGACAAACTCACGATGAACAATCCCTTTGATGTTGAAAAATACAATGAGCATATTTTTTGTTGCGTTCCGAACTCGACACACTTTCTTTGGCCTCTTCCACTGTGAGGATTGCTGCTTCGTTTTTGTATCATATACCATAAACCCAACTTTCGTCACCTGCTATGACCTTAGAAATGCAACTGACATCCTCATTAGCTTTTGTGCAGAGTTCAAAACAAACATTCATGCTTCGTTCCTTTTGATCATTTGTCAAGAGTCTTTGAACAAACTTTGCATCAATGCACCGCATGTTCAAATTCTCTGTTAAAATTTCTTGGCCAACTCCATAACCGATTCCAACAATGTTTGCAAGTTCTTAGATAAGTTAGTCAACGATTTTCTCGTAGGAATTTTCCAATTTTTTCCACATTTTCATCTGTTTTACTTGTGCTTGGTCGCCCTGAATCTTGTCATCTTCAAATGAATAACGACCCGCCTTAAAACGCGAGTGACATTCAAAAGCCATTGTCCGATTTAAAACTTCATCACCAAAAACCGTATGAAGCATTTCAAGAGTTTCGGTTGAAGATTTACCAAGCTTCACACAAAATCTGATGCATGCACACTGTTTGATTTTTCTGTCCATTGCTAAATCGCAAGCAGTCCAAAACAAGAAGTCGAAAAAAACTCCACAGAAAAAAATTGCATTCTCGCACCTTGAAGTCAAGCAGTGAAATGAGTAGAAGCGGTTTGCAGGAATGTGACCTTGACCTACTTTCACCTCTGCTTCTACAGATACGATCACAGTAAAAGCAGTCCTGGAACTTTCCGATAGCACCTTGTATCGCGGGTAACCACAAAAGTATTTACCGTTTTTAGAGTTTGAGACAAAGTACAGTATATACATAGTATAGAAAAGCAATTTAATCATGGAAAGGATCACTATAGGCACCAACAACATTTTGATGCCGTGTTAACAACTTATATATACTTCTGTAATAAACTACCTGGCCATAGTAAGAGCAAAATTTTGGAGGTTGGCATGCAACTAATCAAGGTTAGAGAAGTCACTTTCACTTGGGCACATTCTAGTCAAGTGACAGAAGAAAGTAATAATCTGAAGGTGAAATACTGAGTGAGTAAGCTAGGTAACATGACATCCCCCGCACAAATTATTTAATGGTGTTTCTGGTCATTGAAGTAGAATGGGTATACACACATTATTCTGAATGAGCAGAACTTCCTTTATGTTGACCAGTGCTGCTTCCTGCTTTTTCAGTTCCTCGTGTACACACTTAAGTTGATCGTGGTACATTGTAGCTGTGATCGTTTGGCTCTGTTGCAAGAATTCATAATGAACATCACCACGTGTTGTCCCCCGTAAGCACAGCATAACTTTACATGGATGCAGTGCTTTGATGTGTGCAGAATTGAGTCAATGGTGGACAGCTGATGTCTAGAACGTTTGAGGTTGCTGTACTTGAACCATTTCTCATCACATGTTTGTTAGTGCCCTATTCAAAAACAGTTCTTTGTCATAACGTAAAGACAAACAGTAACATGTTGCTGTTAATTTGTTGCAGGCAATTCATGTCTGCAGGGAACCTGGGTGGGCCTACTTAGACAGTTTGTATGCCTTACTTATTGTATGCAGGTGTCTTCAGGCAGTTTCATCACTAACACCAAATGGCAGGGCTAGTTTCTGGCATGTTTGGCTACTGTCCAGTTCAGTGGCCACTTTCAGAACTTCTTTGCTGAGGCTGACAGAATTACTGGACTTTTCTTAGAATTAATTCATATCTGTCTTTAAATTTTCGAAACCAATTCTGAGTTGTGTCTTCCTTTACAACATCTGCCCTGAATGCTAAGCAAATGTAATGAATTGAATCAAGTTGATATTTGTATGATAAACGTACACGAATAATTTCTACTAATACCACAATTTGATTTGCACAACTTTTCACTACCAAACTGCTGATTCATATGCATAAGACATTTTATAACTTCATCTGATTATATATCTAAGAGCGCTTAGGTGATCGTATTGGATTTGGCTGTGTCTGCATTTTGGGGTTATTAAGTCATTTTGTTTCCCCTTCTTGACTTGGTGCCATGTATGGCAATGCCAGACACACTGCTCTTAATCTGCCATTACTGGTGTAACTCTATCCTCATAAATTTAATCCGTGCACTATGTTTCTTTTACGCCCTCAGTAAATCGTAATATAGCTTATGAGCACGCCATATATATATATAATACTATAATAATACATTAATATCCACACAAAATGATTTAAAGAACAATGTAATTCAATATGGCTGACGAGCACGCCATTTGTTATTACCAGATTTTTCCACACAAAATACTTTTGTTATTACCTGATATTTGTGAATTAATATGTGAATCATTGAAACACCTTGCGTGACCATTGCATCTCTTGCATCATAGAAACACAATTTTCTATGCACTTACGATATACAATGATCAAGTACTTTATTATTATGGATCAGTGTGTGTAGTCAGTGTTAGTGTACATGATACTAATTGAATAATGTAAAGAATAAATGTAGATTATAATAATATGATAATAATTATTATTAAAAAATTGACTAAAGTTCATTTGGCTTTCCATTTCTAACGTGTTTGTTTTAAGTTGCTTTATGTGCTTGCAGTGAAAAAAAAATATTTTTAATATCTTCTTCTGAAAATAAAATTAATACTTTTGGGTTTTCAGATGGTATTTTCATGTTGACTATTGTGGTACATTGTGTTTTGCAATTTAAAAGGTAAATCTTATTAGAGGAATGGTTTGTTTGTACTTTTATATCAAAGGTCAGCCAAAGTGGTGCCATACCAGGATTTTTATAAAGGTTCTGTACCTTAATACTAAGGGAATTAAATGTCTGGGTGTTCACATGAAAGGATTCCTAAATCATAAAGTTAATATACGGGAAATATTTATTGTATGTACTTCTTGCATTGCCATCATAATAAAGAGCTTTTCAAAGAATTTTCCACATACCACTCGCATGAATGCACTAAGTAGTACCTGCTGACACATATGCACTAATTAACGACTGTAAACGAGCACAGTAACGATGTCGATATCACAGAAGAAGGTTGCATGAGTGTTTTGTAGCTAGCCTTGTTTATTACTGTTCAGTGTCATTGTGGAATGTAATACAGACAACACGTTGAGGACTTCTGAAAAAAAAACAAAAAAAAAACTGTAAACTGTCACCAGAAATTCACACCTAGGCACATGCAAGAACTGCTTGTACTACCCCAGCTATCACCTAAACTATTTTTCAACAAGATGAGGTATCAAATTAAGAAATAATTTTTATCAACGTGTTTTAGGCATAGTAATATTAACGCCGATGTTATGGCGTGGGTAGATGGTGAAACATTCGCGAAGAAAAGAAACGTTTTCTGCTTTTGGTGGGGGTCACGATCCCATGACCTCCCACTTGCCAGGCGTATACTCTACCAACTGAGTTATGAACGACAAATATTCGATCCCTTATAAACGTATTTGAAGACTACTTTCTGAAACCGGTTATTTCGTGGAATGGGGCAATAACATGGACTACTATTTAAACCAAATTGCAAAGAGACCCTTCTCTTTGCAATTCAGTTTAAAAAGCAGCCCATGTTACTGTCCCATTGTACGAAATAAGCAGTTTTGGAAAATAGTCTTCAAATATGTTCATAAGGGATCGAATGTTTGTCGTTCGTAACTCAGTAGAGTATCTGCCCGGCAAGTGGGAGGTCGTGGGATCGTGCCCCACCGAACACAAAAAACATTCCTTTTCTTTGCGAACGTTTCACCATCTAACCACATCATAACATCGGCGTTAATATTACTACGCCTAAAAACGTTGATAAAAATTGTTGCTTAATTTAATCTGCGTAGTGTTTGACTTGTATAAATAAAAATTAAAAAAAAGATGAGGTATCGGTTTGTTTCGGTCTTACCTTTGGAGATCACCTACATTGCAAAATACTTAAGAGAGAGATTGTGCAGAGGCAAACCAATTGCTTGGCTTTAGTTGCCATGTTTAACCCCACTGGAGTTTTACCTGTAGAATTACATCCAAAACCGTGTTTATCAGATCCAAACCAATGATTTTCAGTCCCTTAAAAGCCCTCATAACTGACATTGTTGACAAGAACTACACCAAACATGCTTTAAACAAGGTGGAATGTGGTTGACTATGGTCCGAATATTTATATTGCAATCAGTGATGCTTGTATTGAATGCCAAATTGGCAAAAAAAAAAAGAAAAGCTTTAACAGTTTTCCTTTGTAATGGTATTAACCAAAAGGTATAATAACAAATACTTTTTGAGGTAAAATTTCATTCTTTTGAATACTTTTCATCTGGACGCCCTGTGTTAATTATATTTATATTTTGAACTTAATTATACTCCTTTGTTTTTGTCTAGTATATAGAAAAAGACCTTATAAAAGAAAGAAACATGAGTTAATGGATCAGTCAGAGGAAGAGGAGGAATTGAATGAACTCGGACTTAGCATTGCACTCTCTCCAAATGACAGCAGTTGCTCATCAAAAAGCTCCAATGAAATTGCAAAGCATATTTTTAAGGATGATAATCAATCAATGAGAGACGGTAGGCATTAGTCATTGGGATTAAATTTAGTAAATTTATTTCAAAAATACTTTTAAGTTAATTATTTCAATGATACATATTAAAGCTATTTTGCATTCTTTCCTTCTTCACAGTTGATTTTATGAATGAGTTTACAATGATCATCATGTGTTGATTTTAAACAAACGGCTCTTCTTTTATTGGAGGTTATGAAATGGCACTTCTATAACTCTTTAGGTATTCATTCCAAACAGGCGCTAGGTTTGTCCTTATGTAATTGTCGATATGATAGCTTCATGATACTACTGGCCCTGTGATAGTGCCAGGGCCTTTCAAAGAAAATGCGAGGCCCGAGGCAGCTAATATTTTAGAGGCCCTTCAATTATACATCTAACATATATATTGAGTTACCAAGTTGAGGCCTGGGGCAGCCGCCCCTCCTGCCTCCCCACTGACAGGCCCTGGGTAGCACAGTAGTAATGTGTTTACCTAACTTGCCATTAATCTGGGTTTGACTCTCAATGGTGTGCAAATAAATAAAATGCTTACTGACTAGCTGCTCACTATAGACCAAGAGGTGGTTTCCTGGACGTTAAAAAAATTCCTTGGGCAGTGTGTGTCCGCTTCCTTACAATGACGTAATGGCATGGACGGATTTGCCATTTGGTCGCCCCAAGGCTACTTTGCCACCCCTTCCTACCTGTCCACCTCCCTCCAATCAGTGGTAGGAACATAAAAATTGATACATTCAATATACGCCCAAAACTTTTATATTGACAATAACTTTGTTTAAAAATAAACTCATAAATTGAAACATAAACATTAAACAATATTAACTTACATTGAAGTATTATCTCTTCATGGTATATAATAAATCAAATTCAATTTTATTGAAATAAATTTTAATTTTAGTAAAAAGTAAAAGCCTATAGAACACTGGTATTTAAATAGGACGTACAACTTCCTTCTTAGCGAAACATCTTATATCATCATATGGTATTGATTTTGTTATATCAGACTCAATACACAAAATTTTGCCGCCCTAGTCTATAGCCTATTGGAAATACGGCACTCCGTAACACATTCATTTATTATACTGTTAACCAACCTTTGTCAGATTTCCTTGGTATCAATGGAACGCATGTTGTATTGCTTCCTACCATAGACTGGAGATTGGTTCCTGCTGCTTTACAAGGTTCGTATTCCTTGGAAACTTGGAAGTCATGGTACACCTTCAAACTTTGTTTTCCTTATGCCGTAAAACAAACACCAAAATAAACAAAGAAACTCATGAGATGCTTCAAGAGGCCTTGGGGAAGAAGCTGTGAGCTGAGCCCATTGTTTTCAGCAATTCTCACACTTAAAAAATGGACAAATTAGGTTAAAGATGACAATATCCAAGGCCACCCTTTATAAGTTTTCAGAAGAAAACCATTGAGAGAGAGTGTATGTCTCTTGCTGTCCTTGAACCATAAAACTCACAAACAACCCAGATTTAATCCACGAGTCCTCAGGCAGAATCGCAATGCGTATATATATTTACAAATATGTAAGCTATCTGAGCAATTATGGTAACTAATTCAGTGGTTCTCAAACTTAGCCCTGTGCTCCCCCCTTCACACCTGCATACGGACATCATGCACGCCCCCACTTCCATCTGATATGGACTGGTATGTGGATAGAAATTTTGTGTTTGCTTAATGTATATCTTTTTGTACACATATATTAATTATGCATTTTTTTAATATTAAAATATGCATATCATTCAAATTAGAACAGTATTATTTAAATAAATTTAATGTATTGAACACAAAATAATAATTTAGTTCATAAACACATCAGTCATCATTTATCTCAAATTTAAAATAACTGTCTTGTTATATGAAAAATGTCGTGCACTCCTGCCTTCAGCAACTGTCATACCCCACAGTTTGAAAAATTCTGTTGTAAGTTATTTGAATGCTTGTCTTAGAGGAATTGTTTATTAAATTTTCCTTCTTTGAAACACAGTATATAAAAAAAAATTCTTATATTTTTTTTTTCTTTCTAAATAGACGTTTCCAGCGACTTTAACAACAGCGATGAATCACCTCGAAGACATTATGTTTTGCGATCTAGATTATCCTCTAAAAGTGATATAAAAGAAGTTATCTCCTCTGATCAGGAAGAATATAAAGGTTATGAAACTGTAGATGGTATGAAACGTATTCATAAATATCAGTCTTTTGTAACTCTCCGAATAGTCGATGTTGTTGAATAAGCAGGTCATAGAAAGATAACTCGTTCAAATTGCTTAGGGTTGAAATTTGAGCTAGTTTAAAATTAATTGTATGGAAAAAATAGATAGGAGTATGTTTTTGAATTGCCTACTTCGTTTAATAAGCAAACGATACTTAACTTTTTGGACACTCCTCTTGAACTGGTAAATTTGCACAAGCATTTCATGAGTAATTTGTAAATAAGTAACAATTGTTCTTTTTCATGTAAACTTCATAAATGAGAAAAAAATTTTAGTTTGAGACTTTTTATTCCCTTTCATGTAAATTTTATTCATGAGAAATATTTGAAGGTTTTATAACACAATGCCTAAAAAAATAGTAACTCGAATTTGAATTATTCATAAACGTAATACAATCTCTTGGGAAAAAGATCTCAAATCCAAACACGGAATTCAGCGGCTTTATATGCACCTTATATGCATAACTTGAAGGTAGTTTTAAACAATATTAAACACATGAAACAATGTTTAAATACGTTGAACCATCAGGATACAAAAGCCACTTACCCATATGTAAGTATTTAACAGTACAAAATGTGACACGCTATTGATAAAGTGAAAAAATGTGTTGTTATAGTGCTGAGAGGGCCTTATGGTAAGGTGTTTGTCTATTTTTTCCTTAACCCGGGTTCAGTTCAAATGGTACCAGAGCATATGTGCTATATTTTTTTTTTTTTTTAAACCTACCATGGACTTTTTTTCTTTCCTTCTAAGTAACATTTATTGTTTTGATTTTCAAGATTAGCATATGAATTTCTGTTATCATTTTTAGCTTCAGATTCAGATTATTACCCTGAAAAACCAAAAGTTCAGTTTGATTGGGAATTCGTCAAACCAGATCAAAATACGATGGCGAGTTGCTCAACTAGCAGTATAAAAACGAAAACCAAGTTGAAATGTGGAAAACTGAAAAACAAACGAGGACAACAGCGAATTCAAGTCGAGAAACGAGTGAGGAGAAGAATCCGGAAAGGTGTGTAGCTCAATCCACTCTTGCTTTATATGTTAAACATTAATTATAATTCTATCTATTGCGTTTTCCCGATGCTAAAAAAATTGAAAAACTGTTTCGTCTGAGAGTATTCGTAAGGAAAAGGAGATAACTACCGCGTTTCAAGACCTAACTTTAATACAAAGATTAAATCGAACTCAATTACACACACAGCAATTACATTCTATATGCCAACGTTCATTCTCGTGTTTACATGTCATCGTCCATACTCGTGTCCTTACATCATTCTGCCTGTTGCCGTATCTCGACATTTAAATACATAACAGTTCGTACCATCCTAAGTTGTTATATAGTCCTTAAGGTATTGGGTTTTTTTATGTACTCCGGCCGATTTACGGAGCAGTGTATTTTCCAGAGTGGGTTGTACTAGTCGTGGCGGGGTGTCCCTCTCTGACACAAGTATCTTTGGTTAATCTGCTTCTTCTGAAATTGAAGCCCTTGGGTTAGATGGCTCTTCCTCTTGACTTCGTGAACTAATTGGAACAGGTGTGGGAGTGAGATCAGCAGGAGTTGGGATGAACGTTATTGATCCCAAGGAGTTGTTGGTAGAGTATGGGATGTTAACCCATCTAGCAGGATATTGCGTTTTATAATTTGGTTTACATGGCGGTTTTGCATTAGGCTATCACTGGTTTTAATCTTGTACATCACTGATCCCACGACTTCTATTATGACCCCAGGTATCCATTTTTCTATTGCATTAATGCTATAGTTGCTTATAAGCACCAGATCGTTTACCTTAAAATGTCTGCTGGGTAACTGTGTTTCCCTTTTCCTCCCTCCATCATCACCATTGGTTGATAGTATTCTGTCTAAGAGTGTTTTAGTCTTTCTCTGCATTAAAGCTTCCGCTGGTGAAATTCCTGTAGCTCCAGGGGTAGTCCTGAGAGCCAGAAGTATTCTACTCACTTTTATATACCAATCGGTTGTGCCATGTCTTCTAAAAATTTGCTTAACTGTTTGAACCATTCTCTCGGCTTGACGATTTGAAGCTAGATGATACAGATGTGTAAAAACTTGCCTGATGCCATTTTGCACAGAGAAGTTTCTAAATTCAGATGATGAAAATAAAGTACCACTGTCAGATACAATATCTGGTAAACCATGAGTCACAAAAATTTTTCTAAACACCCTGATTGTGCTGCAAGACATAAGAGAGTTCATGATTTTAATCTCTGGCTACCTTGAATAGGAATCAACGACGATAAGAAAAACTTTCCATTGGAAAGGACCCGCGAAATCCATATGAATCCTAGACCATGGCTCTGCTGTCTCAATCCATGACTGAGGTTTCATTTTGGGTGGGTTGTGTTGAATTAATTGACATTTCATGCACTTACCAGAGCTTCGATACCTTAATCCATTTTTGGCCACCAAGCATAGCTATATCTTTAATACTGACAAACCTTGGTGCGATGAATGTAGCAAGTTTAGAATGTGATTCTGGTACTTTTGTGGAATTATCACCCTGGAACCCCATAGCAGGCAGTTTCTATGAATCGAAAGCTCCTCATCTCTCCTTTTATACAGGAGAAACTTCACTGGAATTTTCTCTTGCCAACCATATAAAGGCCAATACATCACTTGAGATAAAATCTGGTCATGTTCAGTTGCATTGGCTTTTTCCTTTGCAGTAAGAGTGAATTCGGTTGGTTCTTCTAAAAGGAGAATTTCCGCTGGATCTGGGATATGTACTGGGTTGCACGTCAAAGAAATTCTACTGAGTCCATCTGCATTTCCTAGTTTTTTCCCCGGTCTGTATTGGATTTCGTAATCATAATTCTGTAGTGTTAATTTCCATCGCATCATATGTGGTGATAGAATTAAATGGCATCTATCCATGAGGCCGAAAAATTCCCAATAGTGATTTGTAGTTGGTTACAATTTTGAACTTTCTACCAGCTAAATACTGATGAAATTTTCTTATGCCAAAAATTATGGATAAAACTTCCCTATCAATTTGAGCATAATTCCTTTCAACGGGTTGTAAGGTTTTTGAGCCGTAAGCTATAGGTTTCTCACACCCGTTCCCTATAATGTGAGATAAAACTGCCCCAACCCCATACAGGGAAACATCGCAAGCTGGAATTATTGATTTCTCTGGATCAAAATGGGTCAATACAGTTTCAGATTGCAGTAACTCCTTCGCCTCGTGAAAATCTACTTCTTGTGTCTCTTTCCAAACCCATTTTTTTGTTTTTGTCTAATAGTCTATGTAATGGTTCAAGGATAGTAGATTTATGTGGTAAAAAACGTTCATAGAAGTTGTATAATCCCAAAAAAACTTGCAGCTCTTGTTTATTTTGTGGTGCTGGTGCATTGCTTCCTCTTTGTCCCTGGTGGGATGTATGCCTTGAGGATCGATCTTGAACCCCAAAAAGGTAATTGAGGTTAGTCCAAAATTACACTTTCCATTTTTAATTTTAATCCAGCTTTTGAAAGTCTTTCAAGAGCAATTTCAGTTCTAAAGTCATGTTCCGTTTTTGTCATACCTCCGATAATAACGTCATCGAGGAGTTTGGCTGTTCCAGCTAGGTTTTTCGAAAGGGTGTCCATTCAATGCTGGAAAATTGCTGGGGCAGATGAAATTCCAAAAGCGGGTCTTTTTACCTGATAAAGACTTTTGATCGTGTTTAAAGTGAGGATATTTGCTGATTTGGAATCTACGCTTAGTTGTAAATAAGCATTTTCTAAATCCAGTTTTGTGAAAACTGTGCATCCGGTCAACTTTGAAAATATCTTGTTAGCTGTTGGTAAAGGATATGCAACCTTGGTTAATACTTTATTTACTGCGGCAGCATAGTCACCACATAACCATACCTCACCATTGCGTTTAATAACTGGTACCACTGGTGTAGCCCATTTTGAGCTACAGGCCTGCACAAAAGTTTAGACACAACACAAATTTGAGTATAACAAAATACTATTAAAACTGAAGAAGTAGGAACTTTAATATTACGAAGTATGAACACATGTAATATGCAAATTAAAAATTTGAGAACAGAAATCACATCAGTAGCGCACTGTAAAAATGAACAATTTTAATAATCAATGTAGCCACCATTACTTCGTATTAGATTAAATACGCGGTCGTTCATTGAAAGCACAAGATTTTGAAAGGTTTCTGGTTCAAAATTAAACCACGCTTCTTCTATAGCCTTTTTAAGTTCTAAAACGGACGGATATTGCTTTCCATTGGCATACACAACATTCGTTAGTATGCCCCATACATTTTCGATGGGATTACAGTCAGGACTAAGAGCAGGCCAATCGAGAACTGTAATATTTTTAGCGCTCATCCATTCTTTTGTTGACCTGGATGTGTGGATGGACGCATTATCTTGTTGGAAAACCCAGTTTCGTCCACATAAAAGTTCGCCAAAAGGTAATAGGTGACTTTCAAGAGTTGCCTGGTATGCCTTGGAATCTTGTTTTCCATTCAAAAACGCCAAAGAAGTCTGTCCATTGAAGCTAAAGGCTCCCCAAACCATGACTGAACCTCCTCCTTGACGTCTGCTGAACCGACTTAAGGGGCGTTTTCGAAGATCGTGCCAGTAGTGCGAAAGGCCATCGGGACCATCTAAGTTCCACTTTTTTTCATCACTAAATAACACCTGCAGCCATTCGTCACTGTATGATATGTGCTGCCTTGCCCATTGTAGTCGTGCTTGTTTATGATGTAATTGCAAGCAGGGCTTGCGGCGCATTTTTGCATATCTCAAATGCCTGCATTCTACAATCCTTCTACGTATGGTTTCTCTTGACACTCGCATTGCTAACGTGTTTTTTATTTGATTTGCAGACAGGCTTTCATTTGAAGCCAATCTTCGTATTTGTCTATCATCCCGAGAATGCTCTTTTCGAGGAACCCGTAGTCTTTCGGTAGATGATGTCTTTTCGAATATTCCGGCACTTTCCATTTTGTCAATTTCTTTCTGAATCCTCTCCAAGAGCAAAGGGAACGCTTCTGTGACATTCTATATGCTAATGCTCATTCTCGTGTTTACACGTCATCGTCCATGCTCGCGTCACTCTGGCTGTTGCCATCTCTTGACATCCAAATACATAACAATTCATTCACCCACAGAGTTTAATTCCTTTGAGGCCTATCATATTTTCCCCAACGCCAAGGCAATACTTAATGATCCATGTGATGATAATTATTTTCCCATCAGCTACAAACTTCTCTTCACCAACCCACCATAAATTTTGATTTTATTTCTATTATTTTGCTTCGATTTCTGCACAACAGATGACGACACAGGACTGTCACAATTCGAGGCAGTTTGTTTCAGGTTTAGTGACAATGAATCAGTTTGGAAAAAGTTCCCAAAAAGATGAGTTTTTGTTTTTATCTCTATCGAAACAATTGTAAACATCATTCCAACTCATAGTAAACTGCGTTTGTGAAAATTTTGTTTTTAAATATCTTTTCATATCACTTGCAACGCTGAATGAAATGTTGAAATGTTTTCTATCAGGTGCCATGTAGCTCTCTGACCGTCACCACAGCGGCATGGAGATGACGAATTAGACATCATGGGACTAACCCATATTTATCTGTGGTAGTGACATACTTTTCATTTTTCCCCACCAAGGTTGGACTCCTTGCGCAACGTAGGTTTAAATTCTTTGGAAAATTGTCGGTTTCAGTACAGCCTG